>LR749492.1:6231521-6444957 GCA_902729485.2 Mus minutoides
ACCAGATCAGACCAAGTATGCTCACCCTTGTAGAAAACACCCAGCACCTCTCTCCCTTGCCCCCTTCTTCCTTTATCCCCAGGGCTGAACAAGCTGTCCCTAGGGCCATCACTTTGGTTCCAGCAATGTCCTGCAATGTCCAAGAGCTAGAACCTGTCATCTCTGGCCTCCTTGAGGCCCAGAGACCCTGGATTGCTCCCTCTCCTAACCCCACAGACTGCAGTTCCATGGCTTCCCACAGTCAGGCACCCCCTCATGCAGCATAGAGAGCTCAAGGCAGTCCCTAACATCTGCTCGCTCAGAGCCCTGGAGCTCTAGCAGGACACAGGTAATCTTTCCCACGCCCTTTATTTCCCCTAGCATGGTGCCCCACACATGCATATTGTTTGATTAATCATGAATAAAAATAAAGTACATCAGCTACAAGATACACACTCACACCAACAGCCTGCTTACTTCCCAGAAGCTTTGCGGTAATCAGAAACAGGTGAATATTACTCCCAAATACACATACCAGCAAAGACAATCATGGGGCCCAGCTGACACAAGACCCACATCCCCCACTGTACCTCACAACAACCTCCCCACCATGCTCCACCTTTCTTCCAGCCACCTTTCTCCTCAGGCCAGATCAGTAGCCTGATGCCCGCCCATACTCTACCTCCTGCTCGCCTCCCAGGAGGCCCGAAGTAAGTAAGGACACTGCCTGCCTGTCTCCCAGGAGGAATGCAGTAACCAGGGACACAGGAGGCTTTCTCTAACCAAAAACATAAGAGGCCCACCATAATGAAAGACAGCCTTGCCAGCCTCTAAGGAGAACAGCTCCAATTAGAGACACCCAGGCCAGGTAACACCAGAGAGAACAAGATAGACAAAGGCAAGCAAAAGATCATGCGGAACAGAACCCAGCGAAATTTGGCACCATCAGAACCCAGTTTTCCCACCAAAAAGAGCCCTGAATACTCTAACACGCATGAAAAGCAAGCTAATGACCTAAAATTGCATCTCATAAAGATGATAGAGCACTTTAACAAGGATGTAAAAAAACTCCCTTAAAGAGATACAGAAAAACACAGGCAAATAGGTAGAAGCCCTTAAGGAAGATACAAATAAATCCCTTAAAGAAAAATAGAAAAATATAATAAAGCAGGTAAAGTGGTGAGCAAAATGTTCAAAGAATCAAAAATGGATATAGAAATAATAAAGAAAACTCAAAAGGGGGCAACCATGGACAATTAAGGAAACAGAGCAGGAGCTACAGATACAAGCATCACCAAGAGAATACAGTACTACCAGAAGATCCAGCAATTCCTCTCCTGGGCATATACCCAAAAGATGTTCCAACTGGTAATAAGGACACATGCTCTACTATGTTCATAGCAGCCTTATTTATAATCGCCAGAAGCAGGAAAGAACCCAGATGTCCCTCAAGAGAGGAATGGATACAGAAAATACATTTACACAATGGAGTACTACTCAGCTATTAAAAGCAATGAATTTAAGAAATTCTTGGGCTAATGGATGTATCTGGAGGATATTATCCTGAATGATGTAACCCAATCCCAAAGAAGTCACTTGATATGCATTCACTGATAAGTGGATATTAGCCTAGAAACTTAGAATACCCAAGATACAATTTAAAAAAAACAACACAAGAAAATCAAGAAGGAAGACTAGCATGTAGATACTTTATTCCTCCTTATAATAAGGAAAAAAATAACCATGGAAGAAGTTACAGAGACAAAATTTGGAGCTAAGACAAAGGATGGACCACCCAGAGACTACCCTACCCTACCCCGGGATCCATTCCATAAACAGCCTCAAACGCAGACACTATTGAACATGCCAGCAATTTTTTGCTGAAAGGTCCCTGATATAGCTGACTCTTGTGAGGCTATGCCAGTACCTGAAAAATACAGAAGTGGATGCTCACGGTCATCTATTGGATGGAACACAGGTCCCCAAATGGAGGAGCTAGAGAAAGTACCCAAGAAGCTTAAGGGGTCTGCAACCCTATCAGTGGAACAACAATATGAACTAACCAGTAACCCCAGAGCTTATACCTCTAGCTGCATATGTAGCAGCAGATGGCCTAGTCGTCCATCATTGGGAAGAGAGGCCTTTTGGTCTTGCAAACTTTATATGCCCCAGTACACAGGAACGCCAGGGCCAAGAAGTGGGAGTGGGTGGGTAGGGGAGCAGGGCACGAGAGGGTAACGGGGAATTTCGGGATAGCATTTAAATGCAAATGAAGAAAATATCTAATAAAAAATTGGAAAAAAAGAGTTAAAAGAGATATTCACAGGGATAGAAGGTACCATAGAAAATATTGACAGATTACTCAAAGAAAATACAAAGTATAAAAAGCTTCTTAAACAAAATATACAGGAAATCCAGGACACAATGAAAAGATCAAAACTAAAAATAAGAGAATAGACAAAGTTGAAGAATCCCAGCTCAAAAGGCCAGAAAACATCTTCAACAAAATCACAGAAGAAAACTTGCCAAACCTAAAGAAAGTGATGGCCATAAAGGTACAAGAATCCTACAGAAAACAACATAAATAGGACCAGAGAAGAAAATCCTCTTGTCATATAATAATCAAAACATTAAATGAACAGAACAAAAGAAGTGTTATCCACTTAGACTTAAGCTTTGTACAAGGGGATAAGAATGGGTCAAAAGAAGACCTAATTCCAACTCTCCTCAAACTATTCCACAAAATAGAGACAGAAGGTACTTTACCCAACTCATTCTATGAAGCCACAATTACTCTGATACCTAAACCACACAATGATCCAACAAAGAAAGAGAACTTCACACTAATTTCCCTCATGAATATCGATGCAAAAATACTCAATAAAATCCTCGCAAACCGCATCCAAGAACACATCAAAACGATCATCCATCATGACTAAGTAGGCTTCATCCCAGGAATGCAGGGATAGTTTAATATATGGAAATCCATCAACATAATCTGCTATATAAACAAACTCAAGGAAAAAAACACATGATCATCTCCTTAGATGCTGAGAAAGCATTTGACAAAATCCAACACCATTTCATGCTAAAAGTCTTGGAAAGAACAGGAATTCAAGGCCCATACCTGAGCATAATAAAAGCAATCTACAGTAAACCAGTAGCCAACATCAAACTGAATGGAGAGAAGCTGGAAGCAATCCCATTAAAATCAGGGACTAGACAAGACTGCCCACTGTCTCCCTACCTATTCAAGTAGGGAGAGTTGAAGTACTAGCCAGAGCAATTCGACAACAAAAGGATATCAAGGGGATACAAATTGGAAAGGAAGAAGTTAAAATATCACTGTTTGCAGATGATATGATAGTATATATTCGGGACCCCAAAAATTCCACCAAAGAACTCCTAAACCTGATAAACAGCTTCAGTGCAGTAGCTGGATATAAAATTAACTCAAACAAATCAATGTCCTTTCTCTACACAAAGGATAAGAGGGCTGAGAAAGAAATTATGGAAACAACACCCTTCACAATAGTCACAAATACTATAAAATACCTTGGTGTCACTCTAACTAAGGAAGTGAAAGATCTGTATGACAAGAATTTCAAGTCTCTGAAGAAAGAAATTGAAGAAGATCTCAGAAGATGGAAAGATCTCCCATGCTCATGGATTGGCAGGATTAATATAATCAAAATGGCTATCCTGCCAAAAGCAATCTACAGATTCAACACAATCCCCATCAAAATCCCAACTCAATTCTTCACTGAGATAGAAAGGGCAGTTTGCAAATTCATCTCGAATAATAAAAAACCTAGGATAGCAAAAAAACATTCTCAACAATAAAAGAACCGCTGGGGGAATAACCATGCCTGACATTAAGCTGTACTACAGAGCAATTGTGATAAAAACTGCATGGTACTGGTACAGCAACAGACAGATAGATCAATGGAATAGAATTGAAGACCCAGAAATGAATCCACACAACTATGGTCACTTGATCTTTGACAAGGGAGCTAAAACTATCCAGTGGAAAAAGGACAGCATTTTCAACAAATGGTGCTGGCACAACTGGTGGTTATCATGTAGAAGAATGCAAATTGACGCATTCTTATCCCCTTGTACAAAGCTTAAGTCTAAGTGGATTAAAGACCTTCACATAAAACCAGAGACAATGAAATTTATAGAGGAGAAAGTGGGGAAAACCCTAGAAGATATGGGCACAGGAGAAAGATTCCTAAACAGAACAGCAATGGCCTGTGCGGTCAGATCAAGAATTGACAAATGGGACCTTATGAAATTGCAAAGCTTCTGTAAGGCAAAAGACACAGTCAGCAAGATAAAAAGGCCACCAACGGATTGGGAAAAGATTTTTACCAATCCTAAATCTGATAGGGGACTAATATCCAACATCTACAAAGAGCTAAAGAAGCTAGACTCCAGAAAAATGAATAACCCCATTAAAAAATGGGGTACAGATCTAAACAAAGAATTTTCAATTGAGGAAATCCGAATGGCTGAGAAACAACTGAAAAAATGTTCAACATCCTTAATCGTCAGGGAAATGAAAATCAAAACAACACTGAGATTCCACCTTACACCAGTCAGAATGGCTAAGATCAAAAAATCAGGTGACAGCAGATGCTGGCGTGGATGTGGAGAAAGGGGAACACTCCTGCACTGTTGGTGGGACTGCAAGCTTGTTCAACCACTCTGGAAATCAGTCTGGAGGTACCTCAGAAAAATGGACATAGTACTACCGGAAGATCCAGCAATACCTCTACTTGGCATATATCCAGAAGAGTTTCCATCTGGTTATAAGGACACATGGTCCACTATGTTCATAGCAGCCTTATTCATAATAGCCAGAAGCTGGAAAGAACCCAGATGTCCCTCAACAGAGGAATGGATACAGAAAATATGGTACATTTACACAATGGAGTACTATTCTGCTATTAAAAAATGAATTTATGAAATTCTTGGGCAAATGGATGAATCTGGAGGACATAATCCTTAGTGAGGTGACCCAATCACAAAAGAAGTCATTGGATATGCACTCACTGATAAATGGATATTAGCTCAGATACTTAGAACACCCAAAATACAATCTGCAAAACACATGAAAATCAAGAAGGAAGACCAACATGTGGATACTTCATTTCTCCTTTGAATAGGAAACAAAATACACATGAAATGAGTTACAGAGACAAAGTTTAGAGCTAAGATGAAAGGATGGACCATACAGAGACTAACCCACTGGGGATCCATCCCATAATCAGTCACTAAACTCAGACACTATTGCATAGGACAGCAAGTGTTTACTGAAGGGACCCTGATATAGCTGACTCCCACAGAAGTGGATGCTCACAGTCATCCATAAGAGGGAGCACGGGGCCCACATTGGAGAAGTTAGAGATAGAACACCAGGAGCTGAAGGGGTCTGCAACCCTAGAAGAGGAACAACAATATGAACTAACCAGAACCCCCAGAACTTGTGTCTCTAGCATCATATGTAACAGAAGATGGCCTCGTCAGCCATCATTTGGAGGAGAGGCCCCTTGGTACTGCAATCTTTATATGCCCCAATACAGGGGAACGCCAGGTCCAAGAAGTGGGAGTGGGTGGGCAGGGGAGCAGCGAGGGGGGGAGGGGACTTTCTGAATAGCATTTGAAATGTAAATTAAGAAAATATCTAATAAAATTTTTTTTAAATGGGGTACAGAGCTAAACAGAGAATTCTCAACTGAGGAAAACTGACAGGCAGAGAAGCACCTGAAAAAATGTTCAATACCCTTAATCATCAGGGAAATGCAAATCAAAACTACCTTGAGTTTCCACCTCACTCAAGTCAGAATGGCTAAGTTCAAAAACTCAGATGACAGCAGATGCTGGTGAGGATGTGGAGAAAGAGGAACACTCCTCCATTGCTGATGACTTTGCAAGCTTGTAACACTCTGGATATCAGTCTGGTTGTTCCTCAATAAATTGGTTATATTACTACCTGAGGACCTAGCTATACCACTCCTTGGCATATACCCAATGGTAGCAATGGGGGATGAAGAATGGGTGTAGCCTACAGAAAGTCCCAAATGACAGGAGAGTAAGACTCTTCCAAGACACATAAAGAATGACATTAGCTGAAATGCCCAACAAATGGGAAAGAAAATATACAGAGAGCATATGGAGATGTTAACAAGGTCCCCTGATGAGGGATGGTGCCACCCACCCATCTCAAAAACATCAACACAAAATTGTTCCTGCCTAAAAGAAATGTATGAAAAAAGAATGGAACAGAGACTGAAGGAAAGGCCATTCAGAGACAGCCCCACATGGGAATTTATCCCATATGCAACCACCAATCTCAGTCATTATTGCAGATGCAAAGAAATGCTTGCTGACAGGAGCCTGATATGGCTGTCTCCTGAGAGGCTCTGCCAGAGCCTTACTAGTACAGATGTTGATGCTTGCAGCCAACCATAGGCCAGAGCACAGGGATCTCAATGAAGGAGTTAGGGAAAGGATGGAAGGAGTTGCAGTGTTTTGCAACCTAATAGGAGAACAACAATATTAACAAACCAGACATCCCATAGCTTCCAGGGACTAAACCACCAACCAAAGAGTACACATGGAGGTACCCATGGCTCCAGCCATATATGTAACAGAGGATGACCTTACCTGGCATCAATGAGAGGGAACACCCTTAATGCTGTGAAGGTTTGATACCTCAGTATAGTAGAATGCTAGGGCAGTAAAGTGGGAGTAGGTGGGTGGGTGAGGGGAGCAGCCTCAAAGAAGCAAGTGGGAGGGGGTTAGGATAGGCAGTTTGTGGAAGGGAAACTGGAAATGGGGATAACATTTGAAATGTAATAAATAAAATAACCAACAAAAAATGTAAAAATATAGAACATCATACCTAAATTTATATGATGAAAAATTTTCAATAATATTTTAACAAATAAAATCCAATAACTTAAGGATCATTTTAGTTTTTTCTGTGATCTGACGGTCCATCTAGATATTGCTTTTTTCTGTTACATAACGTTAACAGAACACAGGGTATAGGCATACATTCACTTTATAGATACAAGAAAAGCTTTAAGAAAATGTTGTGCCATTTCCTGACCAAATACTTTCACAAACGAGAAACAGAAGAAAATTCTCACAACCTTATAAAATCCATTAACTCAAAGTCCACAGGTAGCATCATTTTCTCTAAGATTAGGAGCAAAATAGTACACCTAAACTTACAACTTCTATCTGCAAAAAATAAAAGTCTTAACCACAGTGACCAGGAATAAAAACATACAAATACTCCATATAAGAGGGAAAAACAAACAAACAAACAAACAAACAAACAGTTTTTCTATATTTTTAATATACAAAACCCTTTCGGTCTGATACAAATCGAAACATTTTAATATTAACATTCTAAAATTGTGTGGCACAAAATGAGCTATACAAAGCTCTCATTCTTTGGGAAATTAAAAAAAAGCTACATTATGTTCTCTAGGCAACTCCAGCTCCGGGCCACCTTGGGCTTGAACTCAGTGGACGGTCCCACGGATTGCAGAGGACTATCCACACTCAAGGCACCCTAGCATGCCCAGAATTTTAGGAATACTGGTCAGTGGAATGCAATATCTTTTCTAAAACAATCGTGAGGGGTCTGTGCCAGCAGGAGCAAGGACACAGGAAATCCAGGAACTTGGTCACACCAGGATCTCAGGGTCTCAGAGGAAGCTTGATAGCCAAAAACTCTGAATCTCTGGGTCCCAGGATCCCAAAATTACAGGATCACAGAGAAAGCTGGACTCTGAAGAGTTCTGACTGAACTGGGATTACAGGAAGGACAGGCTCCAATCAGATATATTGAGGACAGTGAGCACTTGAGATAATCAGATGGCAGGAGGCAATCTTAAGAACAGAAGTAACAGAAAAAAAAATGTTACTTGGAAATATCAGAACCAAACTCTCCCACTATAGCAAGCCCTGGATACACCATCACACCAAAAAGAAAGATATGGATCCAAAGTCACTTCTAATGATGATGATGATGGAGGACTTTAAGAAGGAAATAAATAACTCCCTTAAAGAAATACAGGAGAATATATCCAAACAGGTGAAAGAATTGAACAAAACCATCCAAGATCTAAAAATGGAAGTAGAAAAAAATAAAGAAATTACAAAGGCAGACCACTCTGGAAATAGAAAAACCTAGGAAAGAAGACAGGAGCCACTGATGCAAGCATAACCAAGAGAATACAAGATTTAGAAGAGAGAATCTCAGCTGTAGAAGATACCATAGAAAATATTGAAACAAAAATCAAACAAAATGTGAAATACAAAAAGATCCTGACTCAAAACACCTAGATAATCCAGGACACAATGAGAAGACCAAACCTAAGGATAATAGGTATAGAGAAGAAGGAAGATTTCCAACTTAAAAAAGGGCAAGTAAATATCTTCAACAAAATTATAGAAGAAAACTTCCCCAAAGAGATGCCCGTGAACATACAGGAAGCCTACAGTACTCCAAATAGACTCAACCAGAAAAGCAATTCCTCCCATCACATAATAATCAAAATACCAAATGCACAAAACAGAGAAAGAATATTAAAAGCAGTAAGGGAAAATATCATGTAACATATAAAGGCAGACCTATCAAAATTACACCTGACTTCTCCCCAGAGACTATGAAAGCCTGAGAATCCTGGGCAGATGTCATACAGAACCTAAGACAACACAAATACCAGCCCGGGCCACTATACCCAGCAAAACTCTCAATTACCACAGAACCTCTTTTGTTCCATAAGGTACTGTTTTGGTTTAAATGTATTATAGAAAGGTGTTTAGATTGGGAAGTTTCCTATTGTTTCCCTTTTGAGGTTGTTTTTCTCCCTTTGATTCGAGTTCTTTTTCGTTCCTTCATTAGAAAGTTGTTTAGATTTCTTCTATCGGTGTACTTGTATTAAGGTTGAGATTGTTGTTTTTTAAACAGGAAGTAACGACTTTTCCTTAATATCTCTTAATATCACTGGAATAAATTCCCCAATAAAAAGACATAGACTAACAGACTGGTTATATAAATAGGACACAACTTTTTTCTGCATACAGGAAACCCACCTCAGGGACAAAGAGACACAACCTTAGAATAAAAGGCTGGAAAACAAATTTCCAAGCAAATGGTCCCAAGAAACAAGCTGTAGTAGCCATTCTAATATCGAATAAAATTGACTTTCAATCTAAAGTTCTCAAAAAAGATAAGGAGGGACACTTCTTATTCATGAAAGGTAAAATTTACAAAGATGAACTCTCAATTCTGAACATCTATGCTGCAAATGCAAGGGCATCTATATTCATCAAAGTAACTTTGTTAAAACTCAAAGGACACATTACACCTCACAAAATAATAGTGGGAGTCTTCAACACCCCACTCTCATCTATGGACAGATAGTAGAAACAGAAACTAAACAGAGACACAGTGAAACTAAGAGAAGTTTTGAAACAAATGGATTTAACAGATATCTATAGAACATTTTATGCTAAAACAAAAGGATATACCTTCTTCTCAGCACTTCATGGTACTTTCTACAAAACTGACCATATAATCAGTCGCCAAAGAGGCCTCAACAGATACAAAAATATTGAAATAATCCCATGTACCCTATCAGATGACAACAGAATAAGGCTGATCTTTAAAAACAACATAAATAATAGAAAGACCATATACATGTGGAAGCTGAACAACACTCTACTCAATGATTATTTGATCAAAGAAGAAATTTTTAAAAATTAAAGAATTTTTAGAGTTTAATGAAAATGAAACCACAACAAATCCAAACTTATGGGACACAATAAAAGTAGTCCTAAGAGGAAAACGTATAGCTCTGAATGCCTCCAAAAAGAAACTAGAGAAAGCATATTCTTGCAGCTTTATAGCAAACCTAAAAGTTCTAGAACAAAAGAAAGCAAATTCATCAAAGAGCAGTAGAAGACAGGAAATAATCAAACTTAGGGCTGAAATCAACCAAGTGGAAATAAAAAGATCTATACAAGGGATCAACCAAACCAGGAGCTGGTTCTTTGATAAAATTAACAAGATAGATAAAGATTTAGGGATGCTAACTAGAGAGCACAGGGACAGTATCCCAACTAACAAAATCAGAAAAAAAAGGGAGATATAACAACAGAACCTGAGGAAATTCAAAATATCATCAGATCCTGAAAAAAAAAAAAACAAAACAAAAAACAAAAAAAAAACAACCTATACTCAACAAAACTGGAAACTCTGAATAAAATGGTCAATTTTCTAGACAAATGGCAGGTACCAAAGTTAAATCAGGATCAGAGTAATGATCTCAACAATCCCATATCCCCTAAAGAAATAGAAACAGTAATCAATAGTCTCCCAACCAAAAATAGCCAAGGACCAGATAAGTTTAGTGCAGAATTCTATCATACCTTCAAAGAATACCTAATTCCAATATTCCTCAAACTATTCTACAATATTAAAACAGAAGGTACTCTACTCAATTCATTCTATGAAACTACTATTACTCTGATACCTAAACCACACAAAGACCCAACAAAGAGACTGAACTTCAGACCAATTTTCCTTATGAATGTCAATGTAAAAAACTCAATAAAATTCTTGTAAACTGAATACAAGAACACATCAAGACAATGAAGTAGGCTTCATCCCAGAGATGCAAAGATGACTCAATATATGGAAATCCAGCAACATAATTCACTATATAAACAAACTCAAAGACAAAAACTGCATGATCACCAAAGATTTGGAAAGATCAGGAATTCAAGGCCCATAACTAAACATAATAAAAGCAATATACAGGAAAACAGTAGCCAACATTAAACTAAATGGTGAAAAACTGGAAGCAATCCCACTAAAATCAGGGATTAGACAAGGATGCCCACTTTCTCCCTACCTACTCAATATAGTACTTGAAGTCCTAGCCAGAGCAATTCGACAACAAAAGGAGGTCAAGTGGATACAAATTGGAAAGGAAGAAGTCAAAATATCACTATTTGCAGATGATAAGAGAGTATATATAAGTGACCCCAAAAATTCCACCAGATATCCAGTAGCTGGATATATAATTAACTCAAACCAACTAGTAGCCTTTCTCTATGCAAGAATAAACAGGCTGAAGAAGAAATTAAGGAAAAAACAACCTGTATGATAAGAACTTCAAGTCTCTGAAGAAAGAAATTGAAGATCTCAGAAGATGGAAAGAACTCCCATGCTAATGGATTGGCACGATTAATATAGTCAAAATGGCTATTTTGATGAAAGCAATCTGAAGATTCAATGCAATCCCCATCAAAATTCCAACTCAATTCTTCACAGAGTTAAAAAGGACAATTTGCAAATTCATCTGTAATAAAAAATCCTAGGATAGCAAGAACTCTTCTCAACAATAAAAGAACTTCTGGTGGAATCACCATCCCCAACCTACAGAGCAAATGTGAGAAAAACTGCATGGTACTGGTACAGTGACAGACAGGTAGATCAATGGAACAGAACTGAAGAACCAGAACCCACACACCTATGATCAGTTCATCTTTGACAAGGAGCTAAAGCCATCCAGTAGAAAGTAGACAACATCTTCAAAAATGGTGTTGGCTTAACTGGCAGTTAGGATGTAGAATGATGTGAATTGATCCATTCTTATCTCCCTATACAAAGCTCAAGGATAAGTAGATCAAAGTACTTTGCATAAAACTAGAGACAGTGAAAAGAATAGAGGAGAAAGTGGAGAAGAGCCTCAGAGATATGGGCACAGGGGAAAGATTCCTGAACAGAACAGCAATGGTTTTTGCTGTAAGATCAAAAATTGACAAGTGGGACCTCATAAACTTGAAAATCTTCTGTAAGGCAAAGGACTCTATCAATAAGACCAAAATGCAACCAACAGATTGAGAAAAGATCTTAACCAATCCTAAATCTGATAGAGGGATAATATCCAATATATACAAAGGACTCAAGAAATTGAACTCTAGAAAACCAAACAACCATTTCTAAAAAATGGGGTAGTGAGCTAAACAAAGAATTCTCAACTAAGGAATACCAAATGGCTGAGAATCACCTAAAAATGTTCAACATTTTTAATCATCTGGGAAAAGCAAATCAAAACAACCATGAGATTCGACCTCACACCAGTCAGAATGGCTAAGATCAAAAATTCAGGTGACAGCAGATGCTGGTGAGGATGTGGTGAAAGAGGAACAGCCTGCTTTCTTATAGAACCAAGACTACCAGCCCAGAGGTGGCACCATCCACAAAGGGACCTCCCCACCTTGATCACTAATTGAGGAAATGCCTTACAGCTGGATCTTGTGGAGGCATTTCCCCAACAGAAGCTACTTTTTCTGTGATAACTCCTGCCTGTGTCAAGTTGACACAGAACTGGCCAGTACAGTGATCATCCTTGTCTTGTCCCTGGTTTAGTGAGATTTATTCAAATATCTTCCCATTTAATTTGATATTGCCTGTTGGTTTGGAGTAAATTGCTTTTATTATGTTTTTACTTGGGGCTTGAATTTCTGATTTTTCCAATACTTTTAAAATTAAGAAGTGTTATATTTGTTAAATGTTTTTTATGCATCTAAGAAGATGATCATATGAATATTTTCTTTGAGATTGTTTTTATAGTGGATTATATTGATTGTATATATATATATATATTGGACCAACCTTGCATGCTTGTGATGAAGCCTACTTGATCATAGTGAATGATTATTTTGATGTGTTGTTGGATTCAGTTTGCAAGAATTTTATTGAGTAGCTTTCATTGATATTCATAAATAAGATTGGTCTGAAATTCTATTTTTTGGTTGGATCCTTGTGTGGTTTATGTGTCAGAGAAATTGTGGCTTCATAGAATGAGTTAGGTAGTGGGTTTTTTTTTTTTTCTGTTTCTATTTCAAGGAATAGTTAGAGGAATATTGGTATTATGGTATTATGGTATTAGGTCTTCTTCGAAGGTAGAATACTTCACTAAATATGTCTGTGCTTTTTTTTTTTTTTTTTTTTTTTTTTTTTTTTTTTTTTTTTTTTTTTTTTTTTTTTTTTTTTTTTTTTTTTTTTTTTTTTTTTTTTTTTTTTTTTTTTTTTTTTTTTTTTTTTTTTTTTTTTTTTTTTTTTTTTTTTTTTTTTTTTTTTTTTTTTTTTTTTTTTTTTTTTGAGAGGTTTGTAGTGACTTCTATTTGCTTATGGGATATGAGTATATTTAGATAGTTTACCTGCTCTTGATTTGACTTTGGTTTGTAGTATGTCTTGAAGGCCTATCCATTTCATCTAGATTTTCCAGTTTTGTTGATTAGAGGCTTTTGCAGTAAGATCTGATAATTTGTTTTTAATATTCTCAGTTTCTGATGTTATATTTCTCTTTTCATTTCTGGTTTTATTAATTTTGATACTTCCTCTAGGCCCTTTAGTTAATTTGGCTAGGGGATTGTCTATCAGGTTGATACTCTCAAAGAACCAGCTTTTGGTTTTGTTGATTCTTTGTATTATTCTCTTCCTTTGTACTTGCTTGATTTTGGTTCTGAGTTTGACTATTTCCTGCTTTCTACTCCTCCTGCGTGTGTTTGATTCTTTTTGCTCTAGAGTCCTCAAGAGCACATTTCAGTTGCTAGTATAAGATCTCACAAGTTTCTTTATAAGGGCACTTGCTGATAGGAATTTTCACTTAGCACTGCTTTCAATGTATCATTTAATTTTTGGTATAATGTGTCAATATTTTTATCAAATTCCAAGCAGTCTTTAATTTCTTTCTTTACTTTTTCCTTGACCAAGTGATCATTGAGTGGAGAGTTGTTCAGTTTCCATATGCATGTGGTCTTTCTGTTGTTTTTGCTGATATTCAAGACCAGCATTAGACCAAGGTGATCTAATAGGTTGCATGGGATTATTTCAATCTTCTTGTATCAGTTGAGGTTAGTTTTTTGACCAATTATAGGGTCAAATTTGGAGAAGGTACCATGAGGTACTGAAAAGAAGGTGTATTCTTTCGTTTTAGGGTGAAATGTTCTGTAGATATCTGTTAAATCCATTTGGTTCATAATCTCTCTTAGTTTCATTATGTCTCTGTTTAGTTTCTGTTTCAATGACTTGTCCATTGGTGAGAGTGGAATGTTGAAGTCTCCCACTATTATTGTGTGGGAGACAATAATATGTTTTATAATAATATATAATATGAGCTTATTAAACTTTCTACTATGAATGTGGGTGGCCTTGCTCTTAGTGCATAAATGATCAGAATTGAGACTTTCTCTTGGTGGATTTTTCCTCTTGATGAATATAAAGTGTCCTTGATAACTTGCTTGATAACTTTTGGTAGAAAATCTATTTTATTGGAAATTTGGATGGCAGTCCCAGCTTGTTACTTGGGAGAATTTGCTAGGAAGTCATTTTTCCAACCTTTTACTCTGAAATAGTGACTGTTTTTGGTATTGAGGTGTGTTTCTTATATGCAGCAAACTGCTGGATCCTTGTTTGTGTATCCAGTTTGTTAGCTCTGTGTGCAGCAGATCTCCTTGGATGCCTCAGGCTGTGTAGATTTCTGGATAAGGCTGACTTGTCTTCCTGATTTCTTTTCCAATCAATTGTTTACATCATCTTTTATTCTGGTATATGCTGTCATTTTGGCCTCTTTATTCTTCCTATTTCACCTTTCCAAACACTTTATATTACTGGTCCTCTAGGCTGAACATTTTTTGCTTTAGTTATTTGAATTGTGTATACCCACAGTTTCCATTTAAATTTTCTGGAAGAGGTTTCTTGATAATTCCACTTAAATCTTTGCAACCATGTTTTTTGTTTTTTTCTCCAATTTTACAATCATTTTGTTTTCCTCACATTACTTCACTGATTGTAAAAGTACATTCCTTTTGCTTTTGTTTTGAAAAGACAAAGTATATTTGTTCATTTACAGGGATAAAATTTAGGATTATAATGTATAGTGATAAAAAAATATTTTTCTCATCTTTGTTTTATGATTGCTGACATATTACTGCTTTAGATTCAGGGATAATAAGTCAATATTACCATGTATCTTCAGTATTTCTAATGTTTTTACTTAAAGAATAACATGCAACAAGTTTAATATTCCTGAAAACAACTGTAGGCTTTAGAAATATTCAATAAAAATAGACTTTACAATCCAAGTATTTCACTAACAGCCCTTCATGAAAATACATTTATTTATTTGAGATGTTTGTATATTGTTCATCAATCTTGGCATTTTTAAATGGCTTGCCACCTTTCTCATAAGCTTTCAGGGAATATTTTTACATTATCTATGGCAATGAATATTTCAAAAAATTACATATTTGTTTAAGAAATTTTGAAAAGTCTTAAATAGAGTTACCTATATATAGTAAGTACCTATCAGATCCTGACTGCTAGAATAGAATATTAGACAGCTTACAAATAATGAATTAGAGTATGTTGATGTAATTATCCTAATTAGAAGGCATAAAACATCTATTATTTCAGTAGACGAGAAAAGAACTTTAGTAACTGCAAAGGATTTGAACAGCATATATGTGAAAACAGCATATATTGTCTATTTTACACAGAGATCAGTGTTGGGGGAGACTACAACTCATAGGTTGCATTAATTAATGGAAACAAAAAAAGCATTCAGTACTTTGGAGAAAGACTTAGCCATTCTTTTCTGCAGCTATAGTAACCATACAGGTAATGGTGATTCAGTAAAATAACAAATGTATTTGAACATCTAAGAGACTAATAGGTGAAACAAAAATTACTTGATTGTTCAAATGTATTTATTATTATAAGTTGTATTTCCAATAAGGTGAGGAAAGTAAATCATAAGGTAGTAGTGAACAATTTTAGCTACTAGTCACCAATCTTCTTATTTTAATCATAGTAACTTTTTAAAAACATAGTTAGCATATTCAGGTACAAATTATTTTTTCATGCAAGAATTATTGTGCTTATGGATATAAAATTTAGCCTCCTCTGGTATACTTCTTACTAAGGTAGACAAAACAGCTTACCAAATTTCTAAGTAAGAAGCAGTGTAACTTGGCTTTAGTAAATCATTCTATTTTCTTCATGAATAAAAATGGTAATACTATACACATAATTATACAAAACTTAAAGATAATATGCCTTTCTGAGAATTTTAGAAAAGAATACATACTACATAATTGATGTCTCAGAAATATTATTCTATGTTTTAAGATTAGCAATGGCTTCTTGACTATTCTAGATAGAATACATTAGTGTATAAATAATAAAACAGGCTATCATATTTCATGTATAATATATAATAAGTAAATATTATTTTCAATTCGAACATAATTGGAAGAAATAGATGCTATGATGGTATGAATATGAAATTTCTATAACAGGTTCATATGGTTAATTCTTGATTATTATCCTATGTCACCATTTTTGAAGATTCTTGCAACCTTAAAAATTTAAGCCTTTTTGGAGACAATAGGTCACTATGAACTTGTATTTAAATATATAGATTCATAGTATCTTCCTTACCTTTTAACCCATTCAAAGACATCATGATTAGTGACTGATCTCTGGCATAATATCAACCAAAACAAATTCTTCCTTCTCAGAACACATTCAATGCAGGTTTGGAGGGAAATTCTGAGTGGTCATGTGAAAACTCCAAGAAAACAAGACAAGACTCTTGTGATCTCAGTTCCTTTAAAAACACACAACTGTTCTTGTAATGAATTTTCTTGCACCTTCTAGGAGTTACAGCTAGGTGTGAGTTTACTTCAGTTATTGCTATTCACCTCACTCTATGGGAAAATTTATTTTTAGCCACATGTGACTTATTTTTGTGATTATACACTTTACTCATGTGATTCTTTTTGACCCTCAGAATACAAATTGTCTAATGCCATGAATAAAATTGATTATTGTATGAGACTTTAGTTGGCCTCATTTTATAGCTTTATTTTTCCATGTCCTACCAAATTTTAAATGGTAAACCTTCCATCTTTTATTTGTTAATTTCAGCTACTTTGTCACAGAAACAAGAAAATCCAGCACTGAAAATTGAAGCCAGTAAAGTATAATAATTGTGACTGAATCATAATTACTTGGTCCTTGGTCTTAGAAACTGCTTTATGAAGGAGCTAAGAAACGGTATAATGTATGGCCATTATATTACCATATCATAAGCAATTGTAAATAGCCAATTCTGGTAAGAAGCTATATGTGAGCTTCCACTTCTGTAATTTTTAGGTACTGGCAGAGCCTCTCAGGAGACAGATATATCAAGCTCCTGTCAGGAAGTGGGAGTGGGTGGCTCGGGGAGCAGAGGGAGGGAGAAAAGTATAGGGGATATATATATATATATATATATATATATATATATATATATATATGAGTGTGTGTGTGTGTATGCATGTAAGTGAAACACAACTGCAGTTCAAGCTGTCATAAGATTTTGTTTGTTTGGTTGGTTGGTTGGTTTGGTTTGGTTTGGTTTTTAGAGACAGGGATTCTCTGTATAGCCCTAGCTGTCCTGGAACTCACTCTGTAAACCAGGCTGGCCTAGAACTCAGAAATCTGCCTGCCTCTGCCTCCCAAGTGCTGGAATTAAAGGTATGAACCACCACTGTCCAGCTATGTTGTTTTATAATAATAAAATGTAGTTGCTAATAATGATTTTAGGATCTAATATAACAACTTAATCTTAGTTAATAAATGAAAAAGTATACAATTTAAAAAAACTTAGTTAATTTTATTTGTAGGAATGTTATTAAAACCCAAATTCATTCATTTGCTTATGATACATTTCTTGATTAGTTTTTGAATTAGTAAATATTTTAGGAAATCTTAGTTTATATACATAAAGTACACAGTATAGTATATGATAATAAGCAGTGATTCCATATATACTCTACATTTGGAAAAATAATTTGTTCTTAAAATGTTTAAAATAAATTCCTACTTCTCTAAGAGTTAAAGTTATTCTTAATAATATATTTGTATACTTAAATAACCTTAATATGTACTTATATGTAAATATATATGCTTAATAAATACAAGTATTTTCATCACATAAAGTTTCTATTGTCATTTATGTAATGATTTACACATATTTATTCATTATTAGATCAAGTTAAAACAATTCGATGTGTTACAATTAAATGTCTAATCTATTTTTAAGGACATTTAATGTAAAGTTAGATGCAATTTGAAAAGTATGTTTAGGAAACCTGTCAGAATAGTTCTGTTCTGACTATCAAAAGGACTTATGCTTTTTCTCCCTTCTGAAATCACCCACAGACATTTAGAATATTGCTTTAAATAGTTCCAAATACATTTTTAACTCAAATTCTCTCTTTTTTTTTCTGCCTCACTAATACAACCTGTTAAAGCCAATAAAGCATTTAAGAGCTATTTAGGACTAAGTGATCTCAGGGGAACAGTGTTTTCCAGGGAAATCGTAATGGGATACAGAGCTTTTCTTTTCTGGGTCACTACTTTGAAAGTAGCTCAGGTTGTAAGTGATGGAAAGTCATTACTGTTCAATGGCCTATGTGAAATCAAAGGGTAGTTTCAGTCCACTTCCTGGTGAATAGGCATTCCTATCCCAGTTGGCATTAATTGGCATGCATGCTGACAGTTTTATGTGTGGGAAAAGGGCTATAGTCATTGTCAATCTAATTGTGAAGTCACATGACTAAGAATAGCACACAGGGCTAGAAGAAATCAAGTTCCTCCAATGTAATCATGGAAGAATATTAAAATCAATTCTGGTCAAGAGTCCAAAAAATTTTTTAAAAAAGGTTTACTGTATATGTTTAGTGCATTTTTAATATATGATATTCTTTTCTGTGATTTTTGAATTCCTGATTGCCAATATCTATTAAAAACTGATAAGTGCTACCTACAGTATACTTGAGAACTAGTATCATATTTTAGACTCATTCATTTATAACCTTCTGGCTGGTTCTCTTGGTGAATACTCTTTTGTTTGATTGCAACAATAGTTAACAAATTTCAGAAGAGAATGGAGTATTTCTTAGGCAATCTTAGTTCATTTGCTCAAATAGTACTATAGCTATCTATGACTGATCCTTCTTAATTAAATATTGACAAGAACTTGAAACTCAATTTAATATGAACCTTGGATAATCAAACAAATATATGTTGAAGAAAGGTGATGAATGCTAACTGTTTTGTATTGTGAAGTGTGGTAACTAGATATTCTAGTGGTAACCAGATATTTATATCTCCTCTTCCCGCATCAATTAGGAAATAAAGTAGTTCATATTATCTTGTTGTTTTGAAAATATTTTATTCTTTTGATATCACAGCTCCTTACTACTTATAATCTTCACAAGAGTGTTGTTTTTATTTTCTTTTAGTAGTTCAAATTTGTTTTAGAGAATTAGAAATTCTAATTCAAGCTTGACAACATATACAAAGATAGGTCAAGATTTCACAGTTTATAGTTTATTGAATCAAAGTCTATGCCAATTAAACTTACTTAATAGGGACCTTGAATTATAAATCATAAAATATCAACAACTAAATGTTTGTACATATTTTAGAAACTAAAATATTTAAAGGAGATATGCTTCCATATCCCTGGTAGTTAAAATAGGAGAAGATTTTGCTGAGGTTTGAGGATATAGTTCAATGACAAAGACAATTTCTGGCCTGATTAAAGCCTGAGTTCAGTCCCCAATACTGCAAAAAATAACAATAGGAAAATATTGTAATTATGCTTCACCTATATGTGTTAATTATAAGCAAGATTAAAGAGTGAAGTGTATAGAGAGTGTATTCTTCTAGAGAATACAAAAATGTAGATGAAAATAATTTGGTTAAAAGGTACATGACTCACATGTATACTGAGTTTTGTTTTGTTTTGTTTTGTTTTTGTAAAGCATAACTTTATTTTCAACAAATGGTGATGGTTCAACTGGAGGTTAGCATATAGAAAATGCAAATCGATCCATTCTTTTCTCCTTGTACAAAGTTCAAGTCCAAGTGGATCAAGGGACTCCATATAAAATCAGATACACTGAAACTAATAGAAGAGAAAGAGGGGAAGAGCCTCAAACACACTGGCACAGGGGAAAGTTTCCTGAACAGAACAGCAAAGACTTGTGCACTGTCTTAGTCAGGGTTTCTATTCCTGCACAAATATGATCAAGAACCAAGTTGGGGAGGAAAGGGTTTATTCGGCTTACTCTTCCAAACTACTGTTCATCACCAAGAAAGTCAGAACTGGAACTCAATCAGGTCAGGAAACAGGAGCTGGTGCAGAGGCCATGGATGGATGATCTTTACTGGCTTGCCTCCCCTGGCTTGCTCAGCCTGCTCTTTTATAGAATCCAAGACTGCCAGCCCAAAGATGGTCCCAGCCACAAGGAGCCTTTCCCCCTTGACCACTAATTGAGAAAATACCCCACAGCTAGATCTCATGGAGGTACTTCCCCAAATGAAGCTCCTTTCTCTGTGATAAACCCAGGTGTGTCAAGTTGACACAAAACTAGCCAGTACATGCACTAAGATCAAGAATTGACAAATGGTGGGAGGGGGAGGGTGGTGGAGCAGGGCGGGGGTGAGTGTAGGGGACTTTTGGGGTAACACTTGAAATGTAAATGAAAAAAAAAGAATTTCTCTAATAAAAAAAGAAGGAAAAAAAAAGAATTGACAAATGGGACTTCATAAAATTGCAAAGCTTCTGTAAGGCAAAGGATACTGTCAATAGGTCAAAACAGCAACCAAAAGACTGAGAAAAGATCTTTACCAATCCTACATCAGATAGAGAGCTAATATCCAATATATACAAAAAAGTAAGACATTTGACTCCAGAGAATCAAATAACTCTATCAAAACTGGGTTTACAGAGCTAAACAAAGAATCCTTCCTGAGGAATATTGAATGGCCAAGAAGCACCTAAAGAAATGTTCAACATGCTTAGTAGTCAGAGAAATGCAGATCAAAACAACACTGAAATTCCATCTCACACCAGTCAGAATGGCTTAAGATCAACATCTCAGGTGACAGCAGATGCTGGTGAGGATGTGAAGAAAGAGGAACACTCCTCCATTGATGATGGGATTGCAAGCTGGTACAACCACTCTGGAAATCAGTCTGTTGGTTCCTCAGAAAATTGGACATAGAATCACCTGAGGACCCAGCTATACCACTCCTGGGCATATACAAAAAAGATGCTCCAATGTATAACAAGGACTCATGTTCCTAACAACCTTATTTTTAATAGCTGGAAAGAACCTAGGTGTCTCTCAAGAGAGGAATGGATACAGAAAGTATGGCACATTTACCTAATAGAGTACTGCTCAGCTATTAAAAACAATGACTTCATGAAATTCTTTTTCAAATGGATGAACTAAAAAATATAATCCTGAGTGCAGTAACCCAATCACAAAAGAACACACATGGTATGCACTCACTAAACGAATATTGGCCCCAAAGCTTGGAATATCCATGATAGAAGTCACAAACCATATGAAGCTCAAGAACAAAGAAGATCAAAGTGTGAATGCTTTGGCCCTTCTTAGAAGGGGAAACAAAATACTCACAGGAGCAAATATGGAGGCAAAGTGTGGAGCAGAGACTGAAGGAAAGGCCATTAAGATGACTACTGAGTTTAATGATCAAGTTTTTTTTTTTTTTTTTTTTTTTTTTTTTTTTTCAAGACAGGGTTTCTCTGTGTAGCCCTGGATGTCCTGGAACTCACTTTGTAAAGCTGGATGGCCTCAAATTCAGAAATCTGCCTGCCTCTGCCTCCCTGCCTCCTGAGTGCTGAGATTAAAGGTGTGTGCCACCATGCCCAGCAACAATCAAGTTTTATGCAAGGAATGAGTGAAAAGAGCAGAAAGCTTTATTTACAGATAAAAGAAAATTTTATCTGAAAAATTACTTTTATTTACAGGAAAAGAATTGCACAAACTGAACCAGAAAACAAGAAAGTTAAACCAAGACCCAAGAACTCAAACCATTTATAAACAATTGAAAAAGTTTTGCTTTATACATGCAATGTACAACAAATTCAGGTGAACCTTTGCAGTGGTATCCCTTGAGTATGCTCTTGGCTTAGCATTACAGATTGTAGGGACACTGTAAATTTAAACTGAATTGACTTTCTCACACCAACCCCCTTATATGCACACACAAACGGACAAACATGTTTGGATAGACTCATAAAGTTTGAACAATAATAAGTACACCCTCATAGCAAAAGTAATAGAATGATTGATAAAAGAACAGCTTTATTGTCTTTGTGTACTAATTTGAAGTTATTTTGAACCAAAATATATAAATAAAAAACATAATTAAAAATTAGCCATCTAGATGAGTGGAAAAATTTGAGAGCAATTATGTCAAAGTAGAAGCTGTTTAGCAAAGATACTTGGAACAGTCTGCTATAATACACAGATCTCCATTCTATCCACTTTCCACTCACTTTCGTCACTACTGTTATAAAACTATATCAGTTAGATTCCCTTCTAGAAATCATCTACCCTGCCCTCTGAATCCTCTAGGGCCAGTATCCATCTGTAACTAGCAGGGTTGTGGAGGAATGGGAGGCATCTTGAAGACATGCCAGGGACCTGGGATAGAGGCACCTTCTAGGATTCAATTACTGTGCCCTTAGCTGAGACTCCCAGATGTATTGATATGAAACCTGAAGTAGCCACTTCCTATAACCAGGCAGAGTAGAGACATGGGGATACCAACCCAACCACAAAACGTTCTACCCAAAGTTTATCTTGTTTCCAAGAAATGCAGAAATGAGGGATGGAACAGAGCCTGGAATGGTCAAGCAATAACTGACCCAACTAAAAACCAATTGCAAGGGTAAACACCAATCCTACTGCCAGAACCATCTTAGGCTTGGGGATAGCTCCTAAGGAAGGGGTGTTTGCTAGTGGTGAAAGAATGACTCATTCCTAATCATGGGTACAACAAGCTGATATCAATCTAATTGTTTACCCAGGTATCCTTTCAATTATCCCATGAGTAAGCATTTTATGATCTTAGACCCTTGATTTTTAGAAAAAGTCATCAAGTATTTTTTTTTAACCACAAACGATAAGTTTTGCTGGGTGGGATACTGTCCTGAGATTATCATTTCAGCCCCACCTCAACATGAACTCATTTTGTCCTAGGCTTACCTTGAATTCAGGAATCTGCTCGACTTTCTAAGCACAGATAATAAGATAGCTAGGTGGGATCTTGCCTTGAAATCATCACTCCCCAAATCTCTTTATTATCTTCTTCACTATCTTTCTGACAAACTGGTTTATGGTATAGTTGCTTCTGTTCTTTTAGGTTTGTGAAGCTCCTCATTTAATTCGTTTGCATCCTTATATTTTGCAAAGTTGAGAAATTATGTATTCTTGAAACTTGTATTTCAACCTTCTTTCCACAAACTTAAGGGCAGTTCTAAAAACCACAGCATTCATCATTTTTGGTGAGGAATACCAGACACACCCTTATCTCCCAGACTCTTATTGTTCTAATTATCATGGAGTCATTAACCTTGGCAGGGAAATCTTCTCTCAAAGGAGGAACATAATGAAAGTTATGTGTACTATTATACAAAACAGCTTTACATATAGCAACCATCAGCACTAGTGGAGACACATGTCCTGCTAGCTCTGATTCAAGGGCAGGTACTGTGCCACATTGTCCCTTCTGCACAGCACAACGTGGCACCTGGCACTACTAGTGATACTCTGTTATGCCTACAGAAAGGAGTTTATCATGCCAGTTGTCTGAGAGATTCTACCCAGCAACTGACTCACGAGGATGCAGAGACCCAAGCCAATAATGGATGGAGTTTGGGGACATTTAAGTCATTATTTGGGGAAGAATTGAGAGCCCCAACAACTATAAATTGCTACATGTCCCTTGTGATCCATTTTCTTACCCACCACTCTGTCAGTATTTACTGAGGGCATACTCGCACCTGGAACCACAACCAATGCTGGTACTAGTGACCCCAGAGGCAAGGTTTGTACCCCAAAGGCAATGCAGCCACAAACCATGAGTGTAGATAGCCTTTGGGACCTAAAGACTTGCTAGTCAAAATAATTCCAGTTCACTCAGGCAAATAGGAAACAAAATCCACAAGGAAAAACATCCAAAAAAAACCACCCATCTAACAAATATTTAATTCATAAGTTAATATCTAAACACATAAACCTCACAAAATCCAGATGACTAAAAGCCAATTTAAGAACAGAGAAAGGAAGATCTAGGGTAATATGGCACTACCAGAGTCCTGCTATCATACTACAGTAAGCCCTCTATCTTATTTGACTACCATATATTAAAGCTGTGTTTCAAAAACAACAGAAACAGCTAAAAGCCTACAAACTCATGGACACTGAACAACTCTCTATGCAATGAGCACTGGGACATGGAAGAAATGAAATCAAATCAAAGACTGTCTATATGACAATGGAAATAAATGCATAATGCACCTAAACATATGGGGCAAAATGAAAGCAGTGCTAAGAGGAAATTTCATAACGCTAAGTGCTTTCATAAAGAAATTAGTGAGGTCTCATGCTGGTAACTTAATAACACACCTTAAAGTTGTAAAACAAAAAGAAGGAGACATACCCAATAAAAATAGGTAAGGAAATAATCAAACTCAGGGCTGAAACAATAAATAGAAACAAAGAGAACAATGCAGAGTCAATGAAGCAAATAGATAGTTCTTTAAGAAAATAAAGAACATAGACAAACTCTGATCCAAAGTAACTAAAAGGCAGAAATATATTATCCAAACCAGCAAAATCAGAAATGAAGAAGACATAAAAACAGACAAAGAAGAAATCCAAAGAAACATTAAGTCTTACTTCAAATAAATGTAATTCATAAAAATTGGAAAATTTTAACTAGATGGACAATTTTCTTGATAGATACCACTTAGAGAAATGCCTAAAGCGCTACAAGTGGTCATTAATAATATCCCTAATATCCCATCAAGTCTGCAACCCTAGAAGAGGAACAACAATATGAACTAACCAGAACCCCCAGAACTCGTGTCTCTAGCTTCATATGTAGCAGAAGATGGCCTAGTCAGCCATTATTGGGAGGAGAGGCCCCTTGGTACTGTGATATTTTTTTTCTTCCTTTTTTTTTTTTTTTAACTTTTATTAGATATTTTCTTCATTTACATTTCAAGTGTTATCCAGAAAGTTCCCTATATTCTCCCCCCTCCCGGCCCTGCTCCCCTACCCATCCGCTCCCACTTTTTGGCCCTGGCGTTCCCCTGTATTGGGGCATATAAAGTCTGCATGACCAAGGGGCCTATCTTCCCAATGATGGCCAACTAGGCCATCCTCTTCTATATATGCAGCTAGAGACATGAGCTCAGGGGGTACTAGTTAGTTCATGGTTATTCTTCCACCTAGAGGGTTGAAAACCCCTTCAGCTCCTTGGGTACTTTCTCTAGCTCCTTCTTCCTTGGGAACCCTGTGTTCCATCTAATAGCTGACTGTGAGCTTCCACCTCCATGTTTGCCAGGCATTGGTATATTTTCCCCCGAGACAGCTATATCCGGGCCCTTTCAGCACCATCTTGCTGGCATATGCTGTAGTGTCTATGTTTGGTGGCTAATTGTGGGATGGATACCTGGCAGCCGCAGTAGTTGGGTCCATCCTTTGGATTCAGCTTCACACATGATCTCTTTAACTCTTTCAATGTGTGCTGCGATCTTTATATGCCCCAATACAGGGGAACGCCAGGGCCAAGAAGTGGGAGTGGGTGGGCAGGGGAACAGGGCAGTGGGGGGGGGGGAGGGAACTTTCATTGGTAGCATTTGAAATGTAAATTAAGAAAATATCTAATAAAAAATTTGAAAAAAATAATATCCCATCAAAAATAAAAACAAACAATAACAACAACAATAATATGGCCAGATTGTCTTAGTGCAGAATTCTACCAGAACTTCAAAGAAGAGGTAATAGCAATACTCCCCATATTATCCAATGAAATAAAAACCGAAGATAACCTGTCAAAATGATTACATGAGGCAAGAGTCACCCTGATACCTAAACCACAAGAAGTTCACCCCAGAAAAATTCCAACTAATCTCCCTTATAAATATCAATGTGAAAATATTAAATACAATACTGGCAAACTGAATCCAAAAACATATCCAAAACATTATCCACCATGAACAAATAGGCTTCATCCCAGACACACAGAATCGTTCAACAAATAAAAATTCATCAATTTAATCCACTATTTAAACAAATTGAAAGAAAAAAAATACATGTTCATCTCATTACATGCTGAAAAAAAAACCTGACAAAATCCAACACATCCTTATGATAAAGTTTTGAGAGATCACAGATACAAGGTTCATGTCTAAACACAATACAATCAATATATCGCATGCAAATAGCCACCATTAAATTAAATAGAGAGGAACTTTAAGCCATTCCACTAAAATTGGGGACAAAATCTGGTTGTCCACTCTCTATATATCTACTCTAGTTTTAGCTACACCAATAACTGAACTAAAAGAGATGAAGGTGATACAAATTGGAAAGGAAAAAGTCAAAATATAACTATTAGTGGATATTACAGTATAGGAAAAGAAATATTCAACATCCCTATTAATCAGAGAAATATAAATCAAACCAGCTCTGAGATTCCATCTTTAAACATTCAGAATGGGTAAAATCATAATCTCAAGTGACAGCTCATGCTGGCAAGAATGAAGAGCAAGAACACCTTTTCTTTGCTGGTGCAAGTGCAAACTTTTACAATGAGTGTAGAAATCAATCTGCTGGTTTCTCAGAAAGTTATTAATATTTCTACCTCAAGATCCAGTGATATCATTTCTAGGTAAATACCAAAAGAAGCTCGTCCATACCAGAAGGACCCCTGCTCAACTATGTTCATAGCAGCTTTTTTTTCCCACTAGTCAGTCACAGGAAAGAACATAGATATTTCTCAACCAAAGAACGGACAAAGAAAATGTAGTACATTTACAAAATGGAGTATTACTGAGCCATTAAAAATAACAACATCATGAAATTTTCAGGCAAGTGGATGGAACTAGAAAACATCAACCTAACTGAGGTAACCATACTCAGAAAGACAAACAGGATATATATTCAGTTATAGGTATATTATATACTTATTATTTTAAGTATTATAAGTATTATTTATAAAACACATGATAACCATGCCATAAAACAAAGAGCTAAAGAAGTTAACTAACAAGGTGGGCCCAAGGTATGTGCACGTGTGTGTGTGTGTGTGTGTGTGTGTGTGTGTGTGTGTGTGTGTGTGTGAATCTCACTGGAAATCAAAAATGGATTAGAAATCATGGTTGAATGAAGGAAGGTGAGGAATGGGAAAAAGAGGCATAAAGTATGGTAAGGATGCAGGAAGAGAGTCCTGGGAGAAAAACTCAGTTGTGGTGGTACATCTCTGGGATGAGCTAGAAAGCTAGGACAATAGAAATTCCCATGAATCTACAATGGTGACCTTAAATAAGATTCTTAACAATGAGGAATATGAGCCTGAGCCAGCTATCTTTGGTAGTCAGACAAGATTTCCAATGAAGGAATTCCACCAACCCAGCCATAAAGCCTTAGACCCATAATTTGTCCTGATGGCAAGATGTGCAGGGGTAAAAATGGAGTAGAATTTAAGAGAAGGGATAGCCAAAGCCTGGCCAGCTTGAGACCCATTGCATGAAAGGGAGCCTACCCCTAGCACTATTATATAGTTCCAGGCAGGAGACTAAGATAACTATCCTAGAAATGCTTTATCCAGAACTAATGGAAATGGATGAACAGAACCACTGACAAACATTAAGTGAAGCTTGTAGAATCCTATGGATAAGAGACATAGAGGATTGAAGGAGGTAGAGGGTTCATGGACACCTCAAGAAAACCTACAGAATTAACTAATGTCAGTGTATAGGGACCCATAGAGCCTAAATTGTGAACCAGAAAGCATGCATGAGATGTACCTAGGCCCTTTGCTGCTCATATGAAACAGTTTTGCAGGTGGGTCTTTTTGTGGACCTTCTAAAGTAGGAGCAGGGTCTGTCTTCACCTACATTGTCTGTTTCTGGATCCCTTTCTTTTAACTGAGCTGCCTAGTCAAGCTTTAATAGAAGATGTACATAGTCTTACTGTAACTTGATATGCCAAGGAAGTTGACATCCCTGGGAGGCCTTCCTCTTTCTGAGGAGTAGGGGAGAAGGGCTGGATGGGTGGGAAAGGAGGTGAGAGCTAGGGATGCAGAGGAGAGGAGAGAGGGGACGCTGTGATTTAGAAGTACTATATATATGAACTTAAAAACCTTTCATTTTGCTTACATTTAAGTATATATCAAATATTGTTTTGAGCAAAAACTTTTAAACACTTCTGAAGATTCTGTGGAATGTTTCTTTAAAAACAATATGCTGATAGAAATTTTTCACCCATTGAGGTTGTGTTTGTCTTGGTGAAGCAGTAAGACCCAGTTTATTACCAAATATGTTAAATTAGGTAACAGATTCTTGGTGGAAAATAGTGTATTTGATCAAATAGGAGTGTGACTGAACAGTAATATGACTGATATTGTTTTGTGGCGGATCTCAGTTTTGAAAAAAGATGAATCTAAAAAAAATGCACTTTAAAAATATGTGAACATTGCCTGAACTCCTATTGAAATAGTTGTCTTGAAAGGAAGTACAATATTTATTATATCTCTGTACATTTAAGAAAAAGACTAATTACAAACAAATAGTCATATTATGAAGTAAGTACAATATAGCAAAAATGGGCATATTTGAAATAATATTAATCATGAGAAACAAAACTGGATCATACTTTTGAATGCACTGGTTGTCTAACCATGATTATTAATATAGTACTTGGAAAACTTTTCTTTATAACTAGATTTCTTTCCAAGTTCTATATCCGAAGCAAGATGACATGGCTGAGTCATACAATGTGTTTAGTTTATAATACTAGTGAAACTATGGCATCATTTGATGTAACTGTTAAATATCATAAGTAGTATTGTTTTGAGTTTTTTTTAATACTAAATGACTTAAGAAAATATCTACCTCGCTTATATCCATGTGCTTTCTTTCCATTGTATTTTGCTTGATACAGTGTCAGGTAGAATGTTTCATTTGTCTGGTATCAGATTATTCAGCTTAAAGATGCTTGAACAATAAATACATCCAGTGGTTCATGTAACATGAAATCTAAGGTCTATATAGCACTAAAAATGATGAATTAAATGATCCCAGTGCAATAAAAAATATATGATTTTTTTCACTATTATCCTGTCACTGTATACTCTTTCTGTAATATTTTCTGTTATGCTCCCAAGGGAGGCAATGGTCAGAGAGAAACACAGTCTGTTCATTTGGAGGGTAAAGTTGCATTTTTCACCTGTTTTTGATGATCACTAGTAAATTCCCTCTTGTTCTCAGTGAGCAAAACTGAAGTACATGGAAACACTAAACTGGAAACCAACAGAAGATATGTGATCCCTGTGACAGTTTATAGAAGATAAGAGATTTTGCCCCAAGAATTTGAAAAATATAAAGTCTCAGAGTATTAATTACTTTACCTTCTCAGTGAATCCAATGTACAACACTAGTTTCCACTCTGCAGATACAGAACTTATAAAAATCACCAGATTATTCTTTCACAGATCATCTTTATCTCTGAAAGTCATTCCCTCTTTAAAAGTTCTTCTCCCAACTTTCTCAGAGTTCTCACTGCCACAGGAATTTTTCCAGTGGTCTTTTCTGATTGTACAAATACATTGTGTGTAGAATTTGATACTGTTCTATATTTATTTACCAAAATATTCATTGAATTTTTCATGATATTGTATTTGGCAATAAAGTATACATTTTATTTCATAAGTATTGATATATTATTGAGTTTTTCTTTACTAATAGATATTTATTATGAATAAAATTTCCAAATATGTCAAAATAAATTTTTTCATAGATCTATTTATTGCACATGGCTAGATTTCTCAGAATGAAATTACAGGCTCAAAATCTGTTTATTTTTTATCTGTTTATTTTTATATGTTTAAAATCACAGGGTTATATTTTATACTGTTGAAAGTATCAGGACCACATTAGAAGTGATTGTTAGATCTGTGTTAATTGAGTATTTTAACATTTATTTTAGTGATTCTACTTCATGTAGGTTTTGTCATTAGTTTATATAAACAGGTACAATATTCATATATATGTATATTTATATGTATTTATTCTCGACATTTTATTACATGCTGTGATTGCTTTAAAAAGCTTGGTAACACAGTTTTTTTTTTTTTCTGTCATTAACATTTACTAACATGTTATATCTGAGAAGATAATGACTAAGTGTTTTTTCCCATGGTATGTTTTATGTATGTCGTCTTATACTAACACTATTATGTTTGTTAAGTACTAGGTCATGGTTTCTATTTTAGAAATACCTGTTTAATATTTATAGCATCATATATTGGAGATATTATCTTTCACTGTTAAATCTCTGGGCAGCATTATGGTAAAACTAATTAGGAAATTTTCTCTGTTCACTCTGACAAATTGTGTGCATATATGGAGGGTTATAGCAAACATTGGAATTGAATAAAGTTCCTCAATCTTTTCTTTATTTTCTAAATATTGTTTGTCGTGATCAGGCAATTCACAGTTGCTAAATTTTAAGGCCACACATTTTGGGTTTTCATGGCTTTGAATTGGTTCCATAGATTATATTTTTAAGGGTGGGTACTTGAGCAGTAGTATATCATCTGAATTATTGACACACTTTATTTGACATTTTTATTATCCAATAATAAATTTTAATATTTTTAATGACTATATATGTCTTATTTGGGGTTTCTATTGCACCAACAAAACACCATGACCAAAAGCATGTTGGGGAAGAAACAGCTTATTTGTCTTACACTCCCACATTGCTGTTCATCACCAAAGAAGTCAGCACAGGAACTGTAATAGGGCAGAATCTTGGACACAGGAACTGATAAAAAAGTATGGAGGGGTGCTGCTACTAGATTTGCTCCCCTTGACTTGTTCATCTTTCTTTCTTATACAACCCAGGACTACCAGCCCAGGAGTGGCACCACCCACTATAGACTAGGCAATTTGCCTTGATCACTAATGAGAAAAAGTCTTCCAGCTGAATCTAATGAAGGCAATATCTCAACTGAGGCTCCTTCCTTTTTCATGACTATAGGTTTTGTCAAGTTTATATCCAAATCCAGCCAGAAAGTATATATTAAGAATAGGCTATTATAATTTCAGATAATTGATGGATTTATAAGTAAACATTAAAAATAAAACTCATCTTTTTAAAAAATTACAAGTTATTTTTAGTTCACTTGGTAACATGTAGTCCTAAAATTGTGCTATTTTTTACTTTTTCTATTTCATTTGCAATAGAATAGAATGCTCAGACAACAATTTTAAGTTATATGAAGACCTTTATTTTTTAATTTTTTTCTCATTTTACTGAAGTCTTGAAGGTCTACTACAGGATATAATAAATGCAATAAGTAATGTGAAACCTTACCAAATATGTTCTTTTGTATAATATATTTTGATTATGTTTTCAGCTCCTCCAGTTCTTACCAGAATATCCCCACTCCCCTACATACCCAACTTCATATTCTGTTTCTCAAGTAAAATAATGAAAATTACACAAGCAAAAGACTAATAAAACAAACAAAACGGTCATAAAGAAAAAGAATGTCCCCGAAAACTTTAATGGAATTGATTTATGCTGGAAAACTCCTCTTTGGTATGATGACTTTGCTGGAATACGATTGATAAAACTGATTTCCACACTCCTAAAAGTTGCCAATTGCAAATAGCGTCTTTGTTAGTGTTAAAGGGAGGAAAATTTTGTGTCCAATTCCCTTTCTTTGTGCTAAAATTTTGTCTGGTTTGAACCTGTGTAGGTTTTATTTGTGCTGTTACAGTCTCTGTTGTGGCTGGGTGTCACTGTTCCCTTGGAGTCATCAGTCACTTCTAGCTCTTTCAATCTTTCTGTTTCCTCTTGTGCACAGATTTCTGAGCCTTGACAGGAGTTTGATGAAAAATTCCCAATTTAGGATTTACAGGGCTGAAGAATTCCCCAATCTGCACATTGTCCAGTTATGTGTCTCTGTGACAATTTAGATTTACTAAAAGAAGAAGCTTTTGAAGAGTATTGAATGAGGTAAAGATTTAATTTTGAACATTTTATAGTATGATAAATTATTATATTCTTAAAAAGTATTAGTTATATTTGATTGTCCATAGTTCAACAGTCAATGCTATATTTAGTTTGCTGGAAGTGATTAATAAAAGTAAAGTGTACTATTTCCCGATTTTTCTTGTTTTTTTTCCTATTTATTTTGAGATAATTATTATAAATTATTTCATTTTAAGAATATAACTCTGTCTGGGGAGGTGGTTCAGCAGTTAAAAGCACAGGTTGTTCTTACAGATTTCTTGAATTCAATTCCCAGAGACATATGGTGGCTCAAAACTATCTGTAATAGGATCCAATGGCCTTTTGTGCTGTGTCTGAAGACAGTAACAATGTACTCATATACATAAAATAAATAACCAAACAACTGGGAATGTTCCCAAAAGCTGTTGCCTATACATGGAATATGTTCTTCTAGCTGGGCTGCTTTGTCTGGCCTCAATGGGAGAGGAAGCACATAGCATCACAGAGACTTCAAGTGCTCGGGTGTGGTTATACAGAGGTAAGGACATTCCCTCAGAGAAGAAGAGGATGGGGGATGAGGGAAAGATTTTAAGAGGGGGTGACCATGAGGGGGAAGTAAGCAGGATATAAAGTGAATAAGTAAAAAAATAATAAATTAAAAATAAAGGGGGAACAAATTACCCATGGAAGGAGTTACAGAGACCATCCAGAAACTGCCCTACCTGGAGATCCATCCCATATATAGTCACCAATCCCAGACACTCTTGTGGATGCCAACAAGTGCTTACTGACAGAAGCCTGTTATAGCTGTCTCCTGAGAGGATCTACCAGTGCCTGACAAATACAGAGGTGGATGCTCAAAGCCAATCATTCGACTGAGCACAGGGTCCCCAATGGAAGAGCTAGAGAGAAGACCCAAGGAGCTGAAGGGGTCTGCAGCCCCATAGGAGGAACAAAAATATGAACTAGCCAGTATTCCCAGAACTCCAAGGAGCTAAACCACCAACCAATGAGTAAACATGGTGGGACTCATGGCTCCAAGTGCATATGTAGCAGAGGATGACCTTGTTGCACATCAGTATGAGGAGAGGCCCTTGGTCCTGTGAAGGGTCAATGCCCCAGTATAGAGAAATGCCAGGACCAGGAAGTGGGAGTGTGTGGGTTGGTGAACAGGGGGACGGAATACAGGGTTTTCAGAGGGGAAACCAGGAAAGGGGATAACACTTGAAATATACATAAAGAAAATATCTATCTGTCTGTTGGTCTGTCTATCGATCTATCTATCTATAATATAATATAACTCACTAAATTATTCCCATAGGTTCATTTGAATTCTTGAGAATTATTCCTTGTAAATATGCAGTACTATGATTTTTATATTATGCCTCATTTGATACATCAAAACTGAAGGCTGTATTTATTAATTCCATGATGTTGTCCACAATGGAATTTCTTGTCTATTCTTTTAGTATGCTAAGATCATGTTTATTTCAATTGCCCATAGCATTTTATTTTATTATATCCTTCTGTATTCCTAGTGCTAAATATTATTATTATTATTATTAAATTGTTCTTAATTAGGGACATATATCTGAATGCCACTTAGTTTATTATACTATCAGTTCAAATGAGATCTTACTGTGAATTATTACATCTTGTTCATAGCTTTCAATTCTGTTATTTTTTACTATACAGAGTCCTTAAATTTTTCATAAACAAAGTATTTCATTGGACTTTTGTTTTATTCCCATTGGAGAATGAATTGGGAAGATGGATTACGTCCAGTGCATGAGAACATGTTGAAGACAGAGGTACATTGCTATGGAGTATTAGGAAATGTAATTCAATCACTATTTTGGAAAAGTCATGTTTAAACTTTTCAGGGTAGAGTTTTTGAAAACAATCAAATCTACTTTTGAATTTGATTGAAAATGCTAAACTACTCAATTTCTTCAACTAGAATTCTTTGCATATAATTTGGTTTCAATGCTTCATGGCTGTTCATTTGCATTTAAATAGATTTGTCTTCAAATGATGAGCAAACTACAATACAAATCTGGGAGGTGGAGGCCATTTTGCAGCAGACAATTACTGACCTTATAGTTCAAAATGCCATAATGGTGTCTTTACATTTTATTGCATCTATAACTTACTCTATACTCAAAAGAAAAGTACAATTTTTTATAACATCTGAATGTGTGGCTTGAACCTGAGTTCTTCTTCATCAGATTATTTAATGCAATATAATATAGTTGTGTGTCTCAAGTATTTCAAGGCTAGACAAGGAATGGGAGGTGAACTATAATGACTTATATAATTTTATTGATTTTGGCTTTAAAATAGTGTTGTCTACTTCGCTTTTAATATGGATAATTGATACATTTTTACATTAGAAATATAGATCTAATGTCAACAGTACATTTGATGATGTCTTTATAAGATTATTAATAAAAATAGAGACAATAAATGAGTCATTAGAGTAGGTTTGAGGAAGTTATATAAGACATGAAATGAGAAACTAGAGATGATATCTAAATACATGATATTAAAATTTTGAATGTTGAAGTTAAAAACATTATTATAAAGCCTTTATTTAAATCAATATTTATTTTAAGTTGTTGGTCTATTCTTGATTACACTTATATGAATAAAAATTTACATCTAATAAGTATTCTTTAAAAGTACCTAATTTCTGCCCAAGATTTATCTAAATATTACACAGTAATTAAATGTAATCTTGTGGTACGATTGGTTTTCTGGATAGTATTCAGTAACCATATTGTAAGACCCAACAAATATAGTGAATTCTATATTATGAGTTCTACATTAAAATAAAAATTAATTGTTGTTCCTCTCCGTTCAATACCATCTAGGTCCCAGCAGACTGTGAGATGTCTTGATGAGTCTCTTAGTCTTTTATTCAGCAAGGTCATGGATAAATTGCCAGGTAAATGCTAACTAGTATCTAGTCTACATAGGAAAGTATCAGCATTGCTGAAAATCTTGTTCCTGATTCCAAGCAAATTCAATGACCATCAAGGCCTTTACCCTAAAAGAAACAGCTGGTTAAAAAAAAAAGGGGGGCGGGGGGCTGAAATACAGAGAGACTCCTCATAGCCACAAGTGATAATGGTGATAATGACAATCAAACACTCCAGTAGTCTAATAGGAAAGAACATGATTAATTTCAGTTACCTATGTGGGCATAAAAAGGCAGTTGGAAAGTTTAATCAAAATAAAATAATAATTGATAAAAATAAAAACAAATATACCAGATGGAATATTAACTATCATAACAATAATCAAATTAAAGGAATATTGTGATTATTCTAACAGTGAAAATACTGTTCTTATTGTATTTCTGATAATTCTGCTCATGCCTAATTTACAAGGTCTACAAGTCAGACTATGGGCAAGAATGTGTCAACACCTCATTTTTTAACAGCTTCAAATCTGAATATTCATGGTAGGTTAAGTCTATTTTAACAGTAGTGACCTATAACTTGAGATAACTCCCTTGTTTTAAATAAGGGCTTTATAACAATGTACTGAACTCCAATATTCAAAATTGTAATATTATATGCTTATATATCATTCCTATATCTCACATGTAAATATCATATATAATGTCCTCAGGCCTGCTCAAATGAATTATTTTTATCTGTGTTCTTTAGCCACAATATCACCAAGACATTATTAGATATATCTGCAACATCTCTATAATAGCCCAATGTGAATGTTTGATTATAAATATTAGAAGCCAAAATCACAATGGACATGATAGTGGAAGGACTGAAGGAGCTGAAGAGGTTTGAAACCCCATAGGAAGATCAATATCAACCAACCAGATGTCCCAGAGCTCCCAGGGACTAAACCACCAACCAAAGAGTCACCTGGAAGAACTCATGACTGCAGTTGCATATGTAGCAGAGGGATTGCCTTATCTGGGATCAGTGGGAGGGGAGGCCCATAGTCCTGTGAAGGCTTGATGCCTTGAGTAGGAGAATGCTATGGCGGTAAGGCATGAGTGGGTGGATGGGTGGGGGAGCACCCTCATAGAAGTGGTAGTGCAGTGGGATGGGAGTTTGCAGAAGAGAAACCAACTGGGAAAGGGGATAACATTTGAAATGTAAATAAATAAAATATCCAATAAAAAGAAAAGAAACAAAAAATCCAAAATCAATAGAGAATCATATAAGCCATTGGAATCAGTCTGAACTTCCCAGTCTTCTGCTCAGACTCCACAGAGGCACAAAGCTGCATCCTATAGCCAAAACTGAAGGGAAATTCTGCTTCAAAGCCATCATATTCATCTCTGAACTTTGTGTCATCAACATTGTATCTTAAATTTGTCTAGTCTTATTTACAGTACATCCGATATCAGGTTGTCATGTCACAGCTTAGCTCCATTTATATGGATCCCATTGACTGCCATTGAATATCTGAATGTCAGCAGGAGTATACACTCAAAGTATCTATATGCCACAATGTCAACAAGAGGTAGATCAGAAAGATTGACTCAAACAATATCTACCTCCTAAACAATTCATAATTTAAAATTCTGAGTGGAAAAAGTTATTTGATAAGATATATTTTAGCAGGCTTGGAGGCCACTGAGAAACTTTTTCCAGAGTTTCTTATACCAGAGACTGTCACAAAACTCCCTGAGAGGACAACAAACGTGTCCACAAACTTGTTCAGTAGAATAGATGCAAAAAGAGAATGACAGCCCCTTGTTCACCTATCTAGTGAAACAGAAGTCAGAAATGTTAGCTATGGCCATACCAACTTTAAATATCTTTTTACTGTGGTTGAAGATAACACTTTCCCATACTACAGGAAATAGCATTCCAGACTTATTTTCTTAAACTTTTGTATTCCTTATTCTTTAAAATTCCAAGATAAGGCCTTCCTTTAGAAGATGCTTATCATGTGCTGCTCACCTGGCACTGTTTTACAATTCCTTGGTTACTCCTAGAACTACCCAACCTTGGGCTAAAAAAGAAAACCTCTTCCACCTACTATTCTCTCCAATAAATACCCCACCTGTGGCAGGGGAATATTTCAGTTCTCACAGAGGTAGTCTTAGCAGATTTTTCTCTCAAATAAAGGCCTTCCGCAAACACTCTTATTCAAGATTCTGCCCACAAGAGAAAAAAATGAGTCTTACAAAGAATGATTATGCAAATGGCTGTCAGCAGGTTAATATTATGTTCTTAATATTGAGATGATAATGTCTACCTTGTTTTATGTTTTAGGTCTCATTTCATTTTTCACTTGTCATTTATTCCAGAAACAACCATCTTCTTACAAGCAAGGGAACTGAGCTTCTCTCTCAGTGAGAGCCAAAAGAAGTCACATATTCAATACATCTCACACTCATGAACATACACTTTTATTTGGTAGTATATATTTAAGCTGCATTTGCTCAAAGTTGAGTGAAGACCCCAAGTTGTAGTATCAGTATCAAGATTCTCTCTCTCTCTCTCTCTCTCTCTCACTCTCTCTCTCTCTCTCTCTCTCTGTGTGTGTGTGTGTGTGTGTGTGTGTGTTTGTGTGTTTCTATGTTTTAACAAACTACAGTTAACTAAATTGAAGAACTATTATACAGAGACCCAAATGCAGGCGCTTCCTCATAAGAGTCAGCTTACAAACATTACTGAACACAAAATGAAACCCTGACCCCCCCATAAAAAAAGGCTCATCATGCAGATAATTATTAATATGTATTTCTACTTCAAGAAATGTATATTAGCTTGCTAGAAGATAATTATGATTTGTTTAAAATACATGTTGTTGGTGTTAATTAGTGTCTTAGCCAAGGTTCTATTGCTCTGAATAGACACCATGACCATGGCAACTTTTATAAAGGGAAACATTTAATTTGTGCTATCAAAGATTCATTCCATTTTCATCATGGCAAGAAACATGGCATCATGCAGGTAGACATGGTATTGGGGAAGGATCTGGGACTTCTAAGTCTAGATTGGCAGGCACCAGAGAGAATCACAATGGGTCTGACTTCAGCATTTGAAACTCAAAGCCCTGCTGGAAGTGATAGCACACATCTTTAATCCCAGCACTGGGAGGCAGAGGCAGGGGGTTGGGGGGGATTTCTGAGTTCAAGGCCAGCCTGGTCTACAAAGTGAGTTCCAGGACAACCAGAGCTATACAGAGAAACCTTGTCTCAAAAAACAACAACAACAACAACAACAAAAACCAACCAACCAAACAAAACAAAACAACAACAACCAAAAAAATCTCAAAGCCCAACAACAGTGATCTACTTTCACAAACAAGTCTACAATTACTCCAACATGGCAATACCTCCTAATAGTGCAATTCCATATAAACCCATGGGGCTTTTTTTTTTTTTTTTCAAACTACCACATACAGGATATAATAGTTAAAGGGATTCTAGCCAGCCTAAGCATGGAAACATGAATATGATAGGCCTTGACACTCCTCTATTTCTTCTTTCTTTAGAGAAGCAATAAATTACTTTCCTAAAGCATGCCACAAAATCACTATTCTCCTATTTATTTCCTCTCCATGAGGCTGATTACCAAGTCCCAGTTATCAAGGTATTAAAGTATTGTCTAGTTTTCTTTCGAGGGGAAACCGAAGGGATTGATTGTATGTGTTAGGTTTGTTTGTTTTAGTAGGGTTGTGTCCCATAGGTGAAAATGGAAATAGTTCACAGTAAACGGATGTGTGGTTCAGACAGTGGAGAGAAAAGGTCTTCGACAGGAAACTAGAAAACCCTGTTTATAGAGAGACCGAAGAGGAAACAAGTTTTCCCCTTCTTCCTCATATTCTATTTCCTGTATTGTGTATTTTTTTTTTTCCTTTGTCACTCAGGGATAAATAATTATCTTTGTCCTGAGAAAGTCCCCTTAGGGTATCTTGTACCAATACCCATCCTTTCAATAGTACTTTCCCAATTTAAATTTCTTTCTCTTTTATTAGTTATTTTTTTATATTCCAAGTGTTGCTCCCTTCCTGTTCACCCCTCCATGAGTTCTTCATTCCATTCCCCTCCTGTTTTTGACTCAGAATTGTTTCTGTCTAAAGGAAATTAAGGAATAAAAATTGAACTGAGACTGAAGTTCAGGCCATCCAGAGAGTGATTCTAGAATTATTGGTCCTATTGTCTTTTGCCTTAATCATGACAATAACCTCAAATTAGCATTTAAAATATATCCAAAGTAGGCCAGAGAAATGAAGTAAAGTCTCAAGAACTGACTTAAATTTCTGAGATCAAGTGTACATGGAAAGAAATTACTGCCAGGGTTATCTTCTAACTTCCATACACATATTGTTGCATGTGAACACAAACACACACACAAAAGCATGATACATATGATGAAGAGAACAGAGAAAGGAAATAGATAACAGAAGGCAGATGCTACTATGGAGGGTAATTCATGAGATTCACTAGGAAATTCTGAAGTGATTATCTCATAATAAGTAGGAATGGAATAAACAAGAAATGATTGCATTAGGTTACAATAAATGAATTGAAAATAGCTCAAATTAAAAGAGGTATGCAATAAGATACCAGACATCAATAAGATAAGGGACTAATATCAAATACCATAATGAAAAATAATTGTCAACTTTCTAAAAATGTAAGACAAATGAAGAATTCAAGCAGTTCTAGAATTAGCCTCCAAATTTAATTCAGAATATAAAACAGATGCCTATACAGCACACATATAGGTACATACTTACACACAAACACACACTCAAGGGACTATGCAATTCTCTAAACGAATATGCAACTTTTAAAATGTATATTATATATGTAACTTTCTCTGACAATAAAAGAGAACTGAAACAGTTAAAGTATTGGTACAACATTTATAATTAAGATTAAAATATAACAGTCAGAAATAGACTGAATGAATAGTAACCTGAGGTTTGAAGTTGTAAAGTATTCATTTTTATTTCAATCATGTATTTATTTATAGGAAATATCAGAGGTCAAAAGTGCTTTAGAAGTACTTTAAGCCTACATTTTTTTTTGTTCCATCTGAGCCTTTTCTAACCCTCAGGCTGTGTGTTTGTTACAAATATTGTATATTAGGTCATTTTGGTTGGTTCACATGACATTAGCAGAACAGTATCACCAACATCCCACATGCTTCAGCTGTCCACAAGTTCATTCTCGTCATTTTTCTGAACAGTATTGTACCTATCCCCTCCCATGTTCTCAGAATTATATTAGATTGAACATACTGTCTACTGATGCCATTTCTACTCCTCCAGGGTCCTCCAGCTTACAAATCATGTGCACTCTCTCAAAATGATCAATGCCTCTTGATCTACTCAAAACCTGTGGGCCTAGTCTGGATATCATATGAGCTGGAACAGTCTGGTTAGCCAGACCTTCACTGACCCCATTTTGCAGGTTTAACATTATTGTGAATCCTGTCTTCTAGTATGTTAATCTTACATATCCTGAGACTATTCTGTCCACACCTTATCCAATTGACAAGTATAACCTCAGACCCTTATCTGAACATGGAACCAGCTTAATGAGTCACTCTAACCTTATCTTGCTGTCCTAGTCCCAAATCTTAGTCCTTATTTTGGCTGAGTAAACTTCAGGTCCCATCCCTGAAGATTAAAATCTAACCTGTATGCATTAAAGTGAACAAAGCTTAACTTTAAATGAATCAGAGACCTCAAAAAGAAACCTAAAATACTGAAACTCCTAGCAGAGAATTTAGAAAATACTATACAAGGTGTAAGTATAGGAAATGATTAACTGTATAAAATTTCATTCACTTAGGAACTAAAGCTGTCAAATGACCAGTGGGACATAATAAAATTAAATCCTCTGTAGAGAAAATTAAACATAAATGGAGAGAAGATAAAAACTCATAAAATTGGAGAATTTAGAAGGGAGTTAGGGGAGATATACAGGAAGCATCACAGGGAGGAAGAGCATTGAAATATAACACACTCATATTAAATTTTTAAATATGCTGACATGACAGTACCCCTCAAATTTTAAAGCAATGGCAACTCAAAATAAAAGTAGATTACATTAGAATATCGAAACATTTATTGTGACTGTAAATTTAAGTTGACAGAATTTTAAGCATATTACATGCTGTGTAGAATGAATAATTTGAAAAAATATAAAACATACTTCTTTGGTTTGAAGACATATCCAAGATTCCTATGTTATATTTGGCTTAAGAACAAGTAGTATTCTAAACTTTTCACACATAGTATCCTAACAATCTAATGAGCAACAATGAAATGTTCAGTATCCATCTACTTGCATCTGTTACTTTCCTATATTTTAAAGAATGGATACCATTCACTGTAAGGTTTTATTCTTTCCAAGTTTTCATGCCTGAAAAAAGAAATGTCAGAGGCACTTTGTTACAATTACAGAATACAGAATGTGAAGACTGCTTTGAAGCCATGGACATTTTTCTTCATGCAGAAAGTGATGCTAAGCAGTCTCCTCTGCCTTATCTTGCACTGGCACCAGGCCAACACATCGGCAATGGTACATTTATTACAATTTCCATTACAGCCACTGCCAGCTAGGAAAATATTAATTTTGTCTAAATACACAGCTTGCAGATTTGGAATCATCATTTTTAGAAATAACAGAATACACACTATCAGGCTTCATGTTATATTTTATATTATCTGAAAATGAAGCATGCTAAGAACTAAGGTTCCATGATAATTAAAATATTCTGTATGTCTATTTCATTTTACATGAAAATAACTAAATGCATGAAGACTGTTTCTTGGGTATGTGATATTGTAAAACTGTGGGATAAGGTAAGGAAGAGAAAATATAATGGGATGGGGGAGTACCTTAACAAAGTGAAAGTGTTAGGAAGATGTGGGATGCTGAGGAACAAACTCTCAAGGAAGGCAGATATGAGGATGGTGTCTGACTCTAGAATACTGTTTTTCCAAACTTAACTTATCATTCTACCATGAAGTGTTGGCAGAGTAGACAATTTCTGCATTTGAAAACAAGTTAAGTAGTTAATATTACCCAAAGGACAGGCAAGGACATGAAGGAAAATGATTGTAAGATCTTAAGACTTGTCTAAGGACTTGTTATACAATAAGAAGTCCATCTGGTATCTAATCAAGAACACTTGTGAAGTCTTAATGGTCACTACAGAGACAAATAAATTATTCAGCTAAGAATTTATTTTATTCACTTTGAATTATCTAAGCCAATTTTTAGTTTGAATACTGGGCATATAAAGTCTAGTTATATAACTCACGTTGTTAAATATTTTATTTATTTTTAAGGATGAGAGGTAACTGAATGTGAATGGATTCTAAAATTATAAAAATGTTTATAATCATCTGTTAATATGAGGACTTCAGAAATATATTTTTTCTTCAAAAATCACATTTTGAAACCCCTTTGATTCAGGGAAAATGTAATCTACCTTAAGACACTGTGGCTGTGGCACTCCTTAAAAAAAAAATGAAGTGTGTGGGTAGAGATTTTATTACCGATATTTACATAAATTTACAGCAGCAATCCTCCTTCTAAATATCTTTCTATGTTCTTATCCAGAGATGAGAGCTGACCTTTCTTTATAAGGGACAGTCCTGCAGAGACCTTTAGAAGCCTTGGATACAGAAAATAAGCCACGATTGCAGCCCTAATCCTAAACAAGATATTTATATGATCCTTTCTGAGATTTAGGGAACATTATTGAAGAGGAGAATTTCAGTATAAGAGCCAAATGGTTGGGTAAAGGGCCAAGTAAGCCATTCTGGAGACTCGACAGCTTATAGCATATTTAGTTGCCTAGACTGGAATAACAAATAAAATAAAATAAAATAAAATAAAATAAAATAAAATAAAATAAAAAACAGCCCTATCAAAAGTCAATCAACCACAAAGCCACAGCTTTTACCTCTGAATTATTGAGTATTGATAGTTTGGAGAATAGGAACCTTGTTTTTCTGTTCTCTATCCACTGTGGTGTCCAAGATTTCTTTTTTTTCTCAATTTTTATTAGATGTTTTCTTCATTTACATTTCAAATGTTATCCTGAAAGCCCCCTAAACCCTCTCCCATTCCCAGCCCTGCTCCCCTACCCACCCACTCCCACATCTTGGCCCTGGCATTCCCCTGTACTGGGGCATATAAAGCTTGCATGACCAAGGGGCTTCTCTTCCCAACGATGGCCAACTAGGCCATCTTCTGCTATATATGCAACTAGAGACATGAGCTCTGGGGTACTAGTTAGTCCATATTGTTCTTCTACCTATAGGGTTGGAGACCCCTTCAGCTTCTTGGGTACTTTCTCTAGCTACTCCTTTGGGAACCCTGTCTTCCATCTAATACCTGACTGTGAACATCCACTTCTGTGTTTGCCTGGCACTCATATAGCCTCACATGAGACAGCTATATCAGGGCCCTTTCAGCAATATCTTGCTGGCATATAAAATAGTATCTACATTAGGTGGCTGATTATGGGATGGATCCCCGGCTGTAGCAGTCACTGGTTGGTCCATCCTTTTGTTTCAGCTCCACACTTGATCTCTGTAACTCCTTCAATGTGTGCTTTGTTCCTAATTCTAAGAAGGGGCGAAGTGTCCACACTTTGATCTTCATTCTTTTTGAGTTTCATGTGTTTAGCAAATTGTATCTTGGGTAATCTAGGTTTTTGGGCTAATATCCACTTATCAGTGAGTACATGTTATATGAGTTCTTTTGTGATTGGGTTACCTCACTCAGGATGATGCCCTCCAGATCCATCCATTTGCCTAGGAATTTCATGAATTCATTGTTTTTAATAGCTGAGTAGTACTCCATTGTGGAAATGTACCATAATTTCTTTATACATTCCTCTGTTGAGGGACACCTGGGTCCTTTCCAGCTTCTGGCTATTATAAATAAGGCTGCTATGAACATAGTCACACACACACACACACACACACACACACACACACAGATTACACACCACATATATACACAGACACACACACATACATTATACACCACACAAATACACAGACACCACACACTTTTCATTCCTTGAAACTTTCATCAATGTCTACACTGTATCTTTGTCATATCCACCCCAATGCCTTTCCTCCAACTTTCAGGAACCTTACAAATTCACCCTTAAAACAAACAAACAAACAAACAAAAAAACCAAAAACACCCCAAAAAACAAAACAACAAACAATAACAATTAGCCCTTCTCATTTGCACTTGAATTTGGATCTACTAGGATGCTAACAGTAAATTCCACTGCGGGGGGGGGGGGGGAGAGTGGGAGTGCCTGGCTTCTGGACATAACACTACCAGAAGATCCAGCAATACCTCTCCTGGGCATATACCCAAATGATTTTCCAACTTCTAATAAGGACACATGTTTCACTATGTTCATAGCAGCCTTATTTGTAATAACCAGAAGCTGGAAAGAACCCAGATGTCCCTCAACAGAGGAATGGATACAGAAAATATGGTACATGTACACAATGGAGTACTACTCTGTTATTAAAAACAATGAATTTATGAAATTTTTGGGCAAATGGATGTATCTGAAGGACATCATTGTTAGTGAGGTAACCCAATCACAAAAGAAGTCACTAGATATGCACTCACTGATAAGTGGATATTAGCACAGAATGTTAGAATAACGAAGATACAATTTGAAAAACACAAGAAAATAAAGAAGAAGGAAGACCAGCATGTGGATACTTCATTCCTCCTTAGAAGAGGGGAAAACAAACCAACAAGCAAACAACAACAACAACAAACATGAAAGGAATTATAGAAACAAAGTTTGGAGTTAAGAGGAAAGCGACTACCCTACCAGGGGATCCATACCATAATCAGTCACGAAACCCAGACACTATTGCTTATGACAGCAAGAGTTTTTGAAGGGACCCTGATATAACTGTCTCGTCTGAGGCTATGCCAGTGCCTGGCAAATACAGAAGTGGATGCTCACAGTCATTTATATGATAGAACACAGGGCCTCCAAAGGAGAAGTTAGAGAAAGTACCCCAGGAGCTGAAGGGGCCTGCAACCCTATAAGAGGAACAACAACATGAACTAACCGGAACCCCCAGAGCTTGTGTCTAGCTGCATATGTAGCAGAAGATGGCCTAGTAGGCCATCATCCGGAAAAGAGGCCCTTTGGTATTGCAAACTTTATATGCCCCAATACAAGGGAATGCCTGGGCCAAGAAGTTGGAGTGGGTGGGTAGGGGAGAAGGGGGATGGGGATATGGAGAAATTTCAGGATAGCATTTGAAATGTAAAACAAGAAAATATCTAATAAAAGAAAAACAAAGAAAAAAAAAGAAGAAAGAAAGAGGTAAAATATTGTAACCTTCAGAGTTCAGACCTGCCCGCATTGGGGTGGGGCTTCCAGGCCACTTCCAGGTAGGCTGGCACCTTTTGTTATGCAACTACTGAGGCCTGCCTCCTATGCTGCTGTTGCCCTGTCCAGAACTGCCAGGATGTCCCAGGAAGAAGCCCTCCTGCTCTTAGGCTCTAGGCAGCTTGGTGTATTCTCCAACATGGAGTCAGGTGCCCTGGGAATGGGATGGTGGGGTTTACCCTTTTCCACTCTCTTTTAACCAAGAATATTTTTTCTGGTTTTTCGAGACAGGGTTTCTCTGTGTAGCCCTGGCTATACTGGAACTCACTTTGTAGACCAGGCTGGCCTCGAACTCAGAAATCTGCCCGTCTCTGCCTCCTGAGTGTTGGGATTAAAGGCGTGCGCCACCATGCCCAGCGAAAGATTTTTAAGTAAAGAAGCAGACATGTTTTGACCGAAGAACTGACTCAGAGTCTTAATTTTTCTCCCCCAGCTAGCCCAAACAATCCCCAGACCATCTCCCAGGGGACCCAGTCTGTAGTGTGGGTCTAGCACAGGAGGTGGACCCCAACAAAATATACAGTTGTATTTAGTCATTTTTGTCCATTAGCAATCTGATAACTGTCAATAGTAAACCTAGCACATAATTGGCACAAGTCAAGAAAATGATAGAATTAAAGAAACATAAGGCATAAAAAAATTACATTTCCTTAATAAAAAATGAATTATTTCTATTAGTAGAAGTATTTATATTAATACTTATTTGTGAACTCCTAGAATTTCATATCTATACAACAAACTAATATTTATATATGTGTACATGCTATACAAATATTCCAGTGAATAATGAAGGAGATCATGTAAAAACTAGTAAAATTGGAGAACAGGTAAAATTACAAGGATAGACTTTTTAATTTTATTTTAAATTTAATTTTAATTTATTTTTACATTCCAGATTCGATTCCCTGGCCCCCATCCACCCCTGACTGCTCCACATCTCACACCTCCTCCCCACCCTCCCACATCTCCATGTCAATGCCCCCCCCCACCTGACTTCTAAACTCCCTTGGACCTCCTTTCTCTTGAGGGTTAGGTGCATCATCTTTGAATAAACACAGACCCAGAAGCCCTCCACTGTATGTTTCATGCGGGACTCTTATCAGCTGGTTCCATGCTGTTTGTTTCGTGGTCCAGTGTTTGAAAGATCTCAGGGGTCCAGATTAATTGAGATTCTTGTCCTCCTACAGGATCTTCTTGCTCATGATGTCTGTTCACAGCAGTAAAACCCTAACTAATATATCATAACAATGCATATAATGTAATTAATTTGGTGAAGACCAAACTAGTAAGTACCTTTGAGTTGATTATCCTTCTCTTCCTTCCCTATTTACATAAATACAATATAAAATCTTAAGTTGCAAATATCTGCTAGTAGATTTCCTATGATTCCTTCTATAGTGGGTCATAAAATCACATCCTATTGATTTAATTTTTTGTTTATTATGTTGTTGTTATGTACAGACAGCTAACCAAGTCATTGTTAGGAGAGCTAATACATACAAATAAAACTTTACAGAAATAAAAAATTTACAAATATGTCTAAAATAATATATTTTGGCAATATAACAATTTACAGTTAAGTCTCACATAGATGATTTACTATAATTTCAATGTAATTTCTATTTAGTGTGTTGAGTTACATGTAGTACATAATGACTATATATTATTATAAGAATAGTGGTGGTTGATAAATTGTTTCAGACTTACATACATTCTTATACATAGAATAGATTTAGACACCTATTCTTGGTGTTTTCTAAAAAACAAGAGTCTCTAGAAGTCACATCATTACAATATCCATGCTTTCTACAAAATAAAAATATCACAGAAGCTCTTTCTAAAGAAGCAGTCTTTATTATTGTGATTACAGGAAAATACTTCCTTTTACTAGGTATAAAAATCTCTTCCCCTAGACCAACCAACAGGAGGTATTAGTTCTGCTCTCGAGAGCTCTACAGTACAAGTCTAATCCATCTTCCACATGACAGCCCTTCACATTTTTGAAGGCAGCTTGCACTGCTCTGCTAAGCCCTTAATCTATATATTCCTGTGGTGCAACTATATTTTTGTCAGCTCCAGTTATTCTTTTGTGACTGCCTATGAGGTTCTCTCTTGTCAGCCGTTAGCTTTAGTTTGTCAGTGCTTAGTCTCAAGTCATTCTTCACTTGGAATAATCGATCCCAGATGAATGAACATAGGTGAAAATGGAGTTACATCAGTAGTTGAGTAAGAACACCCATTGTCACTCTCTGTTCCTTTAATTGTCAATGGCTATGTTGTAAATTATTTCCAAACTTAAGGTATGCTACAGTTATCATTTAGTCAAGTGCATAAATTCTGAGGGTGAGATTTTTGTGGTAATGTTCATAGGAGGATGGCATGATTCTCCAGTTGAAGATTCCTAACACCTCATGTGGGAGAACATTAATACTTAAGATGGATCAGGCTGTTATGTGCTAATGCTATTTGGAGCTCCTTTGGTGACTTGCCTAAAGGATGTGTGGAAGAATTCATGAGAAAGCTAGAGTGGGAAGTAGGCATGGGGTACTTGTTGGTCCTCATTCCGTAAGGCCTCAGTTGCTCAGAGTCTAAAATGTAGTATGCATAGAAATAGAGAGAGAGAGAGAAAAAGAAGAAAGAAGGCAGAAGCTAACTAGTTGCTCCTGATATGTCCTTAGAAGACATTCAAGGCCATTTTAACAACTTATCATTGATCATAACTGAGTTTACAAGATAAGTCTAGCTACAAGTACAAGGTTATTGCATTCTACTTTTGATGAAAATGTGGAAAATTGGTGGTTCCTCTTACAAGACATTTGAAAACTACAGTTTGCCACAGGATACCACCCAGCTTCAATTCCTACTTATCTACACGTAAACTACACAACTCTTCAGTAGACACTCAAAACCTAGTCTTATGTAACACTAGATTGCAGGATAGGATTTCACAATCTTAATCAGCATGAGCTACAAATTTAGTTTCTTGGGTTTTTTTGTTTGTTTGTTTTGTTTTGTTTTGCTTTGTTTTACAAATGTGGCCTGTGTTCAAGCAATGCTTGTACACAAAAAGTCACCTTACTTCAACAAATCTACCATATAAGGATAAACCGAATGACTGTAGATAATATCCTCATAGGAAGCTGTAACTGGAGACCTTCTCATTCTTCTTCAGAACTTTGGAGATTATCTGTGGACATTACTGGCTTCAAAGGAGTTTGTGCTGCCTTTGTCACTTTTAGTCAAACTGACTCATTTACTTTAATGAAGGAGTCTTAGATAGCAACTTATAATCTTCTATATGGAATGTAGGTCACATTCACAAATCTCTCTGTGACAACCAACTCAGTGATGAGCTTCCTAGGGCAGGAATGGCCCGGAATCCATGACTTCATTAGATGTCAACATTTTTACACTGAATGTTTCAAAAGGAAACACTTAGAAACTTTTGATATGCCACTGCTTCTTTGAAGAAGTTCATGAATAATCACTTCTTGATTTCAGGAGAATTTTGGACAGATATTTCCCATCACACTTTTAGTTTCATTTTTTTAAATGAAGTCATAGTCTTCCAACAATTGCATGAAGCTGATAGTTTCTGGGTTACTTCACAGTTTTGAATGCTATTTCCATTTTGGAGTGCTTAGAAAAAAACAGAAACTTTTTTTTTTTAATTTCAAAATTGTAACACAGCATGTTCAATACTCCCTAATTTCTCTAAAAATAGATCATTTTAAAAATTATCTTTAAAATCTGATTTTGTCCATTCATCTCATTATACCTTACACAATTAAATATATCTCTTGGTAGTTTTGAAATTCAGCATTGAAATAAATACTGAATTTTTCTATTTATTAGATACGTGTTTTATATTCTGTGTTTTTATACTTAACAGTCTTGTCAGACTTTGTTCCACTATATGTGAAATGTTAACATTCTTCAAGCTGAAACTCTTCCTGTCAGTCACGTGATAGAGTGCTGTTTTTTCATTTTTACATTAAAATCTGATATAGCTGTCTCGTACAGAAGTGGATGCTCACAGTCATCTATATGATGGAACACAGGGCCCACAATGGAGAAGCTAGAGATAGAACCCCAGGAGCTCAAGGGGTCTGCAATCCTAGGAGAGGAACAACAATATGAACTAACCAGAACCCCCAGAACTCATGTCACTAGCTCCGTATGTAGCCGAAGATGGCCTAGTCGGCCATCATTGGGAGGAGAGGCCCCTTGGTATTGCAATCTTTATATGCCCCAATACAGGGGAACGCCAGGGCCAAGAAGTAGGAGTGGGTGGGCAGGGAAGCAGGGCAGGGGGAGGTGGGTGGGAACTTTTGGGATAGCATTTGAAATGTAAATTAAGAAAATATCTAATAGAAAATTTTAAAAAATTAAATGATATGTTTTTGTTAAGATATGAAACTGAATTCAAATTATTGTTTTCTGCAAAGCAAACAGTCCCAACAAAGTATAAAACAATATTCTGTTTTAAATTAATTAACTATTTAATCAGGGATTGGACAGGCAGAAGAAAAGATGGTTTTCTCTCCTTTACTGTGTCTATAGATACAAAGGGGAAGACCTAAACAGAATGAGAAGGGTTATATGGCACAGCAGAAGAGTTGTCAAATGATTGTTGATTGTTGGGTGCTCCTGGGTTGACTCACGTTACCTTCAGCTGAAGTGAATTAGGCTTTTGCTGTTTTCACAGCAGAAAATGGAGAGGTATCTCAGTGGCAGCATAAAAAAAACAAGTATTTCATGGAACAGGCAGAAAAGTATTCTTGATCACAGTTAGGTTGCTAACTGTGCTGAGACACCTCTGTCTACCTTATTGCCAATATAGATTCCAAGGATGGATTCACCTGCATCCTTGATGAAGGACTAGGAAAGCCAGATACAAAGACTGAATGAAAGATGAGGGTTATATTAATGTTTTTAAAATAAAAAATTCCAAGCCTTGTAAACATGCAAATTAGCTTCAAAATAACTACTGTGAATTATTTTGGAAATAATTCCATGAAAATTAGTTGTGTGTGTTTGTGTGTGTGTGTGTGTGTGTGAGAGAGAGAGAGAGAGAGACAGAGACAGAGACAGAGACAGAGACAGAGACAGAGACAGAGACAGATATTTTTAACTTTGATTTATTTTTTTAAGGCTGGATCTTGCTAAATATCCTAGACTAGTTTGAATTTGTGATTTTCCTGCTTCAGCTTCTTGAGTACTAGTATTACATCTAGGTTTAACTTAATTTCAGTAGAATACTTTTCACAATTATCCTCTGGAATTTTATTAATTATTTAATAAAATAACTTTCCAATAAAGTATACATCCCATAAAGTAAATAATAAGGATTCTATTACACTTGTACTAATGAACAAAGGTAAACTCCATTAAACTAGCAAACAAATGCTTCCACATCAAATTTCTCCCAAATGGACTTGTCCAATAATAACTACTATTATATTGCGCAAAATGTAAAAATAAGCTGTTTCATATGAGGGACAGTAATTAATTATATTATTTTATGTGTATGAATTTTTGCCTGCATGTATATGTGTGTACCATGTGCATGGTGTGTATATGTGTGCATGTGTGTGCATGTGCACAGGCCGGTACATGTGTTTGTGTATGTGCATGTCTGCCTACATGTGTATATATTTAAATGCATGAGTGAGTAAAATTTTGGCTTTTATGTATAGAAGTGAAAGGTTAGTATTAGATGTCTCCATCTTCACTTTGTTGTAAGATAAGATCTATCTTCATACATAAAGGTCACCTATGATTTTGCTGAATAGCTAATGAGATCTAAGGATCTGCTTGCTTTCTCCCCACAATCTCTTCCATGCCTACCATTCCTGCTGTTACAGATGCATAGTACTGCCCTGTATTTTACTTAGATTTTCTCAGATGCAAACAGAATATATCATGGTTGTGGGATAAACACTTTATTGCCTAAGCCGTTTCATTAACCCCTCACACCTACTTTTTTTTTTGACATAAATAACGGATTATATACTTCTTCCAAAAGTATTTTGTCTAAGTCTATTCAAGTAAATTGTATTTTTCTTCCATTAAAGTCATTTACAATGAACTGCACTAACATATTTAAAATTTCCTTAAGCTAATTACAAATATGGTTTATATAGCTTGACCTCAGCAAGATTTAATATTATCTAATCTTTTTTATATTTTAATAAGATATTTTGTTCATTTATATTTCAAATGCTATCTCGAAAATCCCCTATACCCTCCCCCTGCCCTGCTTCCCAACCCACCCACTCCTGCTTCCTGGCCCTGGCATTCCCCTGTGCTGAGGCATATGATCTCCACAAGACCAAGAGTCTATCCTCCCACTGATAGCCAAGAAGGCCATCCTCTACTACATGTGCAACTAGAAACAGAGACTGTGGGGTACTGGTTAGTTCATATTGTTGATCCTCCTATAGAGTTGCTGACCCATTTAGCTCCTTGGGTACTTTCTCTAGCTTCTTCTTTAGGGGTCCTGTGTTCCATCCAATAACTGATTGTGAGCCTCCACTACTGTATTTGCCAGGCACTGGCAAGGCCTCCCAAGAGAGCTATATCAGGGTATTGTCAGCAAAATCTTGCTGGCAAATGCAATAGTGTCTGGGTTTGGTGGTTGTTTATGGGATGGATGCCCAGGTGGGGCAGTCTCTGGATGGTCCTTTCTTCTGTCTCAGCTCCAAACATGTAACTCCTTCCATGTGTATTTTGTTCCCGATTCTAAGAAGGAATGAAGTATCCACACTTTGGTCATTTTTCTTGAGTTTCATGTATTTTGCAAATTGTATCTTGGGTAGTCTAAGTTTGTGGGTTAATATCTGCTTATCAGTGTGTGCATACCATGTATGTTCTTTTCTGATTGGGTTACCTCACTCCTCCAGATGCATCCATTTGTTTAAGAATTTCATAAATTCATTGCTTTTAATTGCTGAGTAGTACTCCATTGAGTAAATGTACCATTTTTTCTGTATCAATTCCTTTGTTGAGGGACATCTGTGTTCTTTCCAGCTTCTGGCTATTATAATTAAGGCTGCTATGAACATGTGTCCTTATTACAAGTTGGAACATCTTCTGGGTATATGCCCAGGAGATATATTACTGGATCTTCCAGTAGTACTATGTAATTCCGGGCTCCTGTGAACTTGAGATTTTGGGTGTGTCAGAGTTCTGGGGAGTCAAGCTTTTTCTGAGAGCCTGAGATACTGGTGTGACCAAGTTCCTGTTATCCTAGGATCCTAGAATCCTAAGATCCTGGGTGTGTAACAGGGCCTGGAAGTGGTGTCTCCTCTGAGGACTGTGGAGCTGTCTGGTCTGTTCAAAACCAAGGTATACCAGTACTGATCAGAAGGAACCTGGGCCTCTGGTCAGGCAAGTCTCCGGTGTCCTTGCTCCTGCTGTTATAGGTCTCTCACAATTGTTTTGGAACAGATGTGTTCCCCTCACCACTGGGCAGTGTGGGACCTTCTGCTGAGTTCATGCCCAAGGTGACACAGAGCTTGTGCAGATTGAAAGGGACTTGTGCCCCTGGTCAGGTGGTTTTTATGTATCCCTGCTGCTGGTTCAGGCCCAGTGTGATTGGATTGGAACCGATGTGTGTTCCACTCACCAGTGATCCTAAGATTTCATGGAGAGTCCTCTGGAGACTGTGGTACCTATGGCCAATTCCCGCCCAAGGTGACCCAGAGCTGGTTCCTACAGGAAGGGCAATATTACCTAATTTTATACCAGTTCTCCCTTGCTCTTTAGAATCCAGAATCTACATTACAAACTGAATACCATTATTGATGTCAGTTTATTATACACTTGAATATAAAGCACTAAATTATATGGATCTTTTAAATTTTACAAAAGATAGAGTGCTGAGACTTGTCAACACACACTATATAATATTTTCATATATGTTAATTTATTTGTCATGACAGTGAGGCAAACTATTTGATTTGATTCAAGTCTGTAAAGATGTTCCCTTTTCTTTTAATTGCTTTGTAAGTTGTTTTAAAATGCTTCAATAATGGGTTATATTTTTATAAAACTTACACATGAATACATTTATGTGTGTGTCCATATGTGAAATACATACACACACCATAGATGCAAAAACACACAGATAGATATAATAGTTAATAGTGATACAGTGTAAAATGTTTACCAGTTTCAAACATAATTATCTCAAAGAAAGCCATGCAATTTTACTATTTGGAAGATTTTTTCTAAGTATGTTTTATGGTCTGAACCCTTGAAATTCTCTACCAAAGCAATCAAATGAAAACTATTATTGCAGATCATAATCTTTAAGTGAGATAGATCTTATGATCAATACATTATTACTATTACATGGATTGGAACTACTGAACTCATGAGTCAAAATAATTTTTTCTCCCTCAAGTTGTTTTTCTCAGTTATCTTTTTCACAATAATAAAAATCATATCATATAAAATGTGGGGACAATTACATGTCCCTTTATTTCAAGAGTCAATTTTAGATTTTACTCTCTAATTATGTTGACTTCTAGAAATCATCATGAAGAAAGCTAATAGATTATTTACCAAAAGTTCAGTGCTACTCCTAGATCTTTAAAATGTTAGCTAAATATCCTCCACAATCTTTGCATTATTTTCTATAGCACACACTCAGACAAAGGACATAAATAAGGAGGTCAAATATCAAAGGAAATAAGCAATTTCTTACATGTCTTTTTTTTTTTAATTTTTGTTTTACTCCAGGTATAAGCTCATTTATGTCATCTGTCCTTAATGGTTAGAAAATAATCCCAGTAAATAATCTGCATATTATTAGGCCATCCAGGAAGTCCTATACACATTTGCTTTCCTTTATCTTTCCTGTATTTACATGTAAAACTATTGGACCCTTGCTTTTCAAGTTAACTACAAGGAAAATATGAAGATCATTTGTATATACTATCAAGTAAATATATGTGTAGTTAATTTTCACTTCATTTTTTTGGGGGGCGGAAGGTAGGAAATAACATTCCTCAAACACAATTAACCTTAATTATATGAGGCAAATTTCTAGATTTTTACCAGGGGAATTTGAATTTTCTTATTGGCAATAACTGGATCCCTATAACTTATTTAATACTAATTCTTTGACACTTTTCAAAAATTACTTCCAATGCCTAGTTCATGCTAATTAGTTAAGTGTCTTTTACATTTTTAGAATACAGATAAAATCATTAGGTCAATTACCAAAAAAATAAACTTTTAAACTTACAGTTTTCCTTTTTCATAATTGTCATTTGAATGAGGAAATAAATATGGTTTTACATAAAGATGTTATGGCAGTTTTACTTTCTATGTAGTACAATATAATGTTGCTTATTAGTGTATTTAAAAGAATCACAAAAGGAGAATTGTTGGGCACTGGACTATGCAAAGACAGGCTGGTCTCCAGTTGAGCTGAGGTCTGAACCCTGGGACCCCGTGGTGATAATTCTCCTGCATGGGAAGGAAGGAGTTCTCTCTTGTCTCCTGGAACTCTGGCTCCTGTTACTGCCCCCTCCAAGGCCCCACAGGATAAGCATGGTTAGTACTCACATAGGCAATGTCCCAAGCTTCTGACCTTCAGGCTAAACTCCTCCCCAGTTACCTAGTAACAGAAAAGATAACAGCATCGAAATATCCTGAGAGAGAGTGAAAAATTATTTAAGCCCCTAGACCTGTGTCCAAAATAGAAAACTTGCCCCATTGTTTCAGGATACCAGGTGTTTGTGGGTTTTGCCTTTATATAACCCAATGCCAGATGTTTTTGGGTTTTTTTGTATCTTTATGAACCCCTTACCCCTTGAGCTCCTGGTCAACTCCTCTAGCCCTGCATGGAATACGAGTCGTCCCCAGTGCACTGGTCTTTCCTGAATAAACCTCTTGCAGTTTGCATAAAGGCTTTCTCATGAGTGATTGGGAGTGTCATCTATCCTGAGTCAGAATTTGGGGGAGTTCTTACCTTGTGGGTCTTCCATTTTGGTTTGTTGGCCAGAAACATTACCACCCCTCAAACCTGAGAATCTACTTGGAGGTATGAGGATCTCCTCTGGAATGTGTGTGTACTGGCTGGTGTCTCTGTTCTGAGTGTCTGTTTTCTGTTTTCTGTGCTTGTTGCATTGGTTTGTTTGACTATGTCTTGTCCTTTGTTTCTGAAGCACAGCGCGGCCTGAGTTTATACTGATCAGCCTGAGTTTGGATCAGTCTGAGTTTGCTTTAAATATTGCCCTGAGGGATGGCCCATCTGTAGAGACCATAGTCCCATCTGTAGGTCAGTAGTGATACTGTAACCCTCTTGTCGAGAAGCAGGCATTTGACTCATCAACCCTCTGGGTCATTTCTCTGGTTTTGGTTGTCCAGGTGGAAGCAGACGATACTGTCTTTGTGTTTGTAGACAATGGGGTTTTCTGAAACATGTACTTTCTGTTTGCAGGTGTCCTCTCAGTCTATAATGACTGGAGGACTGTGGTCTCCTAGCATGTAGACATGCTAGGAGAATCACAGGCTGCTACCCTGGGAGACACCCTGGGAAGTGGGGAGAGTCAAAGATGCCTGGTAGTCTCTGGAGATCGGTCAGAGGGACCTAGTTCTGTTGTTGAAGCAGAAGCTTCCCCCTCTGAAATCATCTTCCTCAATTATTTTGCCTGCTTGTGGAGGACGCGAAATGGGTAGCAAATGTCTGGATCTGTTGGTTTCTGTGTATGTGTTAAGATCTATTTGAAAATACTAGAGATAATTTACACATGAAAGAACGGGTTAGAGAAAAGTAGTACCCTCTGACTATCTGGGGATAATTTGGTGAAAGACTGTAAACTCTGCTCTTAAAGGGACCAGCAGCTTCTCAAATTTTATGGTAAGGGAACTGATGGCTATTTTTCCTAAAACAATCTCTGTGCTTGTGATTATTGGATTCATCAGGTATAGATGATTAAAATTTTGTTAAGCTGGGCGTGGTGGCACACGCCTTTAATCCCAGGACTCGGGAGGCAGAGGCAGGCGGATGTCTGAGTTCAAGGCCAGCCTGGTCTACAAAGTGAGTTCCAGGACAGACAGGGCTATACAGAGAAATCCTGTCTCGAAAAAACAAACAAACAAACAAACAAAAAGAAACCTTGGTAAAGTTGGCTTAAAACTGGTAACTCTGAGTTGGAGTAATTCAGAACTACAACATGTGGCATGAGACAACCCAAGGAGACAGGTCTCTAAATATACACCAGAATTGGGTAATAGTATAGGTTTTAGGGCAGTGTCTCTTTGAAGTATTGGGGGCTGCACATTCTTGCATTTGTATGCAGGATGGGGCAGCCAAACTTTGTAGCAGTAATGTTTTTTTTGGTGTTGATTTTTAAGAGAATAGATTATTTACACTGTTAAAATTGGGTTTTGCTTCCCCAAATTGTGATTGTGCTCTGGTGTTACAAGAGAAATCGCCTGAATTGAACCCTCCAGGTGATTGTCAGCAGCAGCTGCAGACACTCTTCACAACTGCGGAGCAAGAGAGAATTCTGTTAGAGGCAAGAAAAAAATATCCAGGGAGCTGAAGGGCAGCCTACATGAGATTCCCTTTGACTCGCCCCAGTTGGGACTACAACATGTCAGAAGGTAGGGAGAGCTTGAAAATCTATCGCCAGGCTCTGGTGGCAGGTCTCAGAGGTGCCTCAAGATGGCCTACTAATTTGTCTCAGGTAAGAGAAGGTAAATTACAAGAGAGAGAGTTACATGATCTATTGAAGAGGGAGAAGAGAGAGAGAAGTGGGAAGCAGAAGAAAGAGAAAACAGGAGGGATCATAGACAAGAGAGAAATCTGACTAGAATTCTGGCAGCAGTGGTAGGAGAGAAAGAGACAGGACCTAGACAGATAGAGAATCTGGGCAATAGAAGACCAATCTGCTTAAGTGGTGGCTGAAAGAAGCCAGAGAAAAAGACTAACTCAGATCCCCACCCCAACTACACCAAGGCAAATAAGAGAATTCTTGGACACCGCTGGCTTCTGCAGGTTCTAGAAAGGCCAGTGGATTTCTTGCCTGAAAGCTATTGCTGCCATAGCTCTACTTGTCAAGGATGCTGATAAGGATAAGCCTTGGCCTGGAAGTCCTAGCTGGTACATGATGGCAGTAGCTTCATGGTTGAAAGTAAGCAGAAGGCAGGAGCAGCAGTGGTGGACCGAAAGCAAGTGATCTGGGCCAGCAGCCTCCCTGAAGGGGTGTTGGCCCAGAAAGCCAAACTTGTGGCTTTGATAAAGTAAAAACTTTGCACTATTGGGACTATTGATACTGGTTAGCTGGAGCTAAGAAATTAGCAGTGATTAAGAAGAGACCAGCATCATTGAGGTGACATCCTCTGGGAAGTGTTTTCTGAGAGCACAGAGGCTGTGTTCCAGAGTTAGCCAAAGTTGTACTTCGTGTAGCAGCAGGGCTTGGTAATGTGTAAGAGTAACCCAGGTGGTACTGATTTGGAAGGCATGAAGGGGTCATGCAGAACAGCTGAGGCTTGACACTGTGAGAGGCCATTGAAGGCCATTGGTGAAGGTACAACCTCAGTTGCAATTGATGGCCCAGGACTGAAGGAGTCATGCAAAGGAGTTGAGGCTTGACATCATGAAGAAAGCCTATAGAGGCTATTGTTGAAGCCAAGTTACATTGGAAGACAGCAGCATTTTGGAGATGCCAGTACTATGAGATGACTACCAAGAATAGTAGCAGCAGTGGGGTACAGGTGGCTAGACCTAGAAGACAAGCTGTGTGCTACAAAGGGTGGGGCTGGAGAAGTGACTCAAGCCCTTGGATGAGCCAAGAAGATCGTGAGTTGGAAGTTTGGGATACCCAAGGTAATCAGGTCTGATAATGGACCTGCCTTTGTTGTCCAGGTAAGTCAGGGACTGGCCAAGATATTGGGGATTGATTGGACAGGCCCCCAAACCTCAGACAGGTAGAGAGGATGAATAGAACCATTAAAGAGACCCTTACCAAATAAACAGCAGAAACTGGTGGTAATGATTGGATAGCTCTCCTATCCTTTTTGCTCTTCAGGATTAGAAAAATAGCCTCTGTACATAGTGTTTATATGCTGCTTTCCCAGCCTTTGTTCTCTAGGCTCAAGGCACTGGAGTGGGTAAGACAGCAAGCATGGAATCAGCTCCAGCAGGCCTACTCAAGAGAAGATGACCTGCAAGCCCCACATTGCTTCCAAGTTAGATATTTAGTCTACAATAGATGCCACCATGCAGAAAAACTTGATACTTGGTGGAAAGGCCCTTATCTTGTATTTTGCTTCTGCTTTTCCATGTGTGTTAGAAAACAGTGTCTAGTTCTAAGATTAGAACTATTTACTAGATAGAGTGGGGAATGAAAGATCCTGAGAGAGATAGAAAAATTATTTAAGCCCCTAGACATGTGTCCAAAATAGAAAACTTGCCCAAGACCATTTCCTGTGAGTGATTTGGGTTGTCATCTATCCTGAGTTAGAACATGGGGGAGTCCTCATGTTGTGGGTCTTTCAGCATACTTTAAGAGGGGCTGTTTGGCCCCTCCTCCCTCTCTCATTCCTCTTTCTTTGCCTTTTCCTCTCCTCTCTTTTCCTCTCTCTCCCCCTCTCTCCCTCTTACTCTCTAGCCTTTCTTTTCTCTCACTCTTTTTTCCCCCTTCTTTCCTCCTGGCCATGGCCAGTCTATCTCTCTTTTCTACCTTCTCTCTTTCCCTTGACTTTCTATAATAAAGCTCTAAAACAATAGAGAGTCTCTGTTCATCAAGGCCCACTGCACCTGTGTAAGAACCTCACACCCTATGCTCTCTCTCTCATAATCCCGGGGCAACATGGTGCTCCCAGGTTGAGGGATACCCCTTGTCCAACCCCCTGTAGAGTGGGGTCAGAGGCATAGATGTCCACCTGAGTCCAACCCCCTGTAGAGTGGGGTCAGAGGCATAGATGTCCACCTGAGGCCGAGTGGAAAGCATCTGGCAGCCCTCCTGCATCTGCCTGCCCAGAGCACAGGAGGAACTCTGGCGGGCCAGCCAGAAGGGGGCTATTGTCCTGACCCCTCTTTCCCCAGCCCCTTTTAGTTCCCACAGAGAATTAAAGTAAAATTGTATGTATCAAATTATAGTGATGACATATACTCTGCAATAACATGTCATAATTTTTGAGTGTCTCTTTTCAATTTAATCACCATTCTCTGAGCACATACCTTTACAAATAAAGGTAGCACTGTGAAAGAAATATAGCAAGCTCTAGAAAGCAAAGGAGTGAGAGAAAGAGAGAGAGAGAGAGAGAGAGAGAGAGAGAGAGAGAGAGAGAGAGAGAGAATTATAGAGATTCTTATATGAAGAATTCTTTTGGAAGGAAAATTGGAATTAACTTTAAAAATATGGATTGAAGGTATGGGCAGAAAATGAGTTCAGGTAGAAGAAAGAAGTTAAGACAGAAAACAAAGAGGTTTTTGGTAGAATTGCACATTGCTTTGATACTTGTATTGGAATTTTTCAATAAATTCTTTCCAAAATATGTTGTATTTAAAAAACAGTATTGGCAAATGTAGGATAGCCCTCTCAGGGAAACCATGCTCTCTCTTTTGAAATATCTTTGTCTGAAAAAAAAAAAAAAAANAAGATTCATGCAATGAAAATGTTTTCTTTTGCCATGTTTCTGAATAACCCTCAACTGTGAATGAATTACATGTGGAAATTCCACATCTAATACTTAATGGTTGATCTATGCAAAATTATCTTATTCAAGACAAAACTTTTCAGAGCATTTTAAACAGATCTTCCACACCTTAATTTCCTGTGCTAACAATCTTTACTTTTATCATTAATCATTTTATAGGAGTTGTACACCAACAGAGATTCACTTTAATGAGATCACAATATTTATAGAGTATTATGTATTTTATTTTTATTCTTAAAATATTTATTGTATCTTAATAAAGGTATATATCTATAGTTTTTATTGATTCTACAAACTATCATTACCTGTGTGATAGAATTGTAATATTTCATTCCTTATTCTTTAAGTTATTTTGAATTATTTTTGGAGTTACAGTATAAACTATAACTTCACACAATTTAATCTCTAATTTTGTTGCTGAATTGAATAGTTGTGTAATTATTATTTCATGTGTATCTCATTCTGTGATATGTGTACTCTCTGATCTGCACAGTATTATTCTGAAATTTGTTTCAATATCATTGCTTTATAAGGATTGTTAGTGTAAGAAGGGCACACTAGTTGTCTGATATTTGTCTAGTAAGTGCTTTTCAAGTGTTTATGTCTTCTTATTAAAAAGCCATTAATGATAGATTTATTTTAAGGATAGTTTTATAGTTACAGATAAGATAGAAAACATGCATTATTTGAATAGGCATATTTTTTCCCAGGCAGAATACTTCATACTAATATCAATATATCATTCCATATTTATATGTAAATCATTTTGTTGGATTTGATAAACTATTATTAACTAAGGTTCATAGTTTATATCAGGGTATACTCTTGTGTGGCTCTATTCATTTTTATTAAATGTAAAATATTGTATCTATGATGGGTTGGAATCATTAGTGATAAAAGAGTTTAGCCAGGGTAGAATGAAAAAAACAAAACAAAATGAGACAAAACACAAACAAAACGGAAGACCATACTCACAGACTCTCTCTTCCTTCAAAGAAACAGCAGGAATGGCAATAACAGAATCAGGAAGAGCAAGAGAGTTCTTCATGTCTTTTTTGGAAGAATTGTTTAATCTTGAGCATTCAGATCTTGAACCTGCTATGCAAGTTAGGGCAACTCTAAATGGCTTATGATCAACTGGTAGGGACTAGGTTTGCACAGCAATAGCTCCATGAAGCATGCTATTCTTACAGTGCTTGCCTCTCAAACTTGTTTTCCCATATTACTTTCAAATAGAGAAACAAGCTTATTCTTAGGCATTTGGGGAAAGGTGTGCTTTTTAGAAGCTTCTTTGGGTCATGAAGCAGTGAGTAGAACTGTCTCTACCTATTATTTCTGGTATAATAGTAGATTGTGGGAAACAGTCATGGCTGTACAATTAGTTAGAAGCATACAGGGACTAGAACAAGGTCCCCATACAGGCATATAGGACTGCCTTGCCTGGTTGTAGTGAGATAGGATGCACATAACCTTGCAGAGACTTCATGTGCCAGGGAGGGGGATATGGGAGTGGGGGGGGGGGACTCTCTGACTAAACGGCGAGGAAGAATGAGGGGAAGAACACTGGATGGCTGTACTGAGAGGATGGATGACTGTGCATAGGCTGTAAATAAAACAATGAAATATATTTTTTAAAATAAATGAAAGTTATATACATATATTTATATTCATATTATAGACTCTTTTTATACAGGACTTAAAAATAAAGGATTATCTTAGCATATTGACTGGGATCCAGAATAAAGCATCATTTGGACCTGAAATTCCTGATGTCTAAAAAAGAGGTATTTTTCCAGCTAGATTAAAAACACAGGGTCAGAATATAAGAATCAGACTGATAGTATTAAATGGCCTCAGAAAGCTTAGCAACCAAAAACAAATGCACAGACAACTGTTTTAAAATATCACCAGCTTGAACTTCCTTAGTTCCTAGTTATCAAAAATGACTGGAGCATTTGATGAGATGTGAGAAATTAGGTAATACTTGCCCGGATGTGCCAATATAGAAGCCATAATCTTCCTAGAACATGTTAAACATTTAACCTCTAGCAGCTTTTAATAATTCTAGGACCTTCCACTAATTCAGAAATATAGTCACTGCAAGGAAAATTTACTGTTTCTGTAAAATTTACTGAAACTTCTTTTGCTAGAAGGAATAACTTGGTTTGTGAATTTCATGGCAAACTTAAGTGAGTAAAACAAATACAGAGGCTAATGATCTTAGCCAAATGTTGGACTGAGCACTGGTTCCCTTGTGGAAGAGTTAGAGAAAGGTCTGAAGAAGCTGAAGGGTTTTGCAATCTATAGGAAGAACAACAATATCAGCCAACCAGTGCCACCAGAGCTCCCAGGGACTAAACCATCAACCAAAGAATACACATGGCTCCAGCTGTATATGTAGCAGAGGATGGCCTTATTAGACATCAATGGAAGGAGAGGTCCCTTGTCCTGTGAAGGCTCAATGCCCCAGTGTAGGAGAATTCCAAGGTGAGGAGGAAGGAGTGGGTGTGTGGGTGGGAGAGCACCCTCATAGAAGCAGGGAGAGGGAGGATGGGATAGGAGTTGTTCAGAGGGGAAACAAGGAAAGGAGGTAAAATTTGAAATGTAAATAAATATCCAATAAAAATTTATATTTGCACCATCAAAATCTGCATGGCAAGGATTCTATGATGATGAGAACAGAAGCACATACTGTTTCCATGGCACTCATGGTTCCATAGTCAGAAAAAGATGTACTTGCTCTTTCTGGACCTTCCGTTAAAATTTTTATTTTTTTCTTAGTATACTGCCTCCGGGTAGTTTTACTTTGTCCTTATTAAATGCAGGTCTACATTGCTGAATACATCCAGAGATTAAAGAGTATTGCTTAAAAAGTAGTTCCTGTTGTAATTGGAGTTAATTTCTGTAATAACAGCTTGGTCAAGGTGTAAATGGAACAAAAAAGGGTTGGTCTAGCTGCTGGAGGCTTTCAAATAAGGCACAGTTGAGATGACTCTGCCCTTGGAGGGGAAAAAATTATAAAGAGACAAAGGGATAGTCATATTCTACCATTAAGTGTCCCAAAAGGGGCAAAGAGCAGGCCTGGAAAATACCCAGTAAGAATACACTAATTCCATTATCAGAGTACGGTATGAGATGTTGGTTGAGAAAAAAAAAAAAATAAGAATTTAGCAAAAATGCAAGCAATTGTGTTTGGCAAACAATGAATCATCTTAATAAAATAATGTTAGCAGAAGTATGGGATATTTGTAGGAAGGGAAATATTTAGAGGAAATAGAAAAACCATTATAGTTTTCAAAAGAGATTCAGGTTCAGGGTTCTGAATCTTCTGAATTTTCTCTTATTTTAGAATATTTGGAATCCTACTTCTACTTACTGAACTATTGGATATTAACTGATTCTGGTAGAGGAATAGTCATTATCTTCAGTGTTGTACCTGAAGAGGAGCTCACCAAGATAAAGTGAACTGTTACAATTCATGTTCATACAGATGATTCTGGTTGAACTCAGTGATGTTAAAAGCAACAGTAACAAAAGGCAGGAATGTGGGAAGAGACATTGTAATGAGAAGTGGAAGCCATCAAGTGGGAGGGACAGGGAAGACTGGTTTAATAGCAATGCACTTTCAACATGTATGAAATTATAAAAGCTGACTCTTAATTAATATTTTTAAGAAAATACTTCAAAGAATGGAGACTCTGATTTTAAAACTATATTTGGACACATATTTCTGAATTGTTTTACTCTGATGCCTTAATTTTTTCTTAACTCTATTATATTAGTTGTCCTTTTCTTTTTTATTTGTATTTTGAAGAGCTGCTACAAATTATCTCCAAAGTTTTAGTTATTTTTGGAGTATTTTGCATTCACACATTACATGTTATGTATATATTTTAAATATTATGAACACAATTGCTCCAAATATATTTTATCACAAATTTTATATAGTAGGTTGTTTTATTTCATGGAAGTGTTATAAGTTTCAAAATTAGTAGCCTCCTTCCTCATGGTATCTGAAGGTGATAGGCAAACTGTCCAGAGATTAAAATATTTATTGGTCCTACCCAGCTATAAAACTTACAAAATACATAAATAGCCAGCATGACAAGACTTATCCAGAGGCACTTGTGTCTTGAGAACAAGCTGGTCCTGGTCCGTAGACTAAAACTAAGTATTGCTAAACTCATAAGCCAGTATAAATTTTAACTATATTCTAAATATATATCCTTAACATCCACAGATAAGTGTATATACCATGCTGGATCAAAGAATTTTCTTTTCACCAGACTCCTGGTAAAAATACAGAAATTAACTCATCACAGTATACAGCCTCAACTGATACACAAATATTGTGTTACTCCTATACTTCTAACATTGTAGGAGCATGGAAGGAAAGATTGTAAAATAAAAGGAAGAGAATGCATGCTGCTCAAAATTATTTTTAAAGTGTGAAAGAGAAATTTCACGTCAGTAATGCGACTGGCTGAACCAGTGAGACATGCATAATGATCATATCAGTTGACATGCTCATGTAAGTAGGAGATATCTTAAAAAGCTCCAAATCCTGGAATAAGAAATTTAGATAATCATTAACTGCTGGGATAGGGACAACAATTATTCTTGGGATGAATCTCAAGTTCAATTATCAAATTCTAAGATGTCAGTATCACATACACACACATGTACTTTCAGAATAGAGAAGTCAGCTTGTTTATATATGTACAGATACATTATTATGTATGCATCTTTTTATATACACACACATATAAACATAAATCTATGTATATGCACATATGCACATATGTATACATATGTATATGTAAATATATATCCACACATATGTACACATAATAGATGTGTATATATGTATTTATGTACAGTAATGTAAAATAAAAAATGGTTTAATAATTAAAGGAGAAGCGATGGATTTGAAATGGAGTGGATGTACCTGGGAGGAGTTTGATTGGGAGGAAAAAGAATGGAAAGGGTATGAATACAGTACATGTTTATACAGATAATTTTTAAAAGTTAATTAGAACTTTTTCAGTGTAGACTGGTGTAAAAGTTAATTAGAACTTTTTCAGTGTAGACTGGTGTAAAGTATCATAAAGATTATGACAGTCTAAATGCCACCACTGAATGAAGTTGATCTCAAAAGCCCATCAGTAATTGAAGAGTTTTTAATATTTGATAACTGGTAGGAAAGAGAGTTGGGTTTCTTCAGTGGTTTGACCCTTGAGATGTCAGCCACACTTCTGAGCAGGTCCCATTCCTAAGAGCATTGAGAAACACAAGCTGCACTTGATGTCGAAGGAGATGAAAGAGAAAGAGTAGGAGGAAGAAGAAACAGGAGAAGTAAAAAGAGGAAGAAATAGGAGGAGGAGGCTTGGGAGAAGGGAGTTGAAGGAAATGAAAACAAGGAAGACTGAAAGTGAGTTGGGTAGGGGAGAGAGACAGAGAGGGTAGGTGCATCTCTAAGATAAGGTGGGAGAGCGTGATTTAACATCATCAAACTACATTAAGTTAAAATTTCAACATTTAGTAATCTATTATTTATAAACATTCAAAGATTAAATTGTTATTATGATGTCATACCCAATTTTTCCCAGTGTCTTAGCATGGTAACCATAGGTTTAAAATTCAGATTGAAATCTGTGGTTTGATTCTATACTTCAGAGATGTGATGTTAGATTTTAAAACCTTTGTAAACAAGAGCACAAAATCATAAGTTAACATATACAATAAATTGATTTATTTGTAAACAAAATGTGCACATGCAGTCATATATAGTTGTATGGAATAGAAATCTTCATCTAATTACAGTTACATATAAAATATAAAAGTTAAAAATTATTTTATCCAAAACTTGTAGAAAATAAATAACCAATAATTTTACTAAAGGAGGCAGAGGCACACGGATTTCTGAGTTAGAGGCCAGCCTGGTCTGGTCTACAGAGTGAATTCAAGGACAGCCAGGGCTATACAGAGAAACCCTGTCTTCAAAAACAAAAACAAAAACAAAAACAAAAAAGCTAAAATTAAATTAATCATTTTGACCTTAACAACACTGTTTTGTGTTTTATGAGGATATGACAAACATGGTATAGCCAAACACGTATAGAAAAATTCCAAAACCAATGAAATTTGAAGAAAGTAAGACCTTGAAAAAATTTTTTTGAAAATGTAAAATTTTATGGCGTGAGCAAGTTCTTTCCATGATCAAATGAGACTGTCAAATCCAGCATCAAAAATTTCAGATTGTATTTTATTATAAGTCAAAATATACTGTCAAGTGCCACAAAGAGTAGATATACATTTGAAATATTGGTACAGATATATGTGGGAACACGATGGAGGATGAGTTGATGGAGTCATGTGATGAGTCCTGGCAATCAGTCTCTTGAGACCAGCATCATTGTTCAGATCTGAATTGATTGCATGGCCTGTAAGCTTATATACAGTGTTTGAATGAATCGCAATCCTCTAATTCTGTAGCCAGTCATACCATGCCACATCATCTCTGTGAATCACTGACAGCCATGCCTGATGAGGGAACAGGGGTTGGCATCATAACCTGTTAGAATTTCCATGAAGATGGCGGAAGCAGCCACTACCTTGGCCTCCATTCTTTTTTCTGTCTTATCAGTGTTCTAAAAGCCGTCTTACATCTAGTGCCATGTATGACAGATCAGGACTCTTCAAGAAGTTGCAGAGGCCTGTATCACTATGCTCCATCATATATTTTCTTTCACAAGGTTAACCTCCACATTCCCCACAAAGATGCATTCATTAAAACCAATACTAGTACATTTTCATATGTAAACCCACATCAACAGTTGTAATTAGAAGCTGCAAAATAATTTGAGGAACTTGGAAAAGTCAAACTCAGTATCATATAATACATTTTCTTCTATAGCACTATTTATTCTATATTCTCTGTATGGTACATAATGCATGATTATGCCTTCATGGTTCTGGTCAATATGAACTGCTTGAAATATTGTCAAGTCTAATATGCCACAGAGAAGCCTTAGAGTTCTTTGTAAATCAATGCTACTGGCATTCAGGTCAAGTATAAGCAGGAATCTTATGCTTTGGTCACCCTCTTTGGTCTAAACACATAATAACATTTGATAAAATATTAAAAAGGAAATCCTAAAAGCTACTGCTGAGGAAAAATAAGAAATAGATTTTTGTGTGTGTACCCAAAATAGAATAAAAACACAGAGAAAAAGGTGGTGTGAATCTCCAGGGTTTCAATATCAAAGAAAGTAGTGTTACCAGATAGTTTCTACAGTTTGAACATACTAAGAGGTTTTTCCTATGAAATGGTCACCCTGAGCAGCACTAATCACATAAAACTATGAACTATGATTTGAATTTGTATTTCATACCCTGTTGAATGAACACAAGAACAAATTTATTAGTCAGAATTAAAAGAAACAAATCAAAGTCTAGGTTTGAAAATGCAGAGAAACATTGCACACACATGTGTGAAATAGGGAGAAGGACTGGGAGGGAGGGAAGGAGAGAGGAAAGAGAGATAGCCAGAGATAGAGAGACACACAGAGAGATAGAAAGAGATAGGGAGATAGTGGTAGAGATAGAGACACACATAGACATAGACACACACACACACACACACACACACACACACACACACACACAAACACACACACATGGAGCATAATCTTAGTATAACCAGAAGATATAGCATATAAACCTTTCTAAGTTCTTGACTATATTTCGAGCTAATAGCACAAAGAAGTGACAACTGCTGAAAGATAAAAAAAAGAAAAAAAAAGAAAAAGATAAAAAAGAAAAGAAAAAAAAGAATAGCAGAATTTTCTGGAATGTAACCATCATTTCAATCTTCCCAAATGACTGCCCCTTGCAAAGTGCAACCTGAGATATTTTAGTAAAGGAAAACATGCGATTAAAATAAACCAATAAATAAGTAAAAAAGTAAATGAGGTATATCAACATTGTTTGATAGCAGACATATAAGATCAAGAACAAAACATACTTCCTACTCAAAGTAACAAAATATATAAAAAAAACAAAATCAAAAAGGAAAAAAATAATGATTAAAAATTCTTCCACCTGACATTAAGTTTATGAAAACTTTTGCACTGACGTTGGGAGAAATAGAAACAGAGAAGAGCAAAAATTCTAAATTGAAAAGAGCTGAGTTAAAAAAAAAAAAAGAAGAAGAAAAGTTTCAAAAGGAATTTCTAATAATCCAAAACTTTAAAGTAAAGGAAGTAATCAATGGTCAATAGCTAAGTAAATTCATTAAAACAACAATAACACTTTTACCCCTGAGCAATGAAGGAGAAGCTAGCATTGGAGAACTCATAGAGGATTCTGTAGAAAAAGAGGGGATGTTGTAAATGCAAATATGAATACTGGACACAAATTAAACCCTGTAAACTGTAGTTGCTCCTCTAGAAAAGTATATTGTTTTAAATAAGAAAAAATAACTATGCTGAGAAATAATACCATTATTTTGAGACTGCTTTTGGCATATTTAAATAACGTAAAGAGTCATACTATAATACATTAGCATTGTAGCACAAAAGAAAAATTTATGTTATAATAAACAATGTTTAGCCATGTACAGTGATATTCCAGGATCAATAGTTATACATGGGATATTATTGATAGATTTCATTACAAAAAATGACTGCCTTTTGCAAAGTGCAACCTGGAATGTGTTAGAAAAGGAAAGCATGAGATGAAAATAAACCAATAAATCAAAAAAAAAAAAAAAGAAAATGTAAATGTGGTATATCAACATTCTTTGATACTAGACAAATCACACCAAGAACAAAAGAAAACCTTGAGATTTCAAGCACAAGTTTGTCAATGGGACTCATTGATTCAGGGCTGTCTGGACTTCCCACTGTGATGCAAATACCTGCAAATGCATGATAAAATAAATCCTTTCTTCCCCTAGTTGCTTTTGGACATGGTGTGTTTTCACATCAATGAAAACCTAACTAGGATTTCAGTTGGTACTAGACTCATGGGGGTTTTATTGTGCAAGACCTCTCTGAAGTCTCTATGTTGGTTTTGGCAGGATTAAGGAAAGATTTTGGAACTTTGTCATGAAGTCATCTGGTGCTCAGGACTTAATGAGATGTGGGAACTTAGAAGATAAAAATGTTGGGAGAAATACAGATGGTGGAGTCTTCCCTGTGTAGGGAGTTTTAGAAGAAAGCAAAGATTCTTTCTTCTTCTTCTTTTTTTTTTTTTTTTTATAAATTTTAAAATATATTTTATTGTTTCCTAATTCATTTTTAATTAGATATTTTCTTTATTTATATTTCAAATGTTATCCCCTTTACTGGTTTCCCCTCTGAAAACACCCTGTCCCCTCCCCCCTTTTGGGGTCATTTAATTTTGAATATAGAATCTGCAGTCTCGGTCACCTGGGATTGAAGAATTGGCTCTGATTAACAAAAGGCTAGATCCAACACAGCAAGAACTGGGCTAGAAAACAAGCCATGCTGGTCAACAGAGTTTGAAAGATAAACAGCTGTAATTAAACAGAAACCATCATTATTGACATAAAAATCGTCTGGAAAATGTTTTACTAATTCTGCACACAGAAGCTGTGGTCCTGAGGTGACCCACACTGTAGCTCATGTGTGCATCAAAACTTTGTAATGTTTAAGAGTTTCCCAGGTAGTACTGACTTGGAAGGGCTGGAGGGTTTATAGTGATCAGCTGGGCTTTGGCACTATGAAAGGTCTGGAGAGGCTGTTCCTGAAGACACTGCCTCATTCATAATACCAGTCCCAGGATTAAAGGGCTCACGGGGAGAAGTTGACACATGCTACTCTGTGGAAGAGGCAGAACACCAGAAGAGAGTACAAGATAAGCTGTTGTTAAAGATACAGCCCACTTGTAGCAGAGACCCCAGGATATTAGAGTCCAGTGCCATACATAGATCATCACCACCACCAGCAGCAGAAGCTATGTTGTGGAGCTAACCCTAGCCTAGGAGTTGCATTATGTGAGCTGTGAAAATTAATTACAGAGCCAGAGAAGAAGAATTTCTCAATCTCCTTGTAGCATGGAAGCTATTCAATTACATTTTCTGACAACTAAGATTTTAGTTGTTGGAGTTTGGTTTTATTTGAATGTAACTGTTCACTGGTTGTTTTCTCTCAGAAGAAGAAAGTTGTTTTTAAATACTTTCTCATTAATTTATATATTTATTCAATTTACATTCCAATCACCCCCCCTTCTTCCAGTTCTCCCTCACATGTATTCTTCCCCCATTCTCCCCTCCTATTCTCCTTTGAGATAAGTGACACAACCCAGGGTATCATCCCACCCTGGCATATCAAGTCACTGCAAGACTAGGTGCAGCCCTCTCACTGAAGCCAGACAAGATGGTTCAGTTAGGTGAAAAGCATTCACAGGCAAGCACCTAATTCAGGGATAGCTCCCCCCCCCCCAGGTGTTGGGAGACCCATATGAAAACCTACCTATACTTCTGGTATATATGTGTGGGGTTCCAGCTCCAGCCCATGCTTGCTCTCTGGTTGATGGTTCAGTCTCTGGGAGCTGCCAAGAGTCCAGATGAGTAGACACTTTTGGTCTTCCTATGAAGCTCCTATAATTCAGATCCCTTGATCCCTGCTTCAACTCTTCTGTAAGACTTCCCTACCTCCATCTAATGTTTGGGTGTAGGTCACTGAATCTTTTTCAGTCAGCTGTTGGATGAAGCCTGTCAGAGGATAGTTATGTTAGGCTCATGTCTGCAAGCATAATAAAATACCTTTAATAGCATCAGGGCTTGGTTCTTACCCATGAGATGGGTCTCAGTTTGGGCCAGTCCTTTATTGTCTCTGTAAGTTATATAGGAGGACACATCATTTTGTTCAAAGTTTTTGTGGGTTGATTGCTGTCATTATACCTCTACTGGGAGTACTGTTTGGCTACAGAAGGCAGCCACTTTTGTCACCAAATTCTCCACTGCTCAGAGTCTTGGTTTTAATCACCTCCATAGACCCTCTTGGGGCTTCCACCATCCCAGATCTTTGTCATATTCCAGGGACACACCCCTGACCACCTCAATTTTTTCCTTTGTCTTGTCTCCCTATGCTTTATTCTCTGAACCCCCACTTCCTCTCCTCATCCTGCCTCCCAACAAGTTCCCTTGTCTCAGAGAGACAAAAGCATCTTTCCTTGGGCTCTCTTTGCATTTCTCTGATCACTAAGGACTTTGAACATTTCTTTAGATGCTTCTCAGTCATTTGAGCTTCCTCTGTATTCTCTTTCTCCATATCCTCTCCAACATGTGGTTTTTATTTCAGCCATTCTGATTGTGTCTTCTTTTTCATTGAATTCTTAAAAATTCTTTTATTTTTGTCTTTATTCCTTGACTCAGTGATCATTGAGAGTGAATTGTTCACTTTACGTAAATATGTAGCAGTTTTTGTTGTTTCTAATGCTGTTGAAGTCCAGCTTTATTCCATTCTAGTCTGATAAGATACAATGTGTTACTTCAAGTTTCTTGTATCTGTTGAGATTTGCTTTGTGATTCAGTATATGGTAAGTTTTGAAGAATGTTTCAGGGTGTTGAAGTCTCCTACTATTAATGTGTGAGGTTCCATGTGTGATTTAAGCTTTAGTAATGTATCTCTTACTAATGTGGGTGCCATTATATTTGGGGCATAGCCACTCAAAATTGAGACACAGTCTTGGTGGATATGAAGTATCCTACTGCATACCTTTTGACTATTTTGATTGAAATTCTATTTTATTAGATATTAGAATGGTTACACAAACTTGTTTCTTGGGTCTCTTTGCTTGGAAAACCATTTTCCAGATCTTTATTTTAGGCTTAGATTTTGAAAAACCTATTAAATAAAACTTCTTAAATACTTTCTTCTCCCTTCTAGCCCACCACCCTCCAGCGGTTGTGGAAAAAAAAAAGTTAGTGCAAACGGGGATGTAGACCTGTTTATAAATAGTTCTTGGAGGGCAATTCCAACCTTTATTGTTAGAATATGAGCAGTTCAGCTCATATGAATCAACAGTTAGTTGTAGCTCAATCCACTTGAAAACTGAGTATCCAAAAAACCCAGAAATTTCCACTTCCCTTTGCTATGGGGTACTGTGTGTCTTTCATACTCAGGTGTATTTCTTGAATAAGAAAAATTATGTAGCCATTTTATGCCTCTAATCTGCTAGCCTATGTTTTTTTTATTGGGGAATTGAGACCATTGATGTTGAGAGATATTAATACCTATGAATGTTAGTTACTGTTATTTTTATTTTTATGGTGGTTGTGGTATTGTGTGTGTGTGTGTGCATGTGTTTATGTCTATGCATGTGTGTGTGTCTCCTTTTGTTTTTGTTAACATGTAATTATATATTTCTTTGGCTTTTCTGGACATATATCTGAGATTTCTTAGAGACTGTAAGACATCTTCCCAGGCCTTTCTGGGTTTTAGTGTCTCTGTTGAGAAGTTTGTTGCGATTCTAATAGGTCTGTCTTTATATGTTATTTGACTTTTATCTGTTAATAGTTTTATTAAAAACATACTTAAATTTTAAAATATTTTTCTTTGTTCTATATTATTATTATTATTATTATTAATACATGTGTTTTTATTAATATGTGGCAGGACTTTCTTTTTTGTGCACTTTTTTTGTTGTTCTGTAAGCTTCTTGTACATTTATAGGCATCTCTTTCCTTATGTTAGGGAAATTTTCTTTTAAGACTCTGTTGAAAATATTTTAGGGCCTTTAGGCTGGGAGTCTTCTTCCTTTTCTTCTTCTATTCCTATTATCTTAGGTTGCATCTTTTAATATGTTTAAAATTTCCTAGATATTTTGTGTTAAAAACATTTTAGCTTTAGGGTTTTCTTTGCCAGATGTGTCAATTTCTTCTATACCTGGGATTCTCTCTTCCATCTCTTCTATACTGTTGGTGATGCTTGCATCTGCCGTTCCTCTTCTCTTACCTAGGTCTTCAAACTCCCCAGATTGACACAGTTTATGTTTTCTTTATTGCTGCCATGTCCATGATCAGGTCTTGAAGTGTTTTATTCATTTTTTTTTCACCTGTTTGATTGTACTGTCCTGTAATTCTTCTTCTTTTTTTTTTTTTTTCTTGTTTGTTTTTGTTTTTTTGTTTCTTGTTTTTTTGAGACAGGGTTTCTCTGTATAGCCCTGGCTGTCCAGAAACTCACTTTGTAGACCATGCTGGCCTTGAACTCAGATTAAAGGCGTGCACCACCACACCTGTATTTATTTATATTTATTCATTTCCCCTTTAAGATCTCTTTTTGTTTGATTTTATTTTCCTGTATTTCTTTAAGGTATTTAATCATTTTCTCTTTAAAAGTTTCTGTATCTTCATAAAGTTAGATTTAAGGTCATTTTCTGGTGTTTCAGGTGTGTTAGAATATTCAGGGCTTGTGATGGTAGGATAGCTGGGTTCTGGCAAAGCCCTTGGTTTGTTGATTATGTTCTTAAACTGGCCTTTAGCCACCTTGTTGTCCCTAGTGTTGGCAAGCCTGGTATTCTCTGATGGAGGCAGGGCTCTGGGGCTGCTGGTAGAGTTGGCAGACTCTGAAGTCAACAGGTTTCTGCAAACTTCCAGGGATGCAGGCAGAGCTGGTTGTCATTGAAGTTTCAGGCTGTTTGATGTTCCTGGAGGACAGGCCTGCAGTGATGCAGGCAGAGCTGGTGTTCACTGATGGCTTCAGGTTACTGGTTGTCTCAGGTGTTTGCCTCCAGGGATACAGGTTGAGTTGGTCGTTCCTGATAGTTGTAGTCATCTGTTTGTCCTGGGAAGCAGCTGTCCTCCAGGGATACAGTAAGAGTCATAGCTTAGGAAATAGAGTGCAGAGAGAGAGAGAGAGAGACCAAGAGAGAGCTTGGTGCTGCTGTGTTTGCCCACAGGTGTTTGTGGGCAAGGAATTGGGATAGGGCTCTCACCTGGTTGTTGATGATAGTTCCAGACATTTGTGATTGTGGTTAGAAGTATGTCCCAAATTTGAGCTTGTTTTCTTTGTTTTTGTTTTTGTTGTTTGTTTGTTTTTGTTTTGTTCTGCTTTGTTTTTTTTTAATGTGAAACAACAGTTATTAGACCCCAAACCTTGTCCGTATCTCTTCTTCCCAGTTATTCTTTAAGTATGTTTATTTAAACAATAGTTTTAAATTAAAGAGAAGGTCACATTTGTGAAATAGCTGGTCCCTGGGAGAAACTAGGCCTTGGGGACCAGTATTTACCATTACAATACACAGCAAAAGACCAAACCTGAACACCCAAGTCCCCTTTCTCTCCTTGGATTTTGTCTGGCTTGTCCTTGCAAAGGTCTTATACATGCTACCACAGCTTCTGTGAATTTATAGAGGAAGTTTCCCAGATGCCTTCCTATGTTCCCTTGTACTTACACATCATCTATTATTCTCATTCAGCCGTCTCATCTCTAGGGATACCTGAATTTTAGTCTTGTGTTGGGTACATATTCCTTTTAGAACTAGGCATTGTATAGTCTTTTATTTTCTGTAAAATGTCCAATTGAGGGTCTCTGTTAATTATAATCCACTGAAAATAACTTTTCATATGAGTGTTAAAAGATTCATAGTATATAGCTATAATGACAGGTTATTAGGAATCAGTTTATACTATACAGAGTTAGCAACATTTTCTACTCTAGGCCCTATGACCTGTCTAACTAGAGGTTCTTGGCTCTACAATTCCAGACATGAGTTTTATATTCTGGTGAAGGACTTTAAAATTCAATTAGAAAATGATTGACACAGCTGGGAATATCTTGATTGACTGGCCATTAATGCCCATAGAGCTCATACCTGAGCTTTAATAATAACTCTTTTCCTGCACTAATATTCATTGTATGTTCCTTCACAAAGATAGCAAGAATTTAGGGATAAATTTTCTATGTCAAAGTAGTTTGATTTCATCATCTTCTTTAACTCAACAATGTGGTCTCTTCAGCAAAAGGGTCTTGTCACATTCTGGAGGGTAACAAAGAGATATGTCAGTAGTCTGTTCTATTTGTGTTCTATGGAGACTCCTTGTTGTACTACTCCATAAAAATACCATAAGATGAGATATAGTGTTGGCTGAAAATGTGACTGGAATAGTCTAGGTATCAGTAGACAAACAGATAAATGAGCAAAAAGGAACAATCTTCTCTTCAATTTTAAATTGGTGTTTCTCTTGTTATATATTTGTTGTTCTACCATCTTCATTTCCTCTTTATCAGAGGAAAAATTTACAGTGTAACTTCATATATTGACTGATTCTTTTTATATATACCTGCCATGATTAGTTTCTTCTATTTGACTATTAGGAAAATTAGTGAATATAATTTACTACAAGTCATTTTAACTATCCACATGGCTATAAATTCTTTGTACACTTAATCATATGAAGAAAGGAAAATGAAAACCATGATAGATGATGAGATACTACTTATAATGAAAATTACAATGAAATAAATATCCAACTTTTCATGGGCAGGAGTGGCAGCTTAGTGTTTCTACAGAGATTCTTTATCATCCATGTTCATTGAGGTTCTGCCTTTAATATATTAAAAATAGGAAACTGTAAATATGCATCATTAAATATGGATAATGAAATGTGGTAAAATGAGATTTTATTCAGCTGTAAAATAAGGAAACCAAGAAATTAGCAGGTAAACTAATAGAAGTGGAAAAATATATACTGTGTGAGGGTTTCCAGACACAGAAATACACACAGACGCATTATCTCTCATATATGAATTCCAGGTTTAAAATTTAAGCAATATGTGACTAAGTTGGCATGTGTGCATAAGCCATGAAACTTGAAAATCAGTTGGAGGAGTAAGAAGCCTTAAGACAGGGGATAGTAGAACATGGGACATATATACCCCAAGAAGGCTATTATTGGAGATTGAGATGTTCAATAGAAAAATGAGGAAGAGGAATGTGAAGGTATATTTAGAAAAGGGTTAATCATTTTGAAAGAGGTATAAAAGGGCCATGTGGAAATTTCATTATTTGTAAACTAATATCCTTAGAAGGAGAACATACATGTTGGGTATTGATTCTCTAAAATCCATGCATTATTAGACAAAAATATCACTGTAGATATAGGAGTCCTCATGAATTATGTGAAAGAAACCCAACGGTCTTCCAAACAATGAATATTCTTACCGTTTTCCTGGTTGACCACCGGAGGTAGTTAATAAGACCCTATTCCTGAAAACATCACACACTTCTGATGTAAGATAGGCAAATAATGCTGAGACCAAAGTGAAAATGTTCCTCCTTGGCTAGCATTCACATCATCAAAAGTCACAATGCAAGGTGCTGAAGTAAAAAGGCATCACTAGTGTCCCACAACTATATCCCTGAGAAGTATTATCCAAAACCATAGGGTAGCATATGCCTGCTTTTGCTATAGTGACACAACTGTTATGCTGACAATATTCCCCTCTCTGAATTTATTCAAGGTCCATCCCACAGAAGAGAATTAATGCCTAAAACTGAATGCAAATCAAAACCTCAAGATGAAGAAGTTTCAGTCCCTAAGGTTCAGAATATCCAAGATACAATTCACAAACCACATGAAACTCATGAAGAAAGAAGACAAAGGTATGGCTATTTTGATCCTTCTTAGAAAGAGGAACAAATAGCCATGGAAGGAGTTACATAAAGAATGTTCAGAGCTGAGTCTGAAGGAAGGACCATCCAGAGACTGCCCCACATGGGGGATCCATCGCATAAACAAACATCAAACCCAGACACTATTGCATATGCCAACAAGATTTTGCTGACGGGACCATGATATAGCTGTCCCTTGTGAGGCTATGCCAGTGCCTGGCAAATACAGATGTGTATGCTCACAGTCATCTATTGGATGGAACAGAGGACCCCCAATGAAAGAGCTAGAGAAAGTACCCAAGGAGCTAAAGGGGTCTGCAAACTTATAGAAGGAACAGCAATATGAACTAACCAGTACCAACCAGAGCTGTGTCTCTAGTTGCATAAGTAACAGAGGATGTCCTAGGCAGCCATCAATGGGAGGAGAAGCCCTTGGTCTTGCAAAGTTTATATACCCCAGTACAGGGGAATGCCAGGGCCAGGAAGTTGGAGTGGGTGGGTTGGGGAACAGAGAAAGGGAGGATATAGGGGACTTTCAGGATAGCATTTGAAATGTAAATGAAGAAAATATCTAATAAAAAATTGAAAAAAAGAAAAAAACACAAAGTATCAAAGAGCTATATTAATAAACTAAAAACATAAAAATGAAAATTATTATTTAAAAATTGTTTATGTCATATGTATGTAGTTTATTAACCCTCAAAGATAGTTTATTTCCTCATGATCTGAATTAGAAATCAATGATATAAATTACCTATTTGTGTGTGAGTATACATTTGCTTAAATAAAAATATTCACATTAAATAATACATATTTGTATAAAGACAGAAAACTAATACAAAGACATAAAAATAAATTGTAATCACTGAAAAATTATATTTCTATGTTTAGCTACATTTCATATCTGTTAAACACACATATATGCTTATGCACATACATACATAGGTAAATTGAATACACAAAATATATCTTAAGGAAATTAGCCTTTTTAGTCATTTGACGAAAGTCAACATCTATTGCAAATTTTATCTGCTTTGTAAATTTGAGGCAAAGTATTAATTACAAGAAATCTTTTCCCATTAGCCTAAAACAAGCACTAATTGAGATATGGTTCTAATTCAATATGATGGGAATCATGTAACAAAATAAAAATTGCAAATCACATTAGTGTTCAACTTGTCTGCTTCATGATATTTTCAAAATCATTTCAGTCAGGGACTAATGGCATGCACATCCTGGAGAAACGTATGTTTTATATGCTCATATAAGTTAAGCAATTAGAGAATACTGCAATAGGAGACCCCTGACTGCTAAGCTCATTGTTGCTATTTGCTGAATATTTAAAGGAAGTTACTGATTTTTTTAAAGAGACTAATTGGAGAAAAGAAAACAAGCTCTTAGACTTCATCAATGTAGGAGGTACCATAAATCATCCTAGTAGGCATAATCTCCACAACACGCAGAGGGTAGTTGTGGAGAGGTGAAATATTAACTGAGCCATTTTAGAATCAATCAAAGACCTTCAATTTTGATGGTGTCAGTATTTCATAGCAAGGTCTGCTTCTTCAGACTAGGAACTACATTATACTGCAAGTTACACAACATATTTAAACTATATTTACCAACGTTTGTCGATGATAACCCTTAGAAATATAACATAAAGTTATCTATCCCATGGTTTAAATGACAAGAGATGCTCTGGTTTAGAAGTAGATAGACCGATATTTTCACTTTGTCTTCACCAAGCTACCCAAGCAAGAAGCTTCCACTAGCAAACAGCCATAGAAATGCTTGAAACCAATGGAAATTTGCATTCATTTAAATAAGCTTCTTTACAAATTTAAGTACCACATTTTGGGGAAATGTATATTCAATTAAAATAATTTTAAGTGTAAATTATACATATTTGTTTAATAAATTAAACATTGTTAGTATTTAGTGTGTGTGAATATTTATGTTTTTTGCAGAATATTTGCAATGTTAGAACTACATTTTAAATAGCATAATAAATATAATATATTTCAACCCTGTTATTTCCTTTCTCTTTTTAAATGGACCTATTGTATGAGTCCTTGAAGCTTCCTATTATATACAACATTATTGGGCATTTATAAAAATAACTTCTATAACTGCATCATTTTGTTGTGTGGGGTTTTAATTTTAAATATTAAAATATTAAGTTCAGAATCTCCAGTTTTTTCATTGTTTAATGTCTAATTTTCTGTGATACAGTGTCCATAAGTTGAGAACCTTATACTTTTTTTCATGATTCTGAGGTAAAAACTCATTTTATAGCCCAGGCTGCTGTCCTGGAATTCTCAATGTTGCTAGTTTTGGCTTTAATACTCTGTCAGCATGCAACAACTACAAACTTGTGAAAGGATCTAGTTCACAGAGGGCAGTGCTAATCTGGGCCATTGGTACATGGTAATATAAGAAAGTAGGTTGAATAAATGTCAGTCCACTAAGCAACACTCTTCCATGGCTTCTCCTTCAGTTCTTGCCTCTGACTCCAGATTTCTGCCTTTATCTCCCTCAATAATGGAGTGTGACCCAAGAGTGGCAAGCTGCAATAAACCCTTTCATCTTCCTGTGGCTTTTGGTTATGGTGTTTTATCACAGCAATAGAAGCTTAGCCAAGACACATGATTTACTTTCATTGAAGAAAGAGCATTTGTTGACTGATTCATTTTAAAAATACAAAATGTCCGACAGTAGGGAGACAGAACTTATAGAGTCTACCTCCAGCAGGAAGACAGGACATCAAGTGAGGGATGAGGTTACCATCTCACAGTCATCTCTGACCCATAATTATTTCTGTCTGAAAGAATTATGGGGATGGACATGGAGAGAAGCCTGAGGAAATTAAGGTCCAGAAACAGGACCAAATTGGGAACCAGCTCAAGGGGAAGTGCCAAGGTTTGACACCATTACTGAGGTGATGGAACACTCACAAAAAGGGACCTATCATGACTTCCCTCCAAAAGACCCAACAAGCAGCTGAAAGAGTCAGATGCAGATATTTGCACCCAACCAGTGGACAGAAGCAGCTGCTCAGTGTTGTTGAATTAAGGAAGGCTGAAAGAAGCTGAGGAGAAGGGAGATTCTGTAGAAGCACAAGCAGTATTAATTAATCTGGACCCCTGAAATCTTTTAAATACTGGAACACCAAATAGACAGCATACACCAGCTAAAATGAGGTCCCCAATACACATAGAAGACTTCCATGTCTGAGTTAATTCAGAGATGATGCACCTAACCTTCAAGAGACTGGAGGCCCCAGGGAGTTTAGATGTCAGGAAGGATGGAGGCTGAGGGCATCCATGTGGAGATGGAGTGTGGTGGGGAGGAGGTATGAGATGTGGAGCAGTAGAAGGATAGATGGAGAAGGGCAGGAAATGGTATATGGAGTGTAAAGAATAATTACAAATATAATTAAATTTAAAAATATTTGCCTGATAACATCATTTAATACTTCAGAACAAAAGGAAAACCAATTTGCTTTTCTTTTGGTACATGAACAGAGAGCTACACAGTAATCAAACACCAAATGAATGGAAAAAAGTGATGTGATTACACATAATCACAATATGCATCTGTCAGTAACAAAACATCAGAACTTGTGAACTGTGAGCAACAAAGTTTATATTTTGTGATATTATTTACAGACCACAATATTGAAAATTTGACCCATTGTAAAAGACTGATATTTGACCAACTGTACAAACAACATACTGCAATCAAAATAAATATAGGCTACTTTACATCAGTATCTTCTGAAAATATTATATTAAAACAGAGGGAAAATAACTTTCAGTCAATTAAAAGCTGGAAAAGTTGGTAGCCATCAATCTTACTTTTAGGGAATATGGGGAAATGTGTTCAACCTAAAGGAATTCAGTTTATGCATAAGGAATCATGTGTTTAAAAAATAAAGAGAGAAATACTAGAAAAAAATGCTTCATGAAAAATTTAGAATAGCATACGTGTCTACATTCTTTTAATATATCTGAAAGACAGATAAGAATGACATTGTGAAAGTGTTTTTATAATAGATAGATATACCTTATTTGAAAACAAAACTCCACTTAATGGGTTACTGTAACTTGAATGAAGAAGTGTAGTTTGTATAGTTCCATGATTCTTATAATAGTATAATCAGTGATTTCTGAGATTTGCAATTAAAGCAAAATAACATTATTAATAATTCCAACAGAAAAAGTATATCAATTTCCTCTTTTATTTCAATGTTTCCGTTATGATTAGGTGTTTGAATTCTTGGTCCCAGTTGTTAGTGCTCTTTGAAGGGTTTAGCAGGTGTAGGTTTACAAGAAGAAAGTGTCTTTAGGGACAGGATTTGAGAATATATTGCCTTGATGTACGTCTATTTTATTTTTCTGCTCTCCACTTGTGATAAAAAGAGGTGTTTTCTTGACTTACTGCTCCTGCCACCACAACAGGATGCCAGGAAATCTTATCCCTCAATATCCACAATCAAAGAGCATTTTTTTGTAGAGTATTTTAATCCAGCAACATGGCTCCTCAGGCAAGGGATCACATCCAAAGACCTTCCAAGTCTATGTGATTTGGCAGGAGTAACACAGCTTTAATGATAAGACCTTGGTTCACACCTTTAATTTCCAACAATGATGTCAAATTGAAAAGCAGGCAAAATGATGAATGAGAGAACTGTTTGACAGAATGAGCAAGATAAAAAGCCCAGCTTTCGCCGGGCGTGGTGGCACATGCCTTTAATCCCAGCACTCAGGAGGCAGAGGTAGGAGGATTTCTGAATTCGAGGCCAGTCTGGTTTACAGAGTGAGTTCCAGGACAGCCAGGGCTATACAGAGAAACCTTGTCTCGAAAAACATAAACAAAACAAAACAAAACACCAAAACAAACAAAACAAACAAATAAACAAAACAAAACAAAACAAAAGCCCAGCTTTCTGGAGAATAGCACAGGAAAAAGAAACCATTTAGTAAAAATTCATGAAGAGTCAGTCAGATGGGAGTCAGTACATTGAAAGCAGTTGAGTTTCTTTGTGAGTTCTGGTCCTACAGTGCAGGTCAGCAAAAGCAGTTGAAGCCAAAGAATATGAAAGAACCAGAAGATTAGAACAATTACCAGAGTTAATTTGAGGTTAATCAGAGCAATACAGTGAGAAGTCAAGAGAAGTCAAGACTGAAGAAAGCAGCTTGGCAAGGAATTTGAACCAGAATATCTGAGTTGAACCAGCCAGCCAAGGTTCAGAAAGTGCTAGAAAGGGTGCTTTTATTCAAAAGTAAATCTCCAAGGTGACAATTACAGATGGCAAATAAAAGATACTTTTTCTTCTACAAACTGTTTTGATCATGGTATTCTATCACAGGAACAGAAATACATATCTAATACATGGTTGATTATTATAATTAATTCTAAATTAAGGAGGAACTAAGAAATGGAAAAAAAAAAGAAAATATCTAATAAAAAATGTGGAAAAAACCAATCCAAACCAAAACAGACATATCCAATAAAATATATTACTTAGAAAAAAAAAGAACATGGAAATGTTAATTAGAGTAGAAAATTTAACATGAGAAACTGCAAACTATTATCAACACTGATGTCAGTAATGTAAATCTATGAGCTAGTCACTTTTAAAGAATATCATCAGATACCATAAAACAGGAAATTCAAAGACACACTGGAAATTAACAAATGTGGACATTAGGTTAAGTTTTCATCTGAAATTTGTTTGGCATTATCAACACTGAGCCTATTAAAAAAGCAATTCATAAAATTTAGAAAAATTCTAATAACTAGCAAGCCAGGTATTTTAATCTATTTTTATTTCTAAAATTAAATAAGCTATATCACCTCTCAGAATGCATAACCTTTATTCTAATCCCTTTTTATCCTTCTTATCTAGCACTAAGTCTTTTTTCAAAAGATAGGCAAGAATACATACATGTGTTAAGTATTAACTAAAGAACTGTACATTAATCAGAATTATCTAGGCTTCTTGACATAGACTATGAAAGTCAGAAAAACCTGCTCATTTACCATGCAGACTCTAAGGGAACTCAAATGATATCATCATATACCATAAAACAGAAAATCCAAAGACACACTGGGAATCAACAAATGTGGGCATTAGGTTAAGTTTTTATCTGAAATTTTTGGCTCAGTCTACTTTACCCAGCAAAACTCTCAATTAACATAGATGGAGAAACCAAAATATACTAGGACAAAACCAAATTCAAACAGTATGTATCTACCAACCCACCCCAACAGAGGATCCTGGAAGGAAAATTGCAACACAAGGAAAGCAGCTACACTGAAGAAAGGACAAGATATTAAGCATAATACAGGGGAACGCCAGGGCCAAGAAGTGGGAGTGGGTGAACAGGGGAGCAGGGAGGGGGGAGGGGAGAGGGGACTTTTGGAATAGCATTTGAAATGTAAATTAAGAAAATATCTAATAAAAAAATTGGAAAAAAAAAAACAAAACATGTCAGGAACCAACAGTCATCACTCTTTAATATCTCTCAATACTAATGAAGCCAACTCACCTACAAAAAGGCATAAGTTAACAGACTGGATACACAAACAAGATCCAGCATTTTGCTGCATACAAGAAACACACTTCTACCACAAAGACAGACACTATCTCAGAGTAAAAGGATGGAAAAAGGTCTTCCAAGAAAATTGTCCCAGCACACAGGCAGGAGTTGCCTTTGTAATATCCAATAAAATAGACTTTCAACCAAAAGTTATCAAGCATGATGAAGAAGGACACTTCATATTCATCAAGGGGAAAATCCACTAATAGAAAAATCTCAATTCTGACTTTACTAAAACTCAAAACACACATTGAACCCCACACAATAATAATGGGATGTTTCAATAACCCACTCTCACCAATGGTCAGGTATTTGAAACAGTAACTAAACAGAGACAAGGTGAAGTTAAGAGAGGTTATGAACCAGATGGATTTAACAGATATCTACAGAGCATTTCAGCACAAATCAAAAGAATATACTTTCTTCTCAGCACCTCTTGGTACTTTCTTGAAAATCATCCATAATATTGGTAGCAAAACAACCCTCAACCAAGACAAGAAGGTTGAAATAATACCATGCATCCTATCAGCTCACCATGGCCTAAAGATGTTCTTCAATAACAGAAAAAAAACAAAAAACAAAAAACAAACAAACAAAAAAAAACTACAGAAAGCCCACATAAAGGTGGAAACTTAACAACTCTTTACTCAACTCTTTAACTAACATTATGGTTCACTATGGAAAACTTCCTATTTTTATATTCAACAAACTCAAATATCAAGTTAATTTCTTTATCTGCATTATGTTTGTATTTAAATTCCCTACTTCCACAATGAAACATAAAAATTGTTCCTGTATCACATTCTAATTTATTTTCTCTCTTGTTCCCTTTGTTCTGAGATGCAAATCTACAGCATTACTCTTAAAGAAGCACTTAACTTAGGAACTAGCCTCTCCCACTAATGTCAAAAGCTACACTGTGTGAGCTTACCCAAACTAGAGACACATGTTCTCTAAATGTAATAACCTAGAAAACTTGATTATTCTCTCCAGGATTGTTTGTCTCCTACAAATTAAAATCATCACGATTATTCTTGGTAGGGAATGCATATTGGAAAATTCTCCCAGGTTCTTTATCGCAGTTCCTCTCATGTTGGCCCTGTTAGGCTTGCAGGTATTTTCACAATTTGATCTCCATCCTTGTGAACAATTGTGATCTAAGTATTTCATTTCCCTTCATTTACTTAAACTTCCCTACTGTGTTGTTTTATACAGTTCTTTATAACAATTTTCTAATTAAAAAAAAATCTCAGCATGAAATTATACACATATTGTATTAGATTTGAGAGATGTTTTTCTATAAGTTTTTGCCAATAGAGGCAGTAGAGGATGTTGAAGACTTCGGTTCTCTATCATTGCACATTGTAATCCTTCTTCTTTTCTTTTAAAGTAACATATGCAATTTAAGTAATTCTTTTGCATGTGTTTCTGTCAATGTAACTTTTGACAGTGCAAGCCACTTCTCTTTTCCTTTAGACTTTTGATATTCTAGCACATAGATTGATGCCTCACATATATATATTGAGTAAGCAGAAGAATGAATGACAACATTGAATTACTATAATTTTGTTTACATTACACATGAAGAAGAATTTTGTTTTGGAAACCTAGCTGACAAAATTAATGTCAGAGCTGAACAACAAGCTATCTGGAGGGAAATTATGAGCAACAGCAGATACCTAACCAATCACTTACCCTAGTTTCCATCTCTGTCTAGGAAAGAACAACTGATCACTCTCTCCCCTTTCCATATAAAAAATAGTCTATATGAAACCTGAGGAGGGACACTCACACTCTAATTCTATCCAGAAGAGTAAATTTCTGAAACATATTTTAATCTCTTCTTGGTAATTAATATGTGGAGTTAAAGTGCTAAATTGGTATTTAAATGAAAGAAACTGACATCTGATTGTTGTCTTCATTAAGTATTAAGCATGTCAGAAAAATTAATGTTACTATAAATTAATGTGATGAATATTATCTAAGATTGATGTCTTTGTCTTCTGATTGATTACTAAGGAGAGCAGCCCATCAGTTTAGTAGCTTTTCAGAAACTACTGATTCTGGATTTATTTTAAACTTTAGTTGAATTATTGTCTTAAATTATGTTATAAAATCAGTCTAATTTTCATATATGTTTAAAATATACACGAAATTGTCATTGTATTAAAACGAAGTTAAAATGTGATGTTAGATGTTTGTACCATACAGCCTGCATTAACAAAATATGAACACCCAATTTGACTGAATGAATCTCATGTATTGTTTAAAGAAATGATAGAGGATACATATAACAAAAGTATTAATTTCTGAATATGTAGAGTTGCCCATGAATGTGCATGTAGAATGCTTACACTTTTGTAAGAGGTTTATCCAAAGACTACCACAAATAACATGTACAATACTTCCGATATTTAATTTTAAATTTTTGTTATTTCTTTTGAAATTAACATACTGATATTTTCCTAACATCAGATGATTGTAGTTCATGAATTTTATCCTGTGTCTTTATGATTATATCATATTTATAGGAGGGCAGTAACAGTTGTGTGAAGTAACATAGGTGTGAAGGGTTCAGAGATTTCCTAATACTGGTCGAGGATCTACTTCAATATCTAAAACCAATCTATGTACATATCCACCAATAATATATACCAATATATTATATGTCAATAACATTGAATTATCTATGTATGTATCTATTCATTCATCTATTTATCTATATCACCTATGATTTATAGATCTTATATATTTCTATCATCTACCTATATGTTGTACATGTTTCTAAATTCTATGAATTGTTTCTTTGGAAAACCAGTTACACAGTAGGCAAGGTCAAAAATTATTGAGTTCATTCAATAGTTTAGGGTTGGTAAATCAACTAAATGATTTTTCATAAAATTCATGAGAGTCTCAAGATATGAAGTATAAAAATGAGCTACAAAAATCACAAAATTTCTATATATCAGTGTTTAGCAGTATGTTAGCAAAGGAATGACATTCTAGGTAGTGTATAGTGAATGTACCATAGTGGATACCAATGTTACAACTGTAATTAGTGTGTGTTACAAGGCAATTGGCAGAAATTAGACTTGTCAATGATATGTGTCTCAATCAATAAACATAAATACTTTAAGGAGATGCCCCTGTTGTTTTTCTCTTATTGCATTCACGTTTTCTAGGGCAGTCTGGCTTCATTTGTGTGAGTTGTGTGAAGAATCTGAAGGAAGTGTTTACGGCATCATGTTCCATTTATTTGGAAAGCAAATTTTTTTCTTTTGTAAGCTGAGTATATCAAAAGAAATTAAAGTGGCTATTGTCATGCTACTCGACCAAAGCTGGATTTGGAAAGAGACAGAAGAGAGACAATCCACATTCATATTGCCTTGGTGATAGCAATGTATCAGATTTTTAAAAAGGAAGACTATTATATCTCTGAAGTTTTCATATTTGGTCTACATTGCTGAAATAAAGTTATATCTTTATATCGTCATGCAAATTTAAGCTTACATGTTTGAATTGTCATGTGATTGCTAGTTTTGGTCCTAGTCTGGAAAGCTTTGTGACTATACTTATGGATTTACAGGCAATCTATTTCAAAGTTAACATTGACTAACTTTTGTCTTAAAGTTGTTTAAATACAAATTAGTGGTCCATTTATTTTGTCTTTTGAAAAAATATGCAATATTGTTATTGATATGTCCAGAGATATGCCATTGGAAAAAAAACTGATATTTTCCCTGTCTTAGGTACCAATTGCAAAGAGTAACTTAACATACCACCCTTCTCATAATGAGATTTAATAAAAACCTCTGAATATACACAATGAAATTCTATGTTAATATATTAAAATAAATTATTTTAAATTATTCCATGAAATATATTTTCAAATAAGAAGAAAAAGCAAAACTCTTAGGCAAGAAGATATTAGAAAATTACATTTGGCTAAAAGGGAATTGGTTCATCGCACTTAAAAATCAAACTTGCCAGTTCTTTTAGGCTTAGTTGAGATATTCCTTCCTTAGAATCTTCACCATTTATATATCCTAACTTCAGTACTTAGGCGTTATACTGACCACTATACTCAAGCTGTTCTTAGCTTCTCTTCTCCAGGACTCACTAATGAGTAGTCTTTGCTCTGTAGTTGACTCTTCTTGGCTCTTCATCCTGGGTTTTCACGGTATGCACAATTATAATTCTATTTTCCTATTGTTTCCTCTGTAGATAACCATGAGTAAAGGCAGGTGCCATTAACCATTACTTACATTCTTTTCTAGAACTCTATTTGTGAAGCTGTGAAAGCTAATTAGACTTTGAATGCTTTGGACAACCTTCACTTTTTTAATATGTGCTTCTTACCTGGGGAGATAGCCTGCGCTTCCTGAAAATTAACTGTAATCGATATTTAACATTTTAGAGTATGAAGTGGGTATTTCAAGTATTTCATTGAAATTAATCCTTAGCCAGAATATAAAATACACTCAGTGAATCTGATAATATGCCAAAATATGTAATGAACAGGCTTATTGATAACTCAGCAAGCTTTGTTTCTGTCCCAGACCCTAGGAAAAGTCCTCAGTGTTTCAGTCAGCAGAGGGGAAGACTTGTCCACTTGAAAGATGTCTTTATTAGGGTTTGTGTTACTGTAAAGTGCAACTGGGATCATGGCGAGTCTTAGAAAGTAAATCATTTAATTGGATCTGGCTTACACTTTCAGAGGTTTAGTTCTTTATCATCATAAAGGGAATCATGTCAGCACTCAGGGAGACATAGTGCTGGAGAAGGACGAAGCTAGGTGTTCTATATATTGATCTACAGGCAGCAGAAGTAACTGTGAGTCAAAGTGGGCATGGTTTGAGCATAGGATATATCCAAGCCCACCTCCACAGTGACACACTATGTGCAACAAGGCCGTGCCTATTTCAGTAAGGCCCACCTACTAATAGTGCCATTCCATATGGGCTAAGCATTTAAACACATGAATCCCTGGGTACCATTCTTATATAAACCATCACAAAAGGTAATCAAGATGGTCTCTTTTATAGGTTATAAATATTCTATAAAAATTGGCTTAGCTTAGCTTTGCAAATTGACTTCCTAGTAAGATACTCATGAACAATTTGGTCATTCAAGATGGAACTTTGACTTTATATCTGCAGATTTGATTCTTTTCAGACTTTATTTTTAATTTTCAGAGTTCAGCATGTGTCAATAATAATGATTGGAAGTGTTAATACCATAATCAATTTAAAGCAGTGTTTGTTGTTTACTAAACAAATTAGATACATAATAAGTACTATAATAAAGGACAAAAAATTAGCCAACATATTCTTATTTTTTCATTCCCACTTCACTTCATTGTTACTTTCTCAATGTTCTTGGATGTCCCAAGAACTTCCAGATTAGTTTGCATACTGAACCACAATTATCAGTCACATGAAAAAGGGGACATTGATTATACTTTCCTTAATCATCACGGTCAAAAAATTGAAACTTTTCCAAACTTCCTTATGAATCTAAATGGCTGAGCATTGAGTCTGGAAAATAACTGTGCATTAGGAGATATTACAGGCATATCTAGATATGGTTTCCAGCTTTTTATGTTTGTAAAATAGATTATAATATCTATGATGCCAAATGCCAGATAATAAATGAAATGGCTAATGTCAACACCACCAATCTATTATGTATTTAGCAACTAAATCTTGAAACTTTTTGTGCAATGGTAATTATATAAATAGTTATGTTACTGAGGTGGTTGGAATAAGATGTTGTCTTAGTCTTAGACATTAGAATATAGGTCCCAGTTGGTGGCTCATTGAAAAGAATTAAGTGATACAGTCTTGATAAAGTAAGTATGACATGGAGAGTAAGCTTCTATATTTCCACATATTTGCTGCCATTTCAAGTTAGCTCTCTCTGCTTCCTGTTTGTACTTAAGAAGTGTGATCTCAGCTGCTACTCGAGATACCTACAACCTGCTACCTCTACTGTTCCAACATGTACTACTATCCCTCTGGAACCTTAAGCCAAATAAACCTGTTCTTCTATTAGATGGTTTGGTTAGGAATATATTTTTTACTATAATAGAAAAGTAACAAAAAAGTAATTAAGACAGTTGCACACAAATACTCAAAATTATTTCAAAATGATTATTTTTTAGCTTTGCCAAAAAGACTTTTGCCTGTTATAAGATAGATAGATGCATTAACTAAAAATACTTGCTAAATTTCTATTGGTGTTCCATTAAAACACAACATACATCTGTACTTCTATGATAGAGAATATGTTTGTGGAGTGCACTGGGTTCTATCTCTAGTACCATACAAACACATTTTTACAAATGAAAAGTGATTAAATAACACATATAATTTTCATAATGTAATACCTGATTATATAATTGTTTAATTTGTCATGGGACTATATTTGTGTAATTAAATGCATATTCTAGTTAACAAAGATTATTGACTACCCAGCTTTTCTAATAGTCTGTGAAACAAAATTATTTAAGAAAACTTGCTATAACACTTTCATTTGATCTGTAAATCTAACCAAGAGAGTGAAACACTTGTACAAAGAACACATTAAGACACTGAAAAATGAAATTAAACATGATATCATAACATGAAAAGACATCTTATGCTCATAAATGGTAAAATTAATAGTATGAAACTGGCTAGCCTACCAAATCAATGTACAAATTCAACACAATCCCCATCAGTGCTCAACATTTGATGATGGCTTCCTAGTTTTTGTGTCAGAACTGTGAGTTTTCACTCAATGGATAGAAAAAAAATAACTTTTCCAGCTTTTGTAAATATGTGCCTTTAAAAATTAGTTTCTAAAGATTGATTTCAGATCCTATTAAACTCATAATTTTGATTCCTCATTAGTGACTGTTTAAAAGGACTCATAATAATCAGTGAGTAGCTATAATGATGTTGGTTTGTTATTTTATGAAGTCACTTGTATGCATTCCTCACAGATCACAGGTCAATGAGTATTCATCATCCAATATTGAGTTTCACAGAGAATGGCAGAACAACAGTCGTCCTCACAGAGATGCTCCTCAATCTCCTCTTCCCTTCTCCTCTGAGAGGGTGCCTCCCCATATTACACCACCCTGGTACATCAAATCTCTCAGCATAGGTGCATCCTTTGTCACTGAGGTCAGACAAGGCAGCCTTGTTGGTGAACCAATACCAGAGTCAGGCTACAGCATTAGTGAGAGCCCTGCTTCAAGTTTTGGGAGGGGTCACATGGAAACTGAGCTTCATGTCTCCTTTATATGTGCCCGGGGCCTCTTTCAAGCCCCTGTGTGTTCTTTGGTAGCTCAGATTCTAAGAGCTCACAGATGTCCAGGTTAGTTGACTCTGTTGGTCTTCCTGTGGAGTTACCATCTACTTCAGGGTCTTCAATGCTTCCCCCAAATCTACCTTAATCCTTGGCTTCCTTCCAATGTTTGTCTGTAGGCATCTGTGTCTGTTTCAGTAAGCTGCTGAGTAGAGCTTTTCAGAGGACAATTTTGCTAGGCTCCTGTCTGTAAGCATAACACAGTATCATTAATAATGTCAGGGACTGGTTTCAAGTTGAACTGTTTATTGGTTGGTCATTTCTTCAGTCTCTACTCCATCTTTGTTTCTGCATTTCTTTTAGACAGGACAAACATTGCTTTGAATATTTTGTGGGTGGGTTGGAGTCCTTATCTCTCCACTGGGTGCTTGAGTGGCTACAGGAGATGACTCTTCAGTTTTCATGTCTCCAATGCTTGGCATCTTGGCTAAGCATAAAACAAACAAACAAACAAACAAACAACAACAACCAGATATACTAAATCTCATAGAAGAGAAAGTAAAATATAGCCTTAAATGCATTGGTTCAAGATAGATATAATTAATCTTAGAATACTTTCTTCAGAAATATAAACTTCACAGCTTGCTCTTGATAGTATTCCCTATAATTATTGACATGGAAAATTAGTATACATGTAGTTGTTTTATATGAAACAAATCTTTTCAAAAGAATTTAAATATGCTATATTTTTATATTACATGAAAATGGCTGTCTTTATGTCTTATGCTGTCAAAGTATCATGACGATATTTGTGTTAATTTTTTCAATAACTTACATTTAATATATTAAATAAAAAGCTGCTATTACTGTTTTTGGATTTTGAGTTCAATTATTTAAAATTAGATGTTAATCATGCTTCAGTCTTTTTGCAATTTCATTAGTAGTCATTGTACTTCTCTTTTTTCATCTAAAAATCTAGCACTTGTCATTTGATGTTTCCTTTGTTGTGAGTCTACTGACTCTAAGCATTGGAAAAGAATTTTTAATTGCCTTGGGATTTTTCAGAGTTTCATCTGAAATAAATTTAGTCTTTACAATTCTACTAGTCAATTAACTTCTTACTATTTGGCATAATTGATTTAATGATTGATGTCTGCAGCAAATTTTTTGGTGGCACTTTTTTTTTGTGTGTGTTCCTGTTTTTATTCTTATAGGACGAGGATCAAGCACCATAGCATTTTGCATTATAGACAAGTGGGCTACCCTTGAACTTTATCACTCGCCCTTAATGATGAAAATATATTGTCAAATGCCCCCCAAACCTTCAAATATTCACATTACTGTATGACAGATTTTTTCCCCTTTGGTTGCTAATGAATCTTAATGTACATAATGAACATAAACTGGAGGATCCTGAAGAAAAGAGATTTTGTATAGGCATACAAATATTTGAAAAAAAAAAAACATTGATTTTTAATTTGGGCATGAGATTTTCTCATTGCTTTCATTAAGAAAGGAAGAATATAACATTTATGATTCATGGTACATGTTAAGTGAATTTTTAAAGATAATTAAATCAGGTAGAGTTTCTAATACTGAATTCCATGATCACTCACATACTGCCATTTTCCAAAATGTAAAGTAATGCTGAGATAATCATAATCTCGAATCATATAACATGACTGAATTTGAGTTTTGATTCTCTGTTTGGTGATATACACAAAGATATGGTGAAAGAATGCCACAAAAGCAAAGCAGAACTGGGTGACCAGTTAACCTTTAAGTGTTCTAATATTTGACAGAAAACTCTTGTATTTCTCTGTACTTAACAACACTATTCTAGTCTTAAATTTTGCTAAAAAAAATCCCTAATATATTTACATACAAATATTTTATTCTGACTTAATCACAATAGCAATTGTTTGTGACAGTGTTAATCAGAACAAGATCAAGTAACATGAAAATGACACCTTTTTACCCTTTGAAAACATAATAGCAGAATATAGTTGCATTAAAATTTTTGTATAATCATATATATATATATAATGTATAATCATATATATATATATATATATATATATATATATATATATATATATACACACACCATATTCTTGGTATATATGTATATATATATACCAAGAAATTTACTTTTCAATGTATAGGAAACTCCCATTACAAAGATTAAAAAAGATGATGATTTGTCAATGTTAAAGAAATTGTGCATTTGATTTAGAACTGTGTAAATAGTAGATCGATGTCCTCATACAATTACTATTTGATCTCACTTTGTTGTTTGACTAATAGAATAATTGTTAAATTAGCCACTTTATTATAAATTAATCAGGGCATATTAAAATGATCTAATTTGTGGTTTCCTAAATATTTCAGTTTGGAGGCAATTTTTTACTTAAACATAAGTAGTAACAGAGATTATATACTTTATCTTTTATATTTCAACTTTCTTTGTAAAAAAATGGGTATCTGATAGACACACGGACAAAACTTGATGTTTTTTCTACAGTAAAACTAGAATAATATCACTACTATAGAATGTGATAAGCAATATTTTAGTAGCTATGAGGTCATTCTTGCCTAGAATCTCAGTAAAATTCAGCGACAGTAGTCCAATAAGGATTCCAAATAAGTATTCTTCTTTTACTAGGTTCACAAATCTATATAGATATTTGGCTCACAAAGATAGGCATCTTCTCAAAACATTCCAGTAGCACGATGACTGCAAAATCATGTGAAATGTAAATGAAGAAAATATCTAATAAAAAATGGAAAAAAAGTAAAATTACATGAGTTGGCTGTAAATCTTAAATTACCCAGACATAGATTTAGTATAAACCAATGATTCAGCTTCACACAGAATACTTGCCAATGTCAAAGTGAGAATACTTGGATAAGTGGAGGTAATTAGAAAAACTTACATACAGAGAGGTTTTCATATTTTCAGTGGATTTGCCTTGGCAGATATAATGATGGGAATAACATATTGACAAGTGAAAATAAAATTGAGTAAAAAGTGAGGAGAAGGTACAATAATGTTTTTATTGGGACTTTGTGTTTATAGCTACTTATAATAATCATAATACAAGTTGGTTTAGCTACCAACTTGTAATATACTACAAATTTGAAACAGGCTCGTCAACGCTATATTAAGAATTGAAATATTCACAATCAATTTTTTTAAAAAATAGACTCAGGAAATTGAACAGAGGTGTGTAGCAGTGGGAATGGGAGCTGGGGGTGGCCACTAGAAAGTTCCAGATGACAGGGAAGCAAAAGGTTCCCAGTACCCAACAGGGATGATATTAGCTGAAGTCCTCAACAAAGGGGAGATAGACCCTGTAGAGACTATATCCAAAATTTAGGCATGGCCACTGGTGAGAGATGGGGCCACCTATGCATCTCAAAAATTTTAACCAAGAACTATTCCTATCTAAAGGAAATGGAAGGACAAAGAGTGGAGCAGACTGAATGAAAGGCCATCCAGAGACTGCCCCACCTAGTGATCCATCCCATATGCAGACAGCAAACTGAGACATTATTGCTTGCAGACAGGTGTCTGGTATAGCTGTCACCTGAGAGGATTTCCCAGAGACTGACCTATAAATATGTGGATGCTTGCAGCCAACCATTGGACTGAGCACATATATGGGGACATCAATGGAAGAGTTAGGGGAAGGACTGAAGGAGATAAAGGGGATTGCAACCCCATAGGAAGAACAAAAATATAAATGGGCCCCCCCACCCACTAACACACAGAGCTCACAGGTACTAAAGAGTACACGTGGAGGGATGCATGGCTCCAGCTGCATATGTAGCAGAGAATTGCCTTATCAATGGGAGGGGAAGCCCTTGGTCCTGTGAAGGTTTGATGCCCCAGTATAGGAAAATGTTATGTCAATGAGACTGGAATGCATGGCTGGGTAAGAGAGCACCCTCGTAGAGGCATGGGGGATGAGATAGGAGGTTTGAGCAGAGGAAATTGGGGATACTGATGACATTTGAAATGTAAATAAATAAAATAACCAATAAAAAGGTTGTTTTGAAATTAATATTTAATTCTAATAATTGTTTTTCCTTTTCTCCATTTAAACCCTCATATATATAGCCACCTACTCTCCATCAAATTCATCACATAACTTTTGAAAGAATTATTATCACAGACATATATGTATACATATATATCCTATAGTTTACCTATAACCTGCTCAGTCAGTATAAGCTATTTGTGTGTAAGGTTTGTGGACTTCCCATTTTCACTGGACAGTCAGTACATATGTTTATTCCTCATTTTTGTAGGTATTTGTCACTTCTGAGATCAGTAAACACACATGACATTTACATTGGCTCTCTGTCTGGATGTTTTTGCTTTTAGAAATATATCTCCCTTTTTTAATAGAATATTTGAAAACTGTTCATTCCTTTTAAAAAATATTGGATATTTTACTTATTTATATTTCAAATGCTATCCCCCCACTCCTCTAGCTTCTATAAGGGTGTTCCCAAACCTACCCAAGTGCACCTGCCTCCCTGCCCTCAATTCCCTACACTGGGGAATCAAGCTTTCATAGGACCGAGGGCCTCTTCTCCCATTGATGCCTCAAAAGGCAGTCCTCTACTACATATACTGCTGGAACCATGGCTCCCTCCTTGTGTACTCCTAAGTTGGTGATTTAGATTCTGGGAGCTCTGGTTAGTTGATATTATTTTACTTCCTATGGAGTTGCAAACCCCTTCAGCTACTTCAGTCCTTTCTCTAACTCTGCCATTGGGGACCCTGTGATCAGTTCAGTGGTTGGTTGCGAGTATCCACATCTGCAGATGTGAGGCTCTGGCAAAGCCTCTCAGGAGACAGCTACATCAGGCTCCTGTCAGCATGCACTTCTTGGCATCTACAATATTGTCCATGTTTGGTGATTATATATAGAATGGATCCACAAGTGTGGCAGTCTATGGATGGCCTTTCTTTCAGTCTCTGCCCCACAGTTTGTCTCTGTATTTGTACCCTTGAGTATTTTGTTACTCCTTCTAAGAAAGACCTAAATATCCATACTTTGGTTTTCCTTCTTTTTGAGCTTCCTGTGGACTGTTAATTGTATACAGTGCTTGTGGACTAATTTCCACATATCAGTGCATACTACATGTTCTTTGTGATTGGGTTACCTCACTAAGGATGATATTTTCTTGTTACATCCATTCACCTAATAATTTCATGAAGTTATTGTTTTTAATAGCTGAGTAGTCCTCCATTGTAAAAATGTACTACATTTTCTGTATCCATTTCTCTGTTGAAGAACATCTGGTATCTTTCTAGCTTCAGTCTTTTATAAATAAAGCTGCTATAAACATAGCAGAGCATGTGTCCTTGTTATATGTTGGAGCATCTTTTGGATATATGCCCAGGAGAGGTATTGCTAGGTCCTTGGGTAATACTATGCCCAGTTTTCTGAGCAACTTCCAGACTCATTTCAAGAGTGGTCGTACCAGCCTGCAATCCCACCAACAATGGAGGAGTGTTCCTCTTTCTCCACATCCTTGCCAGCATCTGTTGTCACCTGAATTTTTGATCTTAGGAATTCTGACTGGTGTGAGGTGGAATCTCAGGGTTGTTTTGATTTGCATTTCCCTGATGACTAAGGATGTTGAACTTTTTTTTTTTTTCATTTTTTTCTTTATTAGATATTTTCTTCATTTACATTTCAAGTGTTATCCAGAAAGTTCCCCATACCCTCCCCCATCCCTGCCCTGTTCTCCTACCCACCCCCTCCCACATAATGGCCCTGGCGTTCCCCTGTACTGGGGCATATAAAGTCTGCATGACCATTTTTAAGGTGTTTCTCAATCATTCAAGTTTCCTCAGTTGAGAATTATTTGTTTATCTCTGTACCCCATTTTGAATAGGGTTATTTGAATATCTGGAATCTAAATTCTTGATCTCTTTGTATATATTGTAGCCCTCTATCTGGTATAATATAGGTAAAGATCTTTTCCCAATCTGTTGGTTGCCATTTTGTCCTATTGACAGTGTCCCTTGCTTTACACTATCTTTGCAATTTTATGAGGTCCCTTTTGTCAATCTTAGAGCATAAGCCATTGGTGTTCTGCTCAGGAACATTCCCCTTGTGCCCATGTATTTAAGGTTCTTCCCCACTTTCTCTTCTATTAGTTTCAGTGTATCTCATTTTATGTGGAGGTCCTTGATCCACTTGGGAAAAAGCTTTGCACAAGAATATAAGAATGGGTTGATTTGCATTCTTCTTATATTGCTTATTTAATTGCATTTCCAAATAATCCTTGAGAAAAGGGATTGATAGAATTCTACGACTTAGAAGGGCAGAAGACAATAGTAATACAAGGCCCACTGAATCAACTAGGCAGAGTTAACAAGGGCTCACAGAGATTAAAGCAGCAACCATGAACCTACATGGACCTGCACCAGGACCTCTCCATATATGTATGGTTGTTTGTTTGGTGCTTTTGTGAATTGTAGCAGTAGGAGGTGATGTACCTCTGATCCTTTTGCCATCTCTTGGAATTCTTTATCCTATTGGGTCATCTTGTCCAGTCTCCATATGAGGGCTTTGCTCTATCTTATTGTATCTTGTTTTATCCTGTTTGGCTGTGGTCTTTTGGAGGCCTGTTCTTTTCTGAGGTGGAAATCAAGGGTATATAACTCTTGGAGAGACAGGAGATGTGGTGGCTGGGAGGGGTGAAGGACATGGAAAACTGTGGTCAGGATTTATTGTACTAGATGATAATCTATTTTCCATTTAAAAAATCAAACCCATAAAAATACAGTAAAATACCCACACACACTGGCAACTTTCCTTGTGTACTTTTAGCAATGGTAATATCTAATATTAATGTCGGTATTAGTATATCATATGACAGATTCATTGTTTATTTTTCTGGGTACAGGAACACAATTCTTGGTTCAAGAATAGTTTAATAATTTATATTCTACCTCTCTCTGTTTTGTTGTTGGTTGTGATTTTTTTGTTGTTCCTTTCTATTATCAGTTCATGGCTGGAAACCTGTTATGGTAGAAATGTGATTGATAAAATTTTAGCATTTAAAATCACACATGCATCCTCACTCATATGTAGGTGGCTGACAGTAGAAGGGTAGCAGTTTTAGGCCAGCCTGGGATATATCATAAGAAACTATCTGATAAAACATAACTACTACAAAACACACAAAATATTTATGAAAGTCTTTTATTGATAAGTTACTATTTTTCCTTAATGTCAACACTGATGATACAGAAAGAGATACCTCTTTGGAGGAGACAGTCTAAAGGATCAAAGGCCTAGATTATTCCTTTATAGACATGACTCATGGGCTTGTGAGTCCTTTTATTATTCTTGAAATAATGATATTGAGAATCTTACGGTCTCAAGTTACATCATTAGTTTTATATAACAGATACATAAGAAAAATATTAAACATTTCTGTAAATTATAACACAATACTTTGTTTTGTTTTATGAGAATGATGAGCATTTTTGGAGTGAGCTTGCTTGATTCCATCATTAATGCCAATCCTGAATCCGGAATCAATGAAACCTGCTAATGGGCTACATTTTTACGTTGGCCTTTCTCCTTGTTTATGTATTATTTTTCTGTATTTCTATAAACTAGTGCATTAAGGTAATCAAAATGACATTACACATAATAATCTTAGGAAGGACAATTACGAGAATGAAAATGAAAAGTGTGAGGTAAAACGATGCTTTCCCTGGAGAAGCTGCGTGGAGAATGATTTTAGGTTATCTATTTAACAGAATCAAATTTTTTCCACTTATTGAATGCACTTTTGGGGGGACTCTCATAAATGCTTTTAAGACTTTCCTTGAAAAGCCCATCATTTTCAAAGTACCTTTAAGAGCACATAATCCCTACATAATTTGAAAAAATTGCACCTTTCTGAAATAATGGAAAATTTCTAGATAACTAGTTTATACAATAAGAAACTGCTGTCGACTTTTTCTGTAGGGGAGTACATTACAGTTCAAGACCTTGTGCCACATAGCTGGTGGAAAATATCTCCCCCACCCACCAAAAATAAATAAATAAATAAATCATGGAATAAGCAGTAGAAAATGGCAATCTGTGATTATTTTTTCCTCAGAGAAAATATGTTGTTCAGACAATATTTAAGCATTTTGTAGAAAAGAGGTTTGTGTTAAAAAAAAAAAAAAACAGATAGTTTTGAAAGACATGTAAGAAGCAAACACAGAATTATTTTGGAGTTATTCAGTATAATGGTATATTTAAAGGTTACTTTACACTGTATGTGTGGTGACCTACAAAAGTGAATAAAAGAATGTAAGTTGAGCCAAAATACCTTAGAAAATTATATATATATATATATATATATATATATATATTTCACATTTACAGTGCGTTTTTTTACATTATTACTATGCTACCCAGGCATGGAAGAAAAATACATATGAAAGCAAGAGAGTAGATGAACCACTATCTGTAAGGTTGTGAGCCTCCTCTATAAAAAGATACCAATAATAACCTTTTCATTTCTCTACATGATGTAAAACTTAGTTATTTGTTGAGTGATTCCATTTGCCCTGATTTAAATTGTATACATTCACCCAGCACAAACAATGGACATCATACTTGTTTCACATAGTCCACTTTTATGCATAAGATTTTGCAAATTGTCACTTTTTGCTTGAATATTATCCACCTTTCACTTATAAAGATAATTAAAAATATTAAAATCCACTTCCTGGGAGCAAAAATATCCTTTATGAGCAAATAGCCAAAAGGCAGTTTTCTTACAAAGCATAGTCAATGGTTTTAGCCAAATTTTACAAATGTATCATTGATATTCATAGGCATTCCTAGTTAAATACAACAGAGGAGTAAAGATTAATATATTATCTAGGATTAAATATTCCAATGTACTTTAGAAAGTGAATTATTCATTATATTTTGAAAATGTTCTAAAACATTTACATAATTATAGTGTCCTCAAGAAAAAATTGTGTATAAAACCTCAATAAAACTAATTTAGAACTAAATTTAGAGGAAAGGTAGTGAATAAATGTGTATATTCAAGATGGGTTGAAATATGCACCTAGTAAGTCACAGCTTCAAATAATGAATGTTACTCCATGCTAAGATAATTTTAAATCACAAGTATTTTTAGAAATCATATCTATATTATTTCATCAAATTATGTTGCAAAACTCTATTAAATGTTAAAAAGCAAAAAACATATGAATCTGGGTAAACGACATTTAATAAGAAAACTATCTACTTTTTCTTCTTAAATCATACACTACATTCCTACTGCAGGCTCCCCTTCCTGCTCTCCTCTCAGGACTACCCTATCTCCCCTCTCTTCCCAGATCCAGTCGTTTTTCCATCCTCTTTCATAAAATAAACTTAGTTTAAATAAGACAAATATTGAAACAGAAATCAATATTAGCAACAATGATCTCTTAATTAGGTCTTTTGAACTCAAATTTTATTATATTTATACATAGTGAGAGCATATTTATGATGAAAATTTCAAACTATGCTTTATTTTAAAATACTTAGGAAATTCAACTTTACAATTAATTCTTTATATATGCCAAGAAGCAATTAGCATAAGAGTAGTTTCTGTTTTGTTTCCAAGGCTTTTGATAACTGGACATTTAATAATCCTGTAAACAAGTTAAACATAGAAAATAAAACATTTTCTTTTTATATATTAACTATTATCTAACAGCTTTGTATAAGGGACATAGCTAAACCATTTCTTCTATGGATTCATTAACACTAAGGTGAGATTTTACAAGTCATAATCTCTCTGCCAAATTCATTCGAAGGAACCACAGGAGATTAAAGCATGTATCCCAGTGGGTCTTCATGTATAGGCAACACACTGTTAATAAAAGGATAATCGCATCAATGTAGAATTACAAATCTGGTAGTTAGATTTAGATGAAAAAAATCAGTAAACAGCAGTACAATCAAGGAGGTGAACTCTTATTTCAGTGAAGTCTCTCATCCTGGGAAAGACAGTTGACAAATTCAAATACTTTCTTCTAAGTTTAGTAATTCTCATCTACCAGTTACAGGGAGTTAGACAAAATGGCAAAGCCTCAATATTACTAAACCATAGGCCCTTTGCACAGGAACAAAACAGAGCAATTGTGACATGTGCAGGAGGAGGAGATTGTACTATGTTTGAAGCTGTTTTCTCAGACCCTTAAACTGTTATTTCTCTCTTCAAATGACTGCAGGTTCCACAAATAACAGTGATATCTTATTTAGCAATATAAGTGAGACAGCTTGCCCGCTTACTTCTCAACCTATTCTCACTTAGTAAGTTTTAAGTTGAGCAAAATGACAACGGAGTGAGATAGATAATTTTAAAAAAATAGTTTCATTACAGAATAATATTAAAATACAGAAGAATGATAAAATTACCCACATATCTGAGACCAAGTTTATTTTGTCATAAATAGTTTATATGAGGAGGGTATGTTCAGCATGATGAATGGACTAAGAATTATTCATACTTCATGTTTTGTTCCTAATGCCTCTTTCTGTTGCATGAACTTGAGCTGCTATGTCTCATGCTATGTTCCCATTGTCTTGGTAGGTTCACAGGCATGACAGAATCTAGAACTTTCATTGTGTTTGATGACATCATAAATTTAAAAATTATCAGATGTTAGAAATTTTCTAAAGTATGCTATATCTTATCTTTTTCTAATAACTAAGCATTAAGTATATGCATGTTCTTGGGGGACATTACTGAGACAAAAATCCATTTACCTTTAAGATTTTATGAATTTTGTGTTTGTGCATCTCTAAATATATGTAAGCTATTTATGATAAAATAAATAAACTTGATCTAAGAAGTGTATGAAGCACATGCCATTCACAAAACTGTAAAGAGTGTATTAGAGACTAGGGTTCTAGAACTATAGACAATTTGAACTTACCAATGAGAGTTCTGGAACCAAACATTCTTCTGGAAGGGTAGCAAATGCTCAATGACTGAGTCATCTCTCTAGTACCCAAAGAGCCACTTGTATAATTAAATATTAGGAGAATGATCTGGCCATTTGGCTTCAACTGGTCAATCTGACTTGAATTTTTGGGTGATAGTGTCACTCACATTTATCCCCTTGAATATTCCCTCATGCATTTTCTGTGCCATTTCCTGGACTTGATGTCATGCAAACTACACTTAAATATCAAGAAAGGTTGAAGGCAAATGAAAGAAAATAAAACAAAAACAAAAAGAAAAATTCTATGTACTATTGAGGCATACTTATGTATATAAGTTGGAATTGTGCTTGTGAGACACTTTTACATTTTACCTTATTTATTTATGTAATTGTTTATTTATATAGATTAAATTAATGAAAGCTTAAGGTAATATTTATATCAAAATACTACTATATTAATATTTATTCATTAGAATTTAATATTAAACTTGTTCATTTAAATTATTAACTTTGAATATATGTACCATAAATTTTACTTTTGGATGAATATTATATGTAGAAAACATAACCGGTATAATACAAATTTAAAACTATACAACTGATTTAGTAAATGTACTCGACATTATGTATGTTGTAGTGTTTTTGCAAATTACCATTTTCTTAAATGATGAGTTGGAAATTAGGAACATCTTAATTCTTTTCAGACTCTATGTTACTGGATTATGATTAAGGCCACTAGCAATAGGTTATTTTATTGTGAAAAGAAAACAATGGTTTTATATTATTCCACAGCGATTATAGTCTCATGGTAATATAAACTTTTAGTAAAAAGCAGCTATAATGTTTTGAACAAAATAAGCATAAATAAAACCTGTATATTTTTATGAACTTTAAAATACAAGATTAGCAATCTTCAATAGTTTAGCACAACTTTGGGTACAAAACCTCAGGAACATAAAGTTGATATAGTTCATTATTTTTATTTATCAAACCTTGAAAATTTCTCTTACCATCTTTCTTGCTTTTCTTCTGATGAACATTTGAAGAAAATAGAAAAGTAATCACAGATGTACACACAAGTGGAATGGTCAAATTCATTTGCTGAAAGAAATTAATTAGCATGCATTTCAACCCCAAAGAGAATTAAAGAGCATCAACAAAGCAGGCAATTTGGGCAGAATGACAGTACACATTTAAACTGCACTGCTTATGGAAGCATGTCAGCCTGAACATCATGTCTTAGGGATGTAAGAATATTAAATATTGTCTTACAGATGCTCACAAAATATGTACTCATTTTTTGCCATATGGAAAAGACAAATGAAAAATTTCAAGGATCAACAGAAGAAAAACAAACCATCAATACACAGATTTTGCTCAATGTCAAGCTGGAATATTGACTTCCTGTGAAGTGTCTGGAATGTTAAGAGATCATAAAATTGATCTCTAATTTCAAAAAGGCAAGACTATCTGAACTAAACCTGCTTATTTTCAGAGAAGTAGTATATTAGTTAATGATGTCTAGAGGAACGGAACTGATAAAAATGAGTGGTAGCGCACGCCTTTAATCCCAGCACTTGGGAGGCAGAGGCAGGCGGCTTTCTGAGTTCAAGGCCAGCTTGGTCTACAAAGTGAGCTCCAGGACAGCCAGGACTAGACAGAGAAACCCTGTCTAGAAAAACCAAAAAAAAAAAAAAAAAAAAAAAAAAGAGTGAATACATAGCATGTACCATATATATGACATGTGTTCATATATATATATATATATATATATATATATATATATATGTGTGTGTGTGTGTGTGTGTGTGTGTGTGTGTGTGTGTGTGTGTGTGTGTGTGTGTTATATAAAAGCATATATCTCTCATGGATATTTCCAGACTTTGGGGTTTTTACTTATTCCAGATGAAGTCAAATTGACAACCAAAAATATGCACCATAAATAGATAAACACCCTTTTTATATTTCTAAAAAAACCAAAAAACATCAAACCATGCCTTATCAGGTACTATGGTGATTGTAGATTTAAAATAATAAATTAGAAATGTTATTATGCTAGTGTGTTGCATTTTTCAAAATAAATTATGACATACCACAGTAAACTATAAATGATCAATCCTCTTTACAAGACTTGGTCTATAAAGAAAGGTACCCTGGTCTTGACGTTATCTTATTGAATTGGAAATTAGTAGCTCTCTCTATCCCTCTTTCTAGACTGACTGTGTTTTCTGTAGATATAATATCTACAATTGGAATTATTACAAATTGTTACCCTTCACTGTCACCAAATTTCTCCTCACAACCAGTCTGCTACTAAAACTTAGTCATTACACTTGATAGATTTGTTTCTTGACATTCCACATATTTCTATCTTTACTATTATTAATATCTAATATTAATACTTTCCATATGCTTTCCTTATTTTGACTACAACTCCTTGGATAAATTCTGTTTACAAAGCAATTTGGTTTTATAAAATTAAATAATAGTAACAATTATAATAATGTCTATGGTTCATTCTCACAATTTTTACATGAGTAGTAATGCTGTCTGAACCCCTCTATTTGTCTAAAACTACATATATACATGGTAATTTTAGCAGCTATTAAGAATGACGATATCTTCAAGTCTGCAGGCAAATGATTAGAACCAGAAAATAGCATCCTGAGTGAGATAACTCAGACCCAAAAGGATATGCACAATATGTACTCTCTAGTAAGTGGATATTAGTGAAAGAAAGAAAGAAAGAAAGAAAGAAAGAAAGAAAGAAAGAAAGAAAGAAAGAAAGAAAGAAAAGAAGAAGAAGGAAGGAAGGAAGGAAGGAAGGAAGGAAGGAAGGAAGGAAGGAAGGAAGGAAGGAAGAAAGGAAGAAAGGAAGAAAGGAAGAAAGGAAGAAAGAAAAGGACAAAATAACCTAGACACAATCCATAGAACTTAAAAGACCCAAATGAGGATGTCTCAGGCCAACTTGGGAGGGAAAAAAAAAAAAAAAACAATCACAAGGTGGGAGGGAGAAAGGGAACTGGAGGGAAAAGAGAGGAACACGATGTGGCATTGGGAAGGAGAAAAGAACTGAAGCCCCGAGGGCCAGCAGAAAGAATGGAAACAGGCAACCTCAGGAGGTAAGAGGTTGAGGGGACCCTCTAGAATAAACCAGAGACCCGGAAGATAAGAGACTCTCAGGCCTCAAAGGGAGGGACCCTAGATGAAGGGCCCTACATTGGAGAGATAAAACTTATAGAGCCCATCTCAAGGAGAAAGACTGCATCAAGTGAAAGATGGGATTGATATTCCACAGTCAAAACTGATCCATAATTGTTCCTGTCTGAAAGAACTACAGGGATGGAAATAGAGAGCAGCCTGAGGAAAAGGAAGTCCAGAGAAAGACCCAAGAAAGAGCTGAAAGAGTCAGATGCAGATATTTGCACCCAGTGGATGGGCAGAAGCTGCTGAACCCTGAAGTTGAAATAGGAAAAAAACTGGAAGAAGCTGAGGGGGAGAACAACCCTGTAGGAGGACAAGCAGTCTCAATTAACCTGGAACCCAAAGATCTCTCAGACACTGGACCACCAACTAGGCAGCATACACCAGCTGATATGAGGTCACCAACACATATACAGTAGAGGACTGCCAGGTGTGGATTCTGTCAGAGAAGATGAACATAACCCTCAAGAGACTGAAGGCCCAGGGAATTCAGAGGTCTGGTGGGGTGGGTGGGGGGCATCCTCGTGGAGACAGGGAAGCAGGGAGGAGTTATGGGATGTGGAACAGTTGGAGGGTGGACCAGAAGAGAAATAAAATATGGAGTGTAAAATAATATTAATAATAATAATAATAGAAATTCAATATGGAAAAAAGTTTGTATTGAGTTACATTATGAGTATACTAACCGATAAAAACAATTGATGCATTTTAACAGTTGTAGTAATAAATATCCAGAATATAAATATATGATGATTCCTTGATCATTATTTGCTATAAACTATATTGTTGAAAGCTTTTAATTCTCCCAAATAAATACATTGAAAACTTATTTCTCATTATCTTTAATTATGCACTACTTTGGTCACAATTTATGTATAAGGTTTCTTCTTATATCTAGTTTATTTTCATATTGATGTAACTAAAAGATGTACGTAGAAAAATGAATAGATATATTCATGACTATTTTATGCAAACAAGTTCATATACCCTCTAATTTCAGAAATGTTACTCATTCTGTCTTACAATTTTTAAGTTTTATTTACTTTTATTCTATCTATCATCTATCTATCTATCTATCTATCTATCTATCTATCTATCTATCTATCTATCTATCATCTATTTAATTTTCACTTCACATCTGCCTAACTATTCCTTTCCAAGGTCACCCTCTCCCACAAAAATTCCCCTATTTCTTATCCTACTCTTCTCTGAGATGATGAGGCCTCCTTGGGTAGTATCTCTCTACCTTGGCACATCAAGTATCTGCAAGGCTAGGCACAACCACTCCCAATGTGGCCAGAAAAGGCAACCCAGCTAGAATAAAATATCCCATAGACAGGCAATAGCTTTTGGGATTGCCCTTGCTCAAGTCATTCCAGACCTACATGAAGAGCAAGCTGCACTTCTGGTACATATGTGCAGAGAGGCCAAGGACCAGCCAGTGTATGCTCTTTGGTTGGTGGTTTGTGGACTCTATTTTTCTTCCTGCAGAGTTTCTACCCTCCTTAGGACCCACAATTCTTACTCCTCTTCTTCCAGAAGAATGCTAAACCTTTATCCTCTCTTTGGCTGTGGGTGTCTGTATCTGAGTCAACTTCTGGGTGGAATTTCTCAGAGGCCTGCCTTGCTAGACATCTGTCTGCAACCATAACAGGGTATTATTAATAGTGTCAGGGATTGATATTTACCCATAGGATGGGACTCGAGTTAGTCTGGTTATTGTTTGGCCATTCCCATAGTCTCTGCTCCATTTTTCTTCCTACATTTCTTTTAGATGGGAACATTCCTTGGTCAAATTTTTGAAGGTAGGTGGGTAACACCATTCCTCCATTGGGGGCTCTGTCTTTAAACTGGTGGTGGTCTCTTCAGATATAATATCCCAACTGTTGTGCATTTGAGCTAAGGTCATCCTCATGAGTCCTGAAATCCTCTCATATCCCAGGTCTTTGGACTTTTTAGAGATTCCCCTGCTCTCACCCTTCCCAGCTAAAGATTTTCATGAATTCTCCTAATACTATGGGCTTCTTTCCTCTTTCCTCCTATATTTGATCCTTCAAGCCCTCTCAACTTTCCTTCCTCTCTCTCATCCTGGTCTCTCCCTCCATCTGTTTTTCATGATTACATAGTTCCCCCTTCTAAGTGGGATTAAAACATCCTTACTTTGGTCTTCCTTCTTGTTAAACTTCATACAGGCTGTGAGTTATATCATGGGTATTCTGTACTTCTTAGCTAATATCCACGTATCAGTGAGTACATACCATGTATATCCTTTTGGGTCTGAGTTACCTCACTCAGGATGACATTTTCTAGTTTAATCCATTTGCCTGCACAATTCATGATGTCCTCATTTTTAATAGTTAAATAGAATTCCATTGGGAAAATGAACCACATTTTCTGTATCCATTGATCTTTTGAGTGGCATTTGGATTGTTTTCAGCTTCTGGCTATTATGAATAAGTCTGCTTCGAACATAGTAGAGCATGTGTTCTTTGTATTTCTTTATTTTTAGAGGCCTCTATCATATTTATAAGATTGACTTTAAGGTCATTTTCTTGTGCTTTGGTTGTGTTATGATTCTATAGTATGGTAGTTGTGTTCTGAAGTATCATATTGCCCTGGCTTTTGTTTATGGTGTTCTTTCTAGGGCCTTTAGCCATCTGGATGACTTTGGTCCCTGGATCTTCATTCTGTAGAAGGTATTGAAAGGGTATTAACCTCAATGATTCCAGTGTGGCAGACCCCTGGTGGGTATACTTGGGCTGTACAATTCCAGATCTGCAGGTCTATATGGTTCAGGATCCACAGGTGTGATGAAGGTTAGAAGAGAAAAAGGAAGAGAATTCCATAGTGGATAGCATATTTCTTAGGGCAGCTTGCAGTGCCCCAGAATAATCAGGGAGCAGGGAAGATGGGTGAGGGAAGGGAAACTTACCTGTATCATTTACACTCAGCAGGTCTGATGAAGGTGGATGGAGTGGTGGCAGGATAAAATAGACCCCACCCCCTGGGTTGGCAAGCTCTCTGTCATACATTTTATTACAAAAATATCGATTTAAAACCTTATTAGCATGATTAACTTATCAGAAAACATTGTATGAACCTCAAGTGCTTCAAGCAACTCCTTGATATCCCAAAAGACATCTTACAGAATTACCAAACCATTCTATCTATAAATGTATACAAATCACAGCTTTTTTTGATCCTACACAGATCTGGATTTCTGGATAGTTTATTCAAACAGTCACAAGTAATTTTGAGTCTTAGATCCAGAGAAAAAAAAAGTTTAATTTTCTATGTGAGAGAGACACAGAGGGAAATAGAGATGAAGACAGAGGAAGGCAGATGTATAGACCAGGAGAGTGAAGAAACACACCATCACACTTTCTTATTCTATTTGGCATCTAAGACACTAGATAACTCTGACTAGGTTACCTGGAATATACTTAGCTCAGTCATGTTGACAAAAATTTAGCCATTATATTGATCTTTACACTTTGGGGGACAAATCAAAGTTCATCCTATAATAACAAATAATTCATATCATTATAACAAAACCCAAGCCATATAATCAGCTACTAAATCAGGACTACAAAAATGATACACCCTACAATTTCTCTTATTTTTCTCCTCTCATATAATACATCCTGACTATAGTTTCTCTTCTTTTCACTTCTCCCATACCAACTCTATCCCCTTCCATCTCCCACAGATCTACTCTCTATCCTGTTCCATTCAGAAAAGAGCAGGCCTTCCAGCAAAATCAAATAAATACAATGGTAAGACGAGACATAAACCCTCATATCAGGGCTGGGAATGGAACATAGTAGCAGAATAGTTATAAGAGAAGGCAAAAGTGTCAGAGACACCCTAACTTTCACTTTAAGGAGTTACATAAGAAAACCAGCCTACACAACCATTGGACCTACCCCAGACCAATACAGGCTCCATGACTCTTGCTTAAATATCTGTAAATATCTATGTGCTGTGCTCAGTTGATTCTGTGGCCCACTTCTTTTTCCTTGGAGTTCTGGAAGCTCTAAGGTGTAGGACTTGGTAGAGATCTTTGTTTTTGCCTTCAGTCTACACATGGTACTTTCATCTCTAGCTCCTGATATCTTTCCTAAGTTATACATCTCCATGGTTGCCTCTTTTTGTGTTTTCTTTATTGTTTCTAATTATATTTTTAGGTCTTGGACCATTTTTTTTTTTTTAATTTCCTTACCGGCTTGATTGTATTTTCTGTATTTCTTTAAGAGATATATTTGTTCCTTCTTTAAGGGTTTCTAGCTGTTTACCTGTGTTTTCCTGTATTTCTTTAAGGGAGTTCTTTATATCCTCCTTAAAGACCTCTATCATCTTCATGAGATGGGATTTTAGGTCATCCTCTTGTTTTTCAGGCATGTTAGGGTATCCTGGGCTTGCTGTGGGGGAGGACAATTGGGTTCTGATGGTGCTAAATTGCATTGGGTTTGTTTATCTCTTGTTTGCCTTTGGCCTCCTGGTTCTCTTTCATGTTATCTCGCCTGGATGTCTCCAACTGGAACCTGCCTCTTGGAGGTATTGTCTCTGGTTACTGTGGGCCTCCTGTGACTCTAGTTACTGTGGACCTCCTGTGTCCTTGTTTATTTTGGACCTCCTAGGAGGCTTGCAGACTGTAGTTTTTGGGCAGGATTTTGGCTGCTGATCAGCCCAGGCATGACAAGGTTGATATAACCCTGTTCTTCTCTTTTTTTTTTTTTTTTTTTTTTTTTTTTTTTTTTTTTTATTACTGTTCCTCCACTATTTCTCTCTTATCAACTTTGTTATAGTAGCTCTAATAACAGCTGAAATAGAAAAAAAAAAAAAGTAAGACTGAGTTTACAGATTCAGTAAGACTCCCATATGCATTCAACTCAACTTTTATATTAGACAAAGAAATGTTTATAACCCATTTGTTTACAGAGGAAAATTATTTAGAACTGACAATGGTTGCCAGCTTTTTGATAATCTTAATGAAATGTTCGCTAGTACATCCAAATATAAAGAATGCTTAAACTGTGAGATGGTGCTCAACAATTGAAGGGATACAACCAACAGGGGAGGAATGACGTGGCAATAAGCAGTCCAAATTGTTGTAATGTGACTCTTCTTTTCCAGCATCAAATCCACTTCGCTTTTTATACTCTGGATAAACTACCTTCCATAGTAGTGAATAAGTAATAACAGATCATATCCCAGCTGTGTGCTGCTTCGTGGTTGGCAAAATAAGGAGCAAATAGAGACATTCAAACATAAATGGCACTATATATGACAAGTGAAATTTTAATACATTGCCTTGAATATTCTATAAGGAAACTAGAAACCATACCTTAGGGACTCAATTTTTTACATACAATTAGATGTCTTGAGGCTCAGGAGTTAGTAAAGTAGAGAATAGATCCTAATTATTTATTTTAGGATTGTAGGAAAATTAAATACACCTCAAAATTAATTTTTAGAACATAGTGCAAGTTTTCAAGTAATATTTTCATAACGGAGAAATATATAAATCTGTGGTGGTATAAACTTGGCTATTGTTTTTATTCCATATCAGTCTGTGTCTTTTGTCAGATTAGAAAATACTTGCTGAAGAATTTACATCCTTTCTGCCTACAGGATCTCTTTTAAAAAGACTTTTATTTTACTTTAGTTTTAAAACTTCATTAATCTTGGTGGTTTGTGGATATTTGTTTTAAGCCTGAACATTTCCACACATGAAGTCTGGCATGACTTAACAATGGTATCTTTGTACTTAACAACTATCTTCTTATTGGCATCTCCAACATCACTAACAAGGAAAACTGACCTCAGACTGTTCACTCATCAAATTTATGCCACAACAGCCAATAACATAACTATCATCTGCTTCAAATCATATTGAATCAAACAGCATATCCTGCCCTTTCTACTGTCAGAACATCTCTGAGCAGTTAGTAACTTGTAACTCCTTGCCTTTGACTAACAGTCCAGATGATTCCTTCTCTCAGCTAAAGGGCTACAATAAGTTTCTTATTGCACTTCATGCTTTCTCCTTATTGTTTTGCCAGCCATCTCTCTCTGGCAGTCAGAAGGACTATTGTCCCATATTAATGAGTTAAAGCCACTTATTTGCTTGAGAACCTGGATTATGTGGGTGTCCTTGCTGGCATGTTACCACAGATTTTCTCTGACATAAAATGATCTTATTTATTCAGTTTTCATCCCATGGGTAATGCTGCTCAATTGTCTAGTTATAGGATTAAGCATACTTGGTGAATAGTCATGTCTTCATCCATTACTGACGTCTAGCTTAAGGTCTTACTTGGGTTGGCAGAAAGTATTCCAGCACCAGGAAAGGCCAGTATTCAGTATGATGAGTACAAGAGTCAGGCTTCCTATCTATCTTTTTTTTTTTAATTACACACAGTTACACACACACACACACACACACACACACACACATGCAAACACACACACACACACACACACACACACACACACACACACACAGAAACACACACACATAATATTTTCTAATGTGCTCTTAGAAAGTCAATCTTTGCCATATTTATCAGAAAATGCCTGATGATTTCCAGGTACAACACTGCCTTGGCATATGTATAGTGCTATGTAGCTAATGTTACAATTGAGATATTTACAAATAGTGATCGTTTTCACTTTTAAAAATTGTCAGTCACAAACATGTTCCTTCTGTAACAGTCTAAAATATGATTAGATAAATGAAATTTATTTTTCAAATGAGCAAAATATGTCATTGTTAGTTTTTTTTGAAAATAATCCTCATTCTTTAAATGACAATTTAATTTTATCATGTTGCTTCAAATATCTAGACAGTAGGTAGTCAATATTACCCAATTAGTTGTAAAGCTTGAAGAGTATTTGCCATAGTTGTCTTGTGAAATCTACATATGAATAAATTTCAGAGATTGATATAAATTTCAATTACTGCATTAAAATCTAAAACTTTGAATTAACCATTTAATAGGTATACCCCATTGGAAATAGATTAGCCGATACATTCCATGTTAAACAATCAAATATTAATGAAAAATGGAAATTATATATTGAAAGTTGTATAGTGATTGAAATACATGTGCAGAATTGCAAACATAAAATGCTTCCTATGAACTAGTGCCCTGGCTGTGGATAAAAGCACTGGCTCCCAACATGAGAACCTCTATTCCTATAACATCACACATGTAAACAGAAGCAAGTGGAAGTAGGTATAGTACTGTAACCCAACTCCACTGGGGCAACAGCAATTCCTGGGCACCTGGAGTGTATTGTCTTCCAGCCCATATTCAGGAAATGGGATAGAAATGAAAAAACAAAGAAATAAACTAAAATGCATTTTCTGATTAAAGAAAATGAAACCTTGTGTGCACTAGTGTCAACGTATAATTTATCCTTTTGCCCTTATATCTGGGAAATAGTTGCAATAGTTCCAACACTAATAATAAATAAAAGCTGAGAACCACTTGAGAAGCAACAATTTTAAAGGAGAGAAAACTTCTATGAGGCAATAGAATTATTTTTTTAGTTGATGAGAGAAAAAAGTATACAGATTCCATTGGTTGAGTAATCTTGATGTCTTCAAACCCACAGGCTTAGAGGATTCTCAGGAGGTAAAGCTTTCACACTTCCCTGTCTGTAACTTGCCCCAGAAATTGAAGAAATGCCTTATTTTTTTTCATTATAGCTCCTTTAGAGGAATAGCTTTCTAATGTCTCACTTTAATAGCATCAGTTCACCTTTCCAAATTCTTTTAAGGATATGCTACACCACATAGAGCAAAGGTGTCAATCACTCTTTCCTTGGAGAAATACCATCTTCCAAACATTCCTGAGCACTTGATGCTTCTGAGGTCACCATGTCTACAATGTCATTTATGAGGTTGCTACTTTATTCAAAACACATAAACATCTTTCCATTTTCTTCAATATATACTATTTTTCAAATCCACACATTTTCTTCAATTTTTCATGATACATTCAAATTTCTCTTCAAGGACCCAGGAATTGGTGTTGTCCCCGTGGAACTGGGTTACAGTCCTATACCTATTTCAATTTGCTTCTATATGTTCTCTGCATGGGAGCCAGTGCTCTTACCCAGAGACAGGCCCTAGTATTTTTAACATAGAATGTATATGTTAATCTATTTTAAATTGGTTAACCTCACTCAGGATGATATTTTCTAAATCTACCCATTGGCCTGCAAAATTAATGATGTGCTCATTTTTAATATCTGAATAGTAATTTATTGTGTAAATGAACCACATATTCTGTATCTATTCCTCAGTTGATGAATATCAAAGTTGATGCCAGCTTCTGGCTATTACAACTAAGGCTGCTATGAATATGGTAGAGCACATGTCCTTGTGGTATGGTGGGGATTCCTTTGGGTATATGCTCAAAAGGGGTATGGCAGGGTCTTCAGGTAGAATTATTTCCAAATTTTTGCAGAACCACAAAATTAATTTCTAGAGTAGTTGCACCAACTTGTAATCCAACCAGCAGTGGAAGAGTATTCCTCTTTGTCTACATCCTCACCAGCATGAGATGCCACTTGACTTTTTGATCTTAAACATTTTGATTGTTTTAAGGTAGAATCTTATTGTAATCCCCATAAAATTTCAATATGATTCCTCACAGACATGGAAAGAGCAATTTTAAACTTCATTTGAAAAAACAAAACAAAACAAAAACAAAAACAAACAAACACAGATTACCAAAACAATTCTCAACAATAAAATTGTTTCGGGGTAACCACCATCCCTGACCTCAAGTTGTACTACAAAACAATAGAGATTAAAAATCTCATGGTATTGGCACAGAAACAGACACTTCAGACAATGGAGAACAATCAAAGACACACAATTAAACCCATATATCTATGGACACTTGATCTTTGACAAAGAAGCCAAAAACATACAGTGGAAAAACAAAAGCACCTTCAATAAATGGTACTGTTTGAACTGGCAGTCTGTATGTAAGAGAATGAAAATCTAACTATATTTATCATTCTGCACAAAGCTCAAGTACAAGTGGACCAAGTATCTCAACATAAAGGCATAAACAGTGAATCTGATTGAGGAGAAAATGGGAAAGAGCCTCACATTCATTGTCACAGGGGGTAGGGGGTGTGGTAGTTCCTGAACAGAACAAGAATAGCTCAGTCTCTAAGATCAACAATTGACACATGGGACCTAATGAAGCTTAAAGCTTCTGTATGGCAAAAAGTATATGTAAATTAGGACCTAGCACTTTGCTACATACAAGACACACACCTCAGTGACAAAGATAGACACTACCTCAGAGCAAAGGTGGAAAAAAATTAAGGTAAGGATCCCAAGAAACAAGCTGGAGTAGCCATTCTAATATTGATTAAAATCTCTCCTGAGAGTCTCTGCCAGATCCTGACAAATGCAGAGGCAGATGCTCACAGCCAACCATTGTACTGGGCACAGGGTACCCAATGGAGGAGATAGAGGAAGGACTGAAGGAGCATTATTTTCCATAGGAAGAACAACTATATCAAACAAACAACCAGTCACCCTCCCTCCCTGAGCTCCCAGGGACGAAGCCACCAACTACAGAGTATATGTGGAGTGACTCAGGGCTCCAGCAGCATAGGTAGCCGAGGATGGCCTTGTTGGACATTAATGGGAGTAAAGGACCTCGGTCCTGTGAAGGCTTGATTCCCCAGTGTAGGGAAATGCCAGGGTGGGGAGAAAGAAATGTAAGGGGGAGCACCCTCATAAATGCAGGTGGAGGGAGGATGGGATAGGAGGTTTTCAGATTTGAAAATGGGAAAGTTGATAACATTTGAAATGTAAATAAATATAGTATCCCCAAAATTAAAAAAAAAAAAGACACCTTCAATAGGACAAATAAACAATATATAGATTGCAGGAAAAAATAAAAAAAAATAAAAACTTCAGTAACCCTATACCAGATAGAGGGCTAATATCCAAAATATATAAAGAACTCAAAAAACTTCTAATACAAAACAAAGCAAATAAAAAACTAATTAAAAGTAGGGTGCAATGCTAAGCTAAACAAAATTCACAACAGAAGAATTTTGAATGGCAAAGAAGTACTTAAAGAATTGTTCGACATCCTTAGTAATCATAGAAATTCAAATAAAAATGACCATTGGATTTCATCTCATGCTATTTAAACTTTTATTATTAGCATTTTAATCTTGATATGACATACATAATGATGTAGTTGTACATGGGTCTATGTTTCTAAAACATGTGATGTTTTGTAATCATCAAAAATTTGTTTTCAGAACTAGGGTTAATAACATGGTCCCTTTATTTTGGGAGACTGAAAAAATATTGATTTGCTGTTAATCTTTATTTAATACAGCCCTTTGTTTTGACTTTATAATGAATATGGTGTTAGATATTAGTTCCATCCGTCAGAATCTTATACAATAACAAGTCCAAAGGCACATGATATTACATTGACTACATTTTACACAGGAAATGGAGAGTTGGTCCGTGAGAATACAGCATGCAAGGTGCATTGTTTCCTCTGTGCAAGCTGGATACCTTAGAAAAACATTAGGCTAATTTAGTATTAGCAGAAATACTTGTGAATCCAGTCAATTGTGGTAATATCAGACTGAAATGTGAAGGTGAGATGCCTTGTGAATATCAACAAGCAGGAAACAGATGAAAAAAAAAATCTCCTTTCTCTATTTTCTTTTTCAATTGTGAACTCAGTAGAATAAATGCCTCCAAATCACATCAAAGAAAGAATTCTACAAGATCAAATCCAACAATCCTAGTGCTGTTCTAATGCAGAAAAACATCAGAGGCATTCTTCGATATATTTATCTGAGCACCAAGGATGGATCAAAACTAATCACCATCTTTCAATAACTGTTTTCATAAGATATAGCAAACTATATTTTAATAGTGGTTTTTCTTCCCACAACTCCTCTGGGATCTTCTAGACCTCTCTAATAACTTAAATTTATTCCAACTTCATCTCTTTCTTTCTATCTTTCCATTTCTCCCTGCTCTCTCTCTCTCTCTCTCTCTCTCCCTCAAAAAATAAAATAAAAAGGAAAAAAACTCACCAAACACCAAAATGTAGAAACAAAAATTTAAATAGAAAAAAACTAGACAAAAATGGCAAAATGAAATTGTAACCACTAATATATTAATTAAAATTATGTAATGTGAACATGTTAAAGATGAAATAAATTATACATTTTAAATTTAGAATTCCATAGTAAAAATCAATACTTCATCATAATTACTTAACTTCTCAGTGAGTTCAAAGCTAGTAAATATGACCAGATGACAGAAAAAAGCAGCAAGATGCAATTCCTATAACAGTCTAAACAGGCCACTGGTGCTCAAGAACATTTAAAAAGCTATGCCCTCATTGGGCAAAGAAAGTTTGGGATACTTTATGTGAAGAGCCTCTATACTATTAGGTGAAAACAGGCATGATTATTGTAAAAAGTATAGTCAATAATTATATATATATATCGTCCTGCACACTGCCCCACTCCAAGTTGCCCACTCCCAAAATTTTTCACCCTACCTGTCTTCCCCTTCTCCTCTGAGTGAGTAGGGGGCTGCTTGTTATCCTACCACCCTGGTACATCAAGTCTCTGATAGACTAGGTCCATCCTTTCTCACTAAGGCCAGACATGGCAGCTCAACTAGAACAAAGCACATGTACCAATAACTGCTTTTGAAATAGCCCTCAATCCATTTATTTGAGACCCACCTGAAGACCAAGCTGCACATCTGCTACATAGGTCAAGCCAGTGTATACTCTGGTTGTTCAGACTCTGAGACCCTCAAGGGTCTGGGTGAGTTGAATGTACTGTTCTTTCTGTGGAGTTCCTATGCTCTTCAAAACTTTTCTTCCATAATAGTCCCCAAGCTATATCTACTGTTTGGCTATGGGTGCCTGAATCTGAGTCAGCTGCTTGGTGGAGCATCTCAAAGGACAGCCATGATAAACTTTTGTCTGCATGCATAACTGATTATCAGTAATAGTACCAGGGAATGGTGCTTGTGAATTAGATGAGTTTTCAAGTTGGGCCATTTATTGATTGGTCATTTCCATGGTTTCTGTTCCATTCCCCTTTCCTGCATTTCCTTTAGACAGCAAAAATTTTAGATAGAATATTTTGTAGGTGTGTTGGGGTCCCTATCACTCCAATAGCGTTCTGTCTGGCTAAAAGAGGTAGCCTCTTGAGGTTCATATTTCCAATGCTGTGAGTCACAGTTAAGGTCACCACCCCCCATTATTTCTTGGGTGCCTACAATTTCCCATGCCTCTGTCTTTTCCTGGACAAGCCCCACACACCTTTGTCAGTTTGAACTTTCCATTCATTCTCATGGCCATCTGCTCATCTTTCCTATCCCTGGCCCCACACCTGATCTTGAAACCCCCTCTTTCCCCTCTCTCTATACCCTTTCCAACCCAGCTATCTCCTTCCATCCTCCTCTTATGACTATTTTATTCTCCCTTCTAAATGAGTTTCAAGCATCCTTGCTTGTGCCTTCCTTCCTGTTTAGTTCTTGGTGCTGTGTAGTTTAGCATGAGTAACCTCCCAAAAGGATATGCATGGACTCATATTTGAGTGGATATACTTATAAAATAATTTAAATATTTTGAATATGCTCACTTTCATTTCATAGTTCAAGATTGATGTTGAATGACACAATGATGGACATGCTGAAATTCTGGGTTTTGAGCATATTTTAAAAAATTACATGATATAAAGAACAATTCTGAGCATTGTTTGATTAAAGTTATAGGTAGGGCCAACTGGAAACTGTTCATCAGAACTTGTTTCATATATAAGAGACCTGTAGCTACAACACAAAGGAAGGATACTTTGATGATATGAAAATATAGGATGTTAGACAGTGATGAGCCTTTTCTACTTAGCTGTTGAGAATGAAAGGTCCCATTCCCCAAATAGTCCACTTTCATTTTTCAGAAGGTCTAGACACAGAGGTTTTTCTTTTTAAATAGTTTCTGATTGAAGGTTGCTTTCTATGTCTCTCTATAGAAAATCACAAAACACTTATGTGTAATAAGTGTTAGGCCCACAAAGGGCAGAATTCTACAAGAGAGCATCAGGTACTTTTGTAATCATTTATACTATATTTTGTACTTCTGGAGATTGAAGCCTAGGTCTTACATATAAAGCAATCTTTCCCTAGCAAAGTCCACTCACAATTCTATGTTACTACATTTTAAAATGAATTTCATTAAGATGTAATAGATAAATTACATCAATAAAATAGACATATCAGTTGGACAAAAAAGCAAAGGAAAACAAAACAAATAAACAAAAACAAAAACCATAGACTTTCAGCCCGAATAAAACCAGAAGAATAACCCTGAAAACAATTTATCCATAAAACTGTGAAGGTTAATGATATTGATGCTAGATCCTTACAGTTTTTTCTCTTTTCAAGATAGATTTCATATTTAACAGTGATGTTAATAAGTAGACAATAGAAGATATCTATAGCACACTATCCCTGCTTAGCTGGATATGATATATCAACATCTCTTGAGAAATAGTTCTGGACATCTCATGAAGTTATTTGTTTTCCCTAAAGGCACATGTTTCTAATAATGTGTAGTTGGGCAGATGTTGTCTGCCACGAATCTACTTGATACCAAGAGAGTAGACATTGCTCTCTTAATTTTCAAGGAAAATTCTTTATTTGGTACCATGCATCTTTCTTTAGGCTGGTAGACATAGTAGGAAAGTCATTTTCAGAAGCATTTGCAACTAGGTACTACTGAACTTATAGGAGTACTGCTGATTTTATCTGATGTTATCTGATGGCAATATACTTCCTCTTAAGTTAGAGTTTGTACTGCTTCAAAAAGTCACTCTAATATTTGAATTTTTCAACAATGAATTGAATGATGTGCAAATCACCCAGGCTAATTTTGTCGCAAATAGATTTTTTTTTCTGTGAACCATAGGAAGGGCCCTGGGTGGGAAAAGGGATGGGGTGTGAGCAGGGAGGACAACATGATTGGGTATTGGGTGGTGGAAAAGCACTTAAATGCCTGAGGTCCAGCAGAAAGAACAGTAACATGCAACCTCTAGAGGTAGGAGGATGGGGGGAACCATCCAGATTGTACCAGAAACCTGGGAGGTGAGAGACTCACAGAGGACTCAAAGAGGGGGACCTTAGATGAAATGCCCTACACTAGGGCGAGGGAACTTGAAGAGCCTACCTTCAGCAGAAATACAGGGCATCAAGTGAGGGATGGGGTTGCCATCCCACAGTCACAACTCTGATCCATAATTGTTCCTGACTGAAAGAACTTCAGGAACAGAAATGGAGAGGAGCCTGAGGAAAAGAAGGTCCAGCGGCAAGTCCAAAGTTGGATCCAGCACAAGGGGAGGTTGAAAGACCTGACATTATTGTGAAGGCTATGGGCACTCACAAAAAGGGATATATCATGAGTGCCCTCCAAAAGACCCAACAAGTAGCTGAAAGAGTCAGATGTAGATATTTGCACCCAATCAATGGACAGAAGCTGCTGACCCCTATGGTTGAATTAAGGGAAAGCTGAAAGAAGCTGAGGAGGGAAGCAACCCTGTAGGAGGACCAGCAGTCTCAATTAACCTAGATTCATACCCTGAACCACCAACTAGGCAGCACAAAACTGATGTTATGAAACCCAAACACATGTACAGCAGAGTACTGCCAGATCTGGGTTTAGTCAGAGAAGATGCACCTAACTGTCAAGAGACTGGAGGCCTTAGGGAATTTAGAGGTATGGTAGGGTGGGACTCAGGGTAGGGACAGCTTCATTAAGACAAAGGGACAGGGAGGAGGTATGGGATGTAGTATGGGGGTGGACCAGGAGAGGAATGAAATCTGGAGTTTTAAATAAATAAATAAAAATAAAAAATATATGTAATCTGCTTTTCTTCCACCCTCTCTCCATTTTTTCTTCTGTGTTTATCTCTAAGTCAAATGAAGTAATTTTAAAGAGCCTGGGAGAATATAAACAGCTGAGGAATGTCTCGGCAATGTTGCTATGGTGTCAGTTTCATGACTTCCCTTTATTATTTCTGAATATCCTTAGACTGTCCCACCTGGGGATTTACCCCATATTCAGTCACCAAACCCAGACACAATTGTGGGCTCTGGGAAGTGCTTGCTGACAGGAGCCTGATATGACTGTCTTCTGAGAGTCTTTGCCAGTTTGACAAATACAGAGACAGATGCTTACAGCCAAATTGGACTGAGCATGGAGACCCTGAGAGAGGAGTTGGAGAAGGGACTGAAGGAGCTGAGAGGGTTTGCAGCCCCATGGAATAAGCAACAGTGTCAACAGGCCACACCCCACAGAGGTCCTAGGGATGGAACCACCAACCAAAGATTGCACATGGTTCCTACTCATGGCTCCAGTCTCATATGTGGCAGAGGATGGCCTTATGAGACATCAATAGGAGGAGACATGTTTTTAACCTCTATATGAAGACTAGATTTCCCTGTTTGGTCAAGTTAAAATATGTATAACATTTTAATATATTTTAGCATCTTTTGGATGTCATATGCCTATACATTTCCTACAGTTGCTTGTCCTCCACTGAGTTAAGGTGCCAGGTGCTGATGACCTGGGTCAGCAAATTATGTTGTTCATTTGACTTTGGCATATCTATTTTGCCCTAACATCTGCCAAAATAGCTGACCTTATTCTCCCATTATAAGTAGAACAATCTGAATTTTTGTCTAAGGAGTGGTGTGTTTGAAAGACTGTTAGTGTTACAAATCCTTCTTGGTTTTCCCTCAGACATTGTGCATGCCTTCATTTCTTTAAATTAGAAGTAGCTAACAGCAATGCATGCCGAGTAGACTTCTTTTTTAACATGTGGACATAGTGGAAAGGGACAGCATTCTGCCTCTGGACTGCTTTTTGTATCTCATAGTGAGGTGATAGAAGTTCAATGTGAAACTATTTTACAATCAAAATTTCAGACCCAGAATGCAGAAGAGCACAGACATTTTGATTTTAGAATGATGACCCAAATGCCTTAACTCCATAAAACTTAACGAACCCTTTGACAGAAAACCTCAGAGGAACCCTGTCTCTTGGTATCTGCTTTGCCTTTTAGTAACTCTATTTTCTTCCTATTATATAAAGTATTTTCCATAGCCTACAATAAAAATGCCTTCTAAACTGTCTTTTGTGTTGCCTGGAAAATTAGTTCATGTGTTATTGCCGAAGGACCTCGCTGCTTTCCCATATCAGTTAAACTTTTAGTGAGTGTGCTTTGGTTCAAGGGGAAATCTAGGTATAAAAGCCATGGCATAAAATCAAGGAGATGCAGGAAATGGAACCTCCTACTCTTTAGAAACAGTGGGCGAAGCCAGGTAGTGGTGACACACACCTTTAATTCTAGCACTTAAGAGGTTGAAACAGGCAGATTTCTGAGTTCAAGGCCAGTCTGGTCTACAGAGTGAGTTCCATGACATCCAGGGCTATATAGAGAAAACCTGTCTCAAAAATCCAAAACAAATAAAAAAAAGAAATAAAGAAGAAAAGAAAAAAAACAATGTGATATATGGAAAGACAAATAACATTTTTTTTCTAGAGAAATTTTATGCGCTTAGAAGTACTATCTGTTGCATTAGGCAACAAAGTCTACTGAAATTTCCCCAGCATATGATGTATTCCTATCTACCTACCTCAGTGTTCTGAGTTCCCAAATGAAAGACACACACACACAAAGCCTTCTATTTTAATGTCTTAAAAAGCTCAATGGATTGGGCCATTGCAAAACTTCCACATTGTTTACATCTTCCCTCATTACTCCTGAAGTAATTACTAAAATCTACATTCCATCTTTGCTCCCCTAGACGTGATCAGGACAAACCCTGGTGCTAATTCTCTTTGCATCTTCCATGATTTGTGTGCTCTCTCTTATGCAGCTCTGAAGCATGGATCTTACACCCTTCCTAGCATTGTGATTCCCATTTTTACTCAATTGCCTTGCCCTCAAATACTGAAGTCCTACCTCTATCTTTCTGCACAGCCATTGGCTTCCTGAAACTTTACTCACCAAACAGAACCAACCAGGGGCAGGGACCTTTAGCATCTTTTATACAGATTCCCTTCCCATACTAACTTGGAAATCCAAATAACATTGTGCAAGCATTAAACCACATTTTAACAACTATTATTTCTTTCTTTTAAATTAAAACATGTTATTATTTTGTTTATGTTTCTTCTGCTGACTCACATTCTAACATAAAACAGCTTATGAAATATTTTCATCCTATTATTCTTTCCCTTTTCAATTAAAATTGTGATTAATATAATCATCTAAAAATTCATCATACAGAATTATCTCCCATTTCTGGGTCAACATCTAGTCCTTATGTATTTCTGAAAATGACAACCTGTTTCATAACCATTGTTGATTTACTAAACAACAATTAAGTATGTTGAAAGACTCAATTGAACACTTAGACTTTTAATATATCTAAGAGCTGAGACATAGAGAGGAGGAAAAACTTTTAATATATCTAAGAGCTGAGACACAGAGAGGAGGGAAATTTTTTTAAACTGTTTTTTATAAATATAACAAATTACATGTGGAAATGTTGAGTTTGAGTTTGTTATTTTAGAGCACTGAAACTAAAATAAACATCTATTGTTATCCATAATTGTTAAGTAAAATAACAAATGAATAGACAGAAAACTGCTTTTAGTCTAGCTGGAGTTCTTTCCCTCAGTGTAAATTAACAGAATGTGTTTTACTTCATAAACATTAACATGGAAGTAGCTATGAAATTCGAACATAATTATTCTTCTAACCCTGTTGAAATTTTTCTAACTTTGTTCATGATAAAAAATAAAAAAGAAAAGGTTTCCTGTGGGAAAAAAATCTCCCTTCAGTCACCTATATCTTCTTCTATTTTTTAATTGGATATTTTCTTTATTTACATTTCAAATGTTATCACCTTTCATCGTTTCCCCTCCACAAAACCCCCATCTCACACCCCTCCCCTGATTCTATGAGGGTGCTCACCCACCCACCCAACCAATTCTCCCTTCCCACCTGGCATTCCCCTATACTAAGGCATCAAACCTTCACAGGACCAAGAGGCTCTCCTCCCATTGATGCCTGACAACACCATCCTCTACTACATATGTGGATGGAGCTATGGGTTCCATCATGTGTACTCTTTAGTTGGTGGTTTAGTCCCTGGACCTCTGCGGGGTCTGGTTAGTTCATATTGTTGTTCTTCCTATGAAATTGCAAACCCCTTCAGCTCTTTCATTCCTTTCTCGACCTCTTTCATTGGAGACCCTGTACTCTGTCCAATGGTTGGCTGTGAGCATCTGCCGTTGTATTTGTCAGGCTGTGACAGAGCCTCTCAGAAAACAGCTATATCACTATCCACTCAAAAAGCACTCTTGGCATCCACAATAGTCTCTTGGAGTGGTGTCTCTATATGGGATGGATCCACAGGTGGGGCATTCTCTGGATGGTTCTTACTTTAGTCTCTACATCTTGTCTCTGTATTTCCTCCCTTGAGTATTTTGCTCACCCTTCTAAGGACTGAAGCATCCAAACTTTGGTCTTCCTTCTTCTTGAACTTCATGTGGTCTATAAATTGTATCCTGGGTATTCCAAGCTTTTGGTCTAATATACACTTATCAGTGAGTGCTTATCATGTGTGTTCCTTTTTTGTTTTTTTTTGTTTTTGTTTTTGTTTTTGTTTTGTTTTGTATTTTTTGTTTTGTTTTTCTTTTTTTTTCTTTTTTTTAAATTAAATATTTTCTTTATTTACATTTCAAATGCTATCCCAAAAGTTCCCTATACCCTCCCCCCGCCCTGCTCCCCTACCCACCTACTCCCATTTCCTGGCCCTGGAATTGCCCAGTCCTGGGGCATATAAAGTTTGTAAGACCAAGGGGCCTCTCTTCCCAGTGATGGCCGACTAGGCCATCTTCTGCTATGTATGCATCTAGAGACATGAGCTCTGGGGGTACTGTTTAGTTCATAGTGTTGTTCCACCTTCAACTCCTTGGGTAATTTCTCTAGCTCTTCCATTGGGGGCCCTGTGTTCCATCTTATAGATGAATGTGAGCATGGCCATCTGTATTTGACAGGCACTGGCATAGCCTCACTCGAGATAGTTATATCAGGGCCCTTTCAGCAAAATCTTGCTGGCATATGCAATAGGGTCTGGATTTGGTGGCTGATTGTGGGATGGATCCCCTGGGGGGCTAGTCTCTGGATGGTCCATCCTTTCGTCTTAGCTCCAATCTTTGTCTCTGTAACTCCTTTTATGGGTGTTTTCTTCTCTATTCTAACAAGGAATGAAGTATGCATACTTTGGCTTCATTCTTCTTGATTTTCTTGTGTTTTGCAAGTTGTATCTTGAGTATTCTAAATTTCTGGGCTAATATCCACTTATCAGTGAGTGCATATCAACTGACTTCTTTTGTCATTGGGTTACCTCACTAAGGATGATTTCCTCCAGATACGTCCATTTGCCCAAGAATTCCATATATTCATTGTTTTAATAGTACTCCATTGTGTAAATGTACCACATTTTCTGTATCCATTTCTCTGTTGAGGGATATCTGGGTTCTTTCAAGCTTCTGGCTATTAAAATAAGGCTGCTATGAACATAGTGGAGCATGTGTTCTTATTACCAGTTGGAACATCTTGTGGGTATATGCCCAGTAGAGGTATTGTGTGTTCTTTTGTGATTGGGTTACTTCAATCATGATGATATTGTCTATTCGCATCCGTGAGCTCTGAGGGTACTAGTTAGCTCATATTGTTCTTCCACCTATAGGGTTGGAGAACCCTTCAGCTCCTTGGGTACTTTCTCTAGCTCCTCTATTGGGAACTCTGTGTTCCATCTAATAGCTGTCTGTGAGTATCCACTTCTGTGTTTGCCATGCACTGGCATAGCCTCACATGAGAGAGCTATATCAGGGCCCTTTCAGCAATATTTTGCCTGAGTATGCAATAGTGTTTGGGTTTGGTGGCTGATTATGGGATGGATTCCCAGCTGCAGCAGTCACTGGTTGGTCCATCCTTTTGTTTCAGCTCCAGACTTGATCTCTGTAATTCCTTCAATGTGTGCTTTGTGAATTCTAAAAAGGGGGGAAGTGTCCACCCCTTTGGTTTTCATTCTTCTTGAGTTTCATGTGTTTTGCCAATTGTATCTTGGGTAATTTAAGTTTCTGGGCTAATATCCACTTATCAGTGAGTACATGTTATGTGAGTTCTTTTGTGATTGGGTTACCTCCCTCAGGATGATACCCTCCAGATCCATCCATTTGCCTAAGGATTTCATAAATTCATTGTTTTTAATAGCTGATTAGTACTCCATTGTGTAAATGTACCACATTTTCTGTATCCATTCTTCTGCTGAAGAACATCTGGGTTCTTTCCAGCTTCTGGCTATTATAAATAAGGTTGCTATGAGCATAGTGGAGCATGTGCTCTTATTACCAGCTGGAACATCTTCTGGGTATATGCCCAAAAGAGGTATTGCTGAATCCTCTGGTAGTACTATCTCCAATTTTCTGAGGAACTGACAGACTGACTTCCAGAGTGGTTGTACAAGCTTGTAATCCCACCAACAATGGAAGAATGTTCCTCTTTGTCCACATCCACGCCAGTTTTGGGCACAGGGTCTGCGCACAACCCCACAGTCCCTAGAGGACTCCAGTAGATCTTGGGACCACTGGTGAGAGGAGCACAACATCTATTCCAATCCAATCATGTGGGGCGTGTGACAGTATCAGGGAGGCAGAGAATTGGCAGACCAAGGGTGCGGTCCCTTCTGGTCGGTGCCAGCCCCAAAATAATATATTTCTAATAATCAATCCCTACAAAGGATAATAGAAAAACTCCAACACAAGGAGGGTAACTTTACCTAAGAAAACACTATAATACAAATTATCTCACAGCAAAACCAAAGGAAGAGAAACACACACACACACACACACACACACACACACACACACACACACTGATATCAAAATAAAAAGAACTACCATTTATCATTAAAATTTCTCAACATCAATTGACTCAATTCACCAATAAAAAAGACAAAGGCTGACTAAGTAGATACATTGTATTTTATTCTATTGTAGATGTGTTGTATTCTGTTGAATACAAGAAAAAACAACTCATTTAAAAAGATAGACATTAACTCAGAATAAAATGCTATAAAAATGTTTTCCAAAACAAAAAGAATAGCCATTCTAATATCTAATAAAATAGATTTCAACCAAAATAAACAAAAGATGATGAGCAGCTATCATCTAAGCAAGAATGATCCTGGAACCCAAAGCTTGTAAATTCATATTCATTCTGATCTACATAGACACAGACTGACTCAATCATTTAAAAAAAAAAAAAAGGTAAGAAGAAGATTGCTAATAGAACTTCTGTGATTTAAAAAAAAAAATACATGAAACAGGAAATGGAGTTTTTCAAATAATATGATAATATATCAGTTTTTCCTAAAGTGTTCCTGTTTCTCCTAGTAACAATATTATTATAAAATACAGACATTATTTACTTGTGTTAATAACATATCTGTGTTGGGATATATATATATATATATATATATATATATATATATATATATATATAAAGTTAAAATGAAAATGACACAGATTATTAATTAATAATTCTATTACATCATTATAGAACAAGAATCATGTCTAAAGTTTGAGTGTTAAGATAAAAAAGAATATCAATTTGAATTGATTACTATTATTCCAATTATTAATAGAGCAACATCATAGATATTTTTCTAATGAAAAATGAATGAATCTGCTTCCAAGTGAATTTACAAAGATCTTAAATGTTTACAAATGATTGCTTCCCTTTCTTTCCCACTCTTTGCTAATTACAATTTATATAGGTCAATCAGTGACACAATTTGATCTAATTACTTAGTTTAGTCACAGAAACACAGTCCTACAAGTTTGTCTTCAAGTTATTCAGTTCTTGATTTCAGAAGGAATAAACAGGAAATTATTAAGTGTTTTTCCCATAGTAACCCTTCTAATACAGATTTAAACTTTCATTTTTTTCTTTTAAATCAGCATAGTAGGATCATGGTGGTTTGAGAGGTCATGAATGAAAGGCTATGAAAGCAAGAAAAAAATGAATATAAATACATTGTCAGTGAAGCAAATAGAAGTACTTTGACATGACTTATTAAAATTCTTATTTAACCCAGCTTAACATCCTGTAAAAAAAAATGTATTACGTTTTTTTTACAGTCCAGTCTTTACTCCCTCCTGGTCCACCATCCCATATTTTTCTCATTCTATTCCTCCTCCCTCCTGTCTCCAAGAGGATATTTCCCCACACAATATGCCACACCCCATTTGCTAGGACCTCAAGTCTATAAATCATTAGGTGCTCATCTCTTACTGAGGTCCCTCTCTCATCCAGGAAGTCCTCTTCTATATATGTGTCCAGTGCCTTGGACCAGCCAGTGTATACTGCCTGGTTGGTGGCTCAGGGTCTAGGTTAGTTGAGACTTCAGGTCTTCCTATATGGTTGCCCTCTTCCTCAACTTCTTCCACTCTTTCCCTAATTCAACCACAGGGATCCATGAGTTCATATCATTAATTGTGTGTAATATCTGCGATTTTCTCAGTCAGCTATTTGTTGGGCCTTGAGGAGAACAGCCATGCTAGGCTCCTGTCTGCAAGCACACCATAGCATAAGTAATAGTGTGAGACCTTGGATCCTCCCGCTGAGATGGATACCAAATTGGTCTGGTTACTGGACCTCCTTTTCTTCAGTCTCTTCTCCACTGTTAACTCTTCAGTTCTTTTAGATAGGAACAATTCTGGGTCAGAAATTTTGACTGTGGGACGGCAACCGCATCCCACTACTTGATACTCTTTCTGCTGGAGGTGGACTCTACAAGTTCCTTCTCCCCACTGTTGAGCATTTCATCTCTTTGAATGCTGAGAGTAACTCCCCTACCAGGTCTCTGGTACAGTCTTGAGGGTTCCCCCACCTCCCACCCACTGAAGTTGCATGTTTCCATTTATTCTGCTGGCTCTCAAGAATTCTCTCCTGTTCCCCTCTCCCAATACCTGATAATGGTCCCCTCTCCTCCCTGCTCTCATCCAGGTCTCTCTCTCATCCAGGTCCCTCCTTCCCTCTGCCTCCAGTGATTGTTTTCTTCTCCCACCCAAATGGGAGAGAAGCATCCTCATGTGAACCCTTTGGGTTGTTAACCTTCTCCAGTTCTTTTGAATATTGAAGCACATTTAGATGGTTCACATTTGCTGTCACTATCACACTAGATAGATGTAACCTCCAGAATTCGGATCTGCCCCCATTGAGGCGGGGCTTCCAGGCCACTTCCAGCTAGGCTGGCTCCTTTTGTTATGCAACTACCGCTGCCTGCCTCCTATGCTGCTGCTGCCCTGCCCAGAACTGCCCTGACTTCCCAGGAAGAAGAAGCCTCCTGCACAGCTGCTCTAGGCGGCCCCTTGCACCAGTCAACCTGGAGCCAGGGGCCCTGGGAATGGGATGGCGGGGTCTACCCCTTTTCCACTCTCCTTTAACCAAGAAAGATTTAATCCCAGAACTCAGGAGGCAGAGGCAGGTGAATTTCTGAGTTCGAGGCCAGCCTGGTCTACAAAGTGAGTTCCAGGACAGCCAGGGCTATACAGAGAAACCCTGTCTCGAAAATCCAAAAAAAGAAAAAAAAAAAAAAAAAAAAAAAAAAAAAAAAAAAAAAAAAAAAAAAAAAAAAAAAAAAAAAAAAAAAAAAAAAAAAAAGATTTTTAAGAGGCAGACATGTTTTCACCGGAGAACTGACTCAGTGTTTTATATTTTCTCTCCCAGCTAGTCCTAGTGATGCCCAGTTTTTCTCCCAGGGGACCCAGGTTATGTGGGGGACTGCGGGTCGGACCCCAACAGGTAGAAGTAACTGATGCACTTATTTAATTTGTTCACTAGTACAGTTTTTCCACCATACAAACATATATCTTATCATAATATCAATCACCTACTTCCTTTCATACAACTATTTAGCATTCTTTTTTCTTTTGTACATTTTTTTCAGAATAGTCATTATTTAAAGGGACATAAATATCCTTTGTAGCTAGACACTAATGATGCCATACATATTATAGAATTCAAGGTTATCAAAATATGTTGCCTGTAGTAACTCACTGTTAAATTGATATTGCTAAACTTAGCCTTTAATTAGAACTTAAACAATTTTATTAGTTTATTAAACAATTTATTGATAATGGAATTGATGACAATGAAATATGTGAACTCAGAAGACAAATTGTTATTGTCTGCTCTCTACTTGTACCACATGGGTCCTGAGGATAAAATTTAGGCCATAACATCTTATACAGAGTCATCTCATTGGCCCAATATACCTTCTTAGTTTATTACATTAAGAACTAGTCACACTATGGAAGTTTTGTTTTAGTTTATATATATGGAACACAGAAATGATTTTTGGTAATTCATATATTCCCCTGGTATTTAATATGATATTATTCAAAGTTAAGTGAACAGATCATTAGAATAAGATAATTCACTGTACTGGTAAATTATGTATATATAGACAAAAGACAATATTTAATAAGTCATAGGATCATAATTATCATCACTTAATTTGAAGCAAAATATAAGTTGGAAGTATGATATGTAAAACATCCCAGGAAAAAGATAAGCAAAAAAAAAAAAAAAACCCACATAATTTTGTGGTTAGCAATGAAATGTGCTAGGAATGAGAAGAAAGAACAGGACTTACAAAGATTTGAATCTAAGTCTTAGGCCTGAAAGGTATGCATCTGGTTGTCCAGATTTGTCCTGCTCACACCAGCATATTTCAAGGACCGGTTAAGTGGAGAATCCTAAAGGTGATTTCTTTCATTATAGTTATGATATATTGCTGGATTTATGACTGGCATAAATACTGTATTTCTTTGTAATCTTCAGAGTTTAAATGCCCTAAAAATGACAAGTATTCACATTTATTTATCAAAATAATATATACATTTGCTAATTATCATAAATATAACACAATAAAATAATGGAGGAAAATGAAAGATTATTAAAATGTGGAGATTTTAATGTAATATGTAGCAAGCAATACAAGTAGTTAAAGATAGAACAGAATTGTTTGGGGGGCTCCAAAAGCAGTAAATAAAGGTTCATGATTTATAGACTCAGCATTTTCCCTGCTCACACAATTATGAAATATTACATTAACATATATAAGCAGAAAGAAAAAAAAGCAAGTCTATTTTTCAATTAAAAAAAAACAATACATGGGGAATAGCCTAGGAAGATTAAACTCACAGATTTTATACAGGCTTCATTTTAAAATATACTTTTTCCATCCTAACTAATGGGACTTGTTTAATATCTATTAATATTATAAATATATATTATTGATTCATGTAACTAGAAAACAACATATAGATTAAGGGAACCATGACACAGAAAGACAAACACTGAATATTCTCTCTCATCTGAGGTTTCTAGCTGCAAATTCCAGAAATAAATATATTACTTGGAGTGACTTTAGGAATCAGAAATATAAGAAGGGACCATTGTTGTGGTGAGAAAAGCAAAAGAAAAAGGAATTTTAATCCAGCAACATGGCTGCTCTGGCAAGACCTTCTAAGTTTCTGCGATCCAGCTGGAATACACACATGCTCTTAGTATACATCTTTAATCCAGACAATGAAATGATTAGGTAAGGTTATTCCATTGAGTTTAGAGTCAGTGATGCTCATTTAAGTTTGGTGGAGTTCAGTTGAGTTCAGTTGTGCTCAGTTCAATTCAAAGCATTTCAATTAAGTGGAATTTGAAACAGTTAAGATTGTGGAGTCCAGAGGCAGTCTTTCCAAGTAGACCAAACCAGTCAGAAGACACAAGAAGCCATTTTGACACAGTCAGCTTAGAGAGGAATTTGAGCCTGAACAACTGGGTTGAACCAAACAGAGTTTTCAGAAAGAACTAGATATGGTGCACTTATTCAGCAATAAGCCTCAAGAGAGTAAAATTATTCCTGGGGAATAAAATTTACTTTTACAAGAAAGGAGACTAGCAGGGCACAGTTTTTCTATATCAATTAGTATAAGCAAAGTATTTCCATACTATAGTGTTGTTTGACAATGAGGAGAGATATAATTTTATTTATAAAGAAGATCAAATAACAGAGAAAATAGATTTCAGAAATATTTAAACTTAATATTTGGAGTATTCATACTCAATAGATTTAAGATGACTATATATATATATATATATATAATATATTATATATATTATATATATAATCATATGTCCTAATAATTTAAGAATATAAGTGATAATTAACTGAAAATATTTTAACTTTAAATTTGAAGCAAATTTTATATCTATATCTATATCTATTATTATTGATAAATTAATATTTTCCTTGTAAATAATATTTACTACCATCTACATAATTATTATGGTTACTTTAATCTTGCTTACCTATTTCCAATCTATAAACTCTTAATAATAACACAAACTTATAAAGGACCTCACTTAAATTTGAGCAGGATAATTAGATGTGGCCCACTATGGGAGCTCTGAACCTATCATCTCACCTCCTACTCTGTTATGTGCTCTTAAGTTCAGATTCTAAAGGACTGACTCAAACTTGTCATTTTGAAAGAGGCAACAATTTATAGAATCTTTATTTTTGTTCATTTATGTTCTTCCTTTTTCAGGAAGCTGAGGTCTCTTATAAAGGTTTAACTACAATTTGCTAGTATATTTCCAACATTATTTTCATGAAATGATTCATTTTATTTTAAATTGTGTAAAGTGTGTGTGTTTGTGTGTGTGTGTGTGTGTGTGTGTGTGTGTGTGTGTGTTGTTTCTGCATATATCAGCAGTGTTAGATCACATATAGTATGCTCTGGTTGTTAATGCTGGGATTTGAACCTGGGTCCTCTAGAAAAGCAGTTATCCCTCTTGAACACTTACCTGTCTCTCCAAATCTTCTGTCCAGCATTTTTTTGTATTTGTTTGTTTGTTTGTTTTTGTATCACACAGAAAACAACTGATTGATTTACATAAACACAATAAGAATAATCAGAGAATTTTAGATTAAATTTTACCTTTTAAGCACAGTAATATGTTTTATTAAAGAAATATCCAGGTCTATCTATCTAGAACATAATCCAATTTAACTGCTATTGATTAAAACCGTATTTATATATGTGATAGTAATGAACATTTTTAGAAAATGAATTTCCAGCAGATAGAGCAGCATGTGGTAGGCAATCAATGAATCAGAGAAGAAACCCAGAGGAGAGAAAGCATTATGCAACAATATTGTATGGCAAGTGGCACCACAGGGGATGAATAATAACAAACAATGAGAGCTGAGATTCTTAATTCCTCAAATACATAATACTACAATATTATACTTTAAAAAATAGTAAAATTCACTGTTTCTAATGTAAACTTATTCCCTCTCTCATCTCTCTCTTTCTCTCTCTCTCTCTCTCTCTCTCTCTCTCTCTCTGTTTGTGTGTGTGTGTGTGTGTGTGTGTGCATGTGTGTGTATCTCTGTGTGTATCTCTGTGTGTGTAATAGGGACATGACAAAACAGCACATACATATGACTTGATCCAAGATTTTGGCACTACATGCTACAAAATGGGAAGAATCATTATTAAGTTTCTTCTTGGAAGAAATGGCCAAAAGTCAAGTTTGGATCACTGTTTTTAGACCCTTTCCCTCATATCTCATATACAGATTTTGTGGCCATTAGCTGTTTGTGATGAAAACTTTCATCACAGGCCTGAGATGGTGATTGTATTACTTCAATAAATGAATGTATTTGTAACCCAATCTACCTAAGAGAGGTAGATATTGTTGGAAATTTTAAATATGTTAGTATTTTAAACAAAAAGGATTCTTTTACTCATTGTAATATCTGTGGCTTATTTTAAATTGTTTTGTAATGATAACTGAATCAGAGTTATTAAAATTTAAAATGTAGATTAGGCACATACAAGTATCGTCTAAGTGAGAATATTATTCTCATAGAACTTAGATATTTGTCTTATTAAATTTTCTATGTTACTAAGATAATCATAAAAATTAAATTTACAATTATAGCTTAAATTCTAATTGAATTATATTAAGAATATAAGTGCCTATAAATGTTTAAAGAGATTTAGACTTTCAGATGTATAAATAAGTTAAGCAAAATTGAAACGAAGTTAAATAACTTATTTTATAGGTTATTATCAAGTTAAAACAATTTTAAGCCTCAGTAAAAATTAATTTAAAAGGTACTAAATATAACTGAAAATTTAAAGCAATATTACTGATTTAATTTTTACCATGCCGGAAGTTTCTCTAATAATGATAAATGACTAAATGCATTTAAATAAAATATGCTACCTTAGAGTCATTACATATTCTTTCAGCCTTAGTATATAGCTTTCACTTCTTTTACATTTATATGAATACCCTCACTATGTTCATGAAGTAAAGAACATAACACTGATTTCTTATTGAAAATTTCCTCAATACACATCTTTACATTCAGACCTTATGTGTGAGAATGTACAAGTTCAAACTATACTTTAAGTAAAGATAAATGTTGAATGACCTAAAAGGGAAAACTGTTATTTAAATAAAAACAGAATTCAAATTTTTGCCTTAATGTTTAATATAAAGCAAAATTAAGACTGGCTTCCTTTTCTATTAGCCCAGATTGGAGTACCCAAGATACAATTCACAGACCATATGAAGCTCAAGAAGAAGGAAGACCAATGTGTAGATTCTTCAGTACTTCTTAGAAGGGGGAACAAAAATACCAGTCACCAAACCCAGACACTATTGTGGATTCCAAGAAGTTTTTGTTGAAAGGAGCCTGATGTAGCTGTCTCTTGAGAGGCTCTGCCGGTGCCTGACAAATACAGAGGTGGATGCTCTCAGCCATCCATTGGACAAAGCACAGGGTCCCAATTAAGGAGCTAGAGAAAGTACCAAAGGAGCTGAAGGGGTTTGCAATCCCACAGGAGGAGCAACAATATGAACTAACCAGTAACTCCAGAGGTTCCAGGGACTAAACCACCATTCAGAGAGTACACATGGAAGGACCCATGACTCCAGCAGCATATGTAGCAGAGGATGTCCTTGTTGGACATCAATGAGAGGAGAAGTCCTTTGTTCTGTGAAGGCTCGATGCCCCAGTGTGGGGTAATGCCAAGACAGGGAAGCAAATGTAGGTGTGTTGGTGAGCATCAGAAAGGGGGGATAGAATACTGCGTTTTAGAGGGGAAATGAGGAAAGAGAATAACATTTGAAGTGTAAATAATGAAAATATCTAATAAAAAAGAAAAGATAACATGAAATTAAATATTTTGTAAGTTTAAGTAAAGGGCATTTCATTTTTATATTTGTTTGGCCATCAGCATGTTGTGCTGTTTACTAATATGTTGAAAGATCATTGCTGCCTAGCTGCAGGAAGAATCTTCCTCTTATACCCATTCTCTATGGATATCCCCCCTCCCCCCGTCTCTAGTCTATGCCTTCCCGATTTCTTTTCTTTTCTTCCTTTCTTCCTTCCTCCCTCCCTCTCTCCCTCCCTCCCTCCGTCCCTTCCTTCCTTCCTTCCTTCCTTCCTTCCTTCCTTCCTTCCTTCCTTCCTTCCTTCCTTCTATCTTTCTTTCTTTTTCTTTTAATCACTTATTTTTTTCTAATTCCATTACTGTATTCTTTATCGCTCTTTTCCATTTCTACTTTTTATTTCAAATTATATAATTATATTTACCAAAATATATTGGTTTTGCAATCCAAGCAAGATATTGACAATTTCAATTCCTTAAATTATTTCATTTTTATTTCAATTTTATTGAATTTAGAATGAATATGTAAAAATCATATATTTAAGACACATGAATTGGTGTTTTGTTGTATATATACATTATAAAGTGATGGCCAATAAACATACCAAACTATCAAGCTAAATGACATTATCAATAATTGTATTGTGTGATTTTTCAATGTCCAAATATTATATGGTCAAATGTCTAAGACTAATCATCAAAATGTTATTGATATCAAGATGGTAATTTTTTAATAAGTTTTAACAATTTTGAAAAGTTTATCCTTTTAAACCAAATATTATATGTGGTAGAGTTTTTGTTCATTTTGAAACTTACAAATGAAATGGTTATTAAAATAGATTATTTGTCTTCAACTACATATCTGAACATACCCCACACAACTCTGACAACATACCCCAGAAAAAAGAATATGCACACATGTAGATCACTCACACCATATCACTTGCCACATAAAAACCATACAGTACACCAGTACACATACTCAAACATTATAAAACCTACACCACACTTACATACAACATTATACAAAAAATCAACACAATTTACACACACACACACACACACACACACACACACACACACATATATATATATATATATATATATATATATATATATATATATATATACACTACTTGCTGCTTATATATACCACAATACACCACTGACACTATAACACACACATACACACACACACAAGCAGGCAAACATATTTCTGTTCTCATACATACAACTCATAAACTATATAATCACAAGAAAATTAACCCTGATCCCTTATAGACTGTAAATATGGTAGAACAGAAAGCAGCAATGAACTGAACACAATGCTTAGGTGGCATATCCAGAGATTTCTTTCTCATTAACTGACGTGATGATGAATGCAGCTCAGAACACATCAGTGATATCTGAGCAGGCCAATAGAAAGTAAGGGCATAAAATTTTGGGAAACAGGTTGTTCACCTATAAATTGTCACCTACGGTGGGCTTTTTAAATTTTATTTATTTATTTATACTTCTCTCATATATTAGATCCACAGAGCAGTTTTCCCTCCCTCCTCCTATCCTAGTTCCCACTCTCATGTGCCCCTCTTTCTCTCCTTCATTTCTCTTAAAAAATGTGCAGGTATATCATGTATATCAATGAAACCTGGCTTAGCATGTTGGAATAAACCTAGGAATCACCTCTTACATTTAGGCTGTGTGAGGCAACCCAGTAGGAGGGAAGGGGTCACAAAAGCAGCCAAAAGAGTCAGAGATGCCCCCAGACCCCACTTTTATGAGTCTGCTAAGAATCTCAAAGGGCACAGCCATAACAAATGCAGAGGGCCTATGTCAGACCCATGCAGGCTCCCTGAGTATTGACTAAGTCTCTGTGAGACCCTACAAGCCTATGATAATTGGTTCTGTTGGTTTTCTTTGCTATCCTTGACCTTTTTGTTTCCAAAAATACTTCCTCTTCTGCAATATTACTCAAGTTCTGTTTATGTTTATGTTTATCTATGAGTCTCTGCCTGGTTCCATCAATTGCTGGATGAAGTCTCTCTGATGAGGATTATGCCTGTCTCCTGTCTCCTGTCTCCTGTCTCCTGTCTCCTGTCTCCTGTCTCCTGTCTCCTGTCTCCTGTCTCCTGTCTCCTGTCTCCTGTCTCCTGTCTCCTGTCTCCTGTCTCCTGTCTCCTGTCTCCTGTCTCTGAGTATAGTGGCATATCATTAGGGATCATTGGTTCTATCCTGAGTCTTTGGTTCCCAGCCCTATAGGAAGTATCAGGGTTGAGCTTCCTCTAGTGGCATGTTTCTCAACCTGGATCAGTCACTGATAGGCCACTACCATAATTTCTGAGCCACCTATACCCCAGCAAATCTTGTTGGCAGGAGAAATTTTGGATCAGAAGTTTTGTGGATGTGTTGTTCTCCCAGTCACTCCACTAAAAGTCTTAGCTGGCGGCAGAAGATTCCCTGTTCAGGGTCTATACTGCTCAGTATTAGGGGCCTTATCTAGAGTCACCATTGCAGAGATATTCCTGGAAGTTTTCACTGTGTTAGATTTGTAGCTCCTCCCTGAATTGCTGTCCAATTCCAGTTGTCTTTCCTGGTGCTGTCTTGCTCCATCTTCCCCTAACCTGATTCTTCCTATTCCAATCTCCAGCAACTACAAGTCTTAAAACAAAATTCAGCAATATCCCAGACAACCTTCTCCTGTAGAAGTAAGACTTTTAGATGATTAGGTCCTTGCTTGAAAGTTCCTGGCATCTGTACAGGGTGTATTATCTTCTTGCTCCAAATTCAGTTGTAAGTTTCAGTTGATCTCTCCTAAGATATTCTGTAATCTTTTATATCTCTTTTTCGTAGTTCTGAAAGATACAATGTTCTACAATTATTGTTACTTCATGTTTTAAGACTTTCAATTAAAAAATTAAGCTATACTTCATTGAAATCACCTCTCTTTCAGTAATGATGGTTATGTCTTTGAAATAGATAAAGAATTGAAAAATGACAAATAAAAATTTACTTTTTCAAAATCTCATGTTTTGCCAACTCTTCTTTATTGCCTTGTAGAAATACTCCATATTAGTTTCCTGCTCTTAGAATATTGTCATTGTTTCTCCCATTTCAGGGAAAAAGAGACTTTTTACATGTACAAACAATAAACAAATAGAAAAAATGCATGCCATAAAGAAACAACTATGATAAAGTTAATAAAAAATATGACTACAAAAATATGGAATAAATAATTAATTTAAATTTTCCACTAAGAAGTATAACATTTGAGCAAACATTTTGAAAACTATCATTGCATGTTAGCACTTGATATAAAATCAGGTATGAGAGGAATTATAACTAAGCTATTAATTAACAAAATATTTTCCAAAATTTATTTAAAACTTTATATATAATATATTTTGACTATATTCTTTCTCCTTCCCAGCCCTTCTCAAATTTTTCATACCTCCCTCCTCACCAAACTTCATGATCTCTTTGTCACTCAGAAGACAAAGTAAAACAAAATCCAACAAAAAGAACATAAAACAAAGATCAAAACAAACAAAAACGGAAAATAAAATAGGAAAATAATTTGAAGCCAAAGTATATAAAAAACTGCTGTCTGCTTTGTGTTGTGAACTACTTCTGCTTATGCAGCCTGCCCTGAACTGTGGTTGATATTCCTAAAAACTCCAGGGGAGAAATCTGATTTTCACTCTCATAACAGATATTATTGAAGTATATTTTTTTATAAAATATAAACTAAACAGAAATGATAACAATTATAAAAATTAAATACACTTTAAATCATGTAGAATAGTAGTTTTAAAAATGATTTCATATTTTGAAGATACTGTTTGAAGACATATTCTACTAATACCTTATACATATGTTTAAAGTGTTTTGAATGCATTTTTAGTGTCAGTATGGAATTCATCTCAATACCTACTCACAAGTCATAAAATTAAATTATTTCATTTCTTTTATTATTCACCTGATACCTGCTATCATTTGAGTTTATATTCCATTTTTAATTTTAAATAATTAATAAAAATTCATAAAAATTGATGAAATTTGGTTATTACTTTAATTACATGAAAAAGACTGAACATATATTGTTTTTTCAAAATAAAAACTATAAAAATTATGTGTAAAGTTAAATTACCAACAAACAAATAAAGTGTTCATTTCTCTAAAATTGTGTTACTTGTAATAAATATATTTTTTACACAAGGTAAAAAAGTAAATTACATTCATAAATACTTTATTATAAATAAATTCTTATGATGTCATCTTGGCTTGAGTAATTTATAAAGATCTTACATTCAGTCACATTTTGTGGTTATTTTATAGGTATTAATTTTGTAATGACACCTGTATAAGAAAGAGAAATACAAAATTGTATATAAATATGTTCACATTTTAAACAACAGTAACTCAATTTATCTTTTGAGATCTTAAGTGTTGAAAAAAATAAGATATCTTCCATCTTCTGAGCTATGATCATAGTCATTCTATGATTCTTATTTGGACAGTTCATGTTAAGATATAACCATCTTTTTGTTTGTGTTCTATATGGATAATTCAGAGATTAACACATGGTGAATATCAGATCTAACTAACAATTTAGGAAACATGGAAAGTAGTAAAGTAAGAAGGGTAACCTGATTATTAACTTCCTTCTTCATACACACACACACACACACACACACACACACACACACACACACACACATATATATATATATATATATATATATATATATTCTCTACTAGTCTCTACAACTTTATAGAAGTCCTTTTTACTGAAGGCACCATTTAATTGAGTCAATCAGAATAAAAAATAATCCTCTGTCTCAACTATCTCTGAATCCTTTAAATTGATTTTCTTGGGAATATATGCCAACCAATATAATGTTATTAAAGCTATGGTTATAACCAACTACTTTATATTTAGATCTAAGGCAATCTTCATGGGATGACACTGATAAATGGGCCCATATACTGTAGATATATAGGTCATAAGGACTAAAATATAATCTAATAGTGTTATTCTGCTAAATGCATGTAGTACTAAAATAAGTCCTAATGACTCCCTACTACTCCCATAGAGCAGAGTTTTCCTCAAAACTCAGAAACTTCTCTTTGTAAAAACCTTCAAAATGTCGACATACCATAAATAAAAGAGAATCCGTCAGAGAAACATAGACATAGACATCACAAACTTCTCTCAGAAACTCAGATTTCTTCATTGAAGAGAGGTCAGAAAGATCACAAGAGCCAGAAATGGTATATAACGTCAAGATAATGGTAATTTTCAGAAGCAATCATACATTTCCATGTATGTACAAATCTTTACACAGAATGCAAAAATTGGTCTTACTATCTCGCTAGCTGAGAGTGTATTAGCATTGAGAGTTACTGATTTTCTTTAATGATGTAACTTCTAATATGTTGACCAGACACAAGGGTAGTAACACTCTGTGGACTAGTTGGGCAACTCAAATTGGAATTTTTGGAGGTTGAGGGAGAAAACTGAAAGTTGATAGTAATGGAGGGAAGAAAGGAAAATTTTAGAATTTATAAATATGTATTGTATGAAATTCTCTAAGAATTTATAGGAATACTTTTTGAAATACAATAAAAATGTTTTCAAAGTTTAATATAAAGGTACTAGATTGAAAACACATACATTTTAAGTTAACTATAAAGAAAATATTTGATAACATGAAAGATACAAATAGTCAGTATCCATATACTGCCTCCTCAATAATGAATATTATATCATAGTATTGTATAAACTTTGCTTCATCCAAAGATTGCAAAAAAAATCCTACAATTATCATCCAAAATTCACAGCTAAACAAAAAATGTGAACATTTTAACTAATTTCCCCAGTGTTCATGTTATCTTATAGAATTCATATTCATATAATTTGCTATTAGTAAAATATTTTACAAAAAACTTATGTCATGGTTTTGCTTCTTTGTTTTTACGGATTTAAAAAATATAAACAGGAAATATATCTTGTAGTCTTCTATTCTGATATGTTAATTTTTATGGAAACAATATATTTACATCTTTGAACCCCATAAAATACATTCTATGACCCACACTGTATGCCTAATGCCATAAGTAGATTCAAACCCTAGGGACATTATTTTGTTCTCTAAATATGTACCCATGATAAAGTTTGTTTAGAAGTTTCCACAATAAGGGATTAATACTAAATAATAAATAGGAATAATTTTGACAGTATAATTTTTTGTGTCTACCTCTTTATTCTCTGTTCCCTTTGTTCTGCAAATATCTTGTTTTGTTATAGGCACTGATTTTCAGACAACAAATGACCATGAGAAATTGAAATCATAAAAACAAAACCAAAAGTACTCTAGCTTACTTTCTTTCAAAAATAAACAAAATTGCAATCTGACATAGTCATATATTCAAGCATATACCTAGGTGTGCCTTGAATTCAGCTAATCAAGTATGTATATTCCTTATGCTGTTCCCAAGGCCTCTGATTGCTTGTTCACATGACACTGGGTATAAAGTGATTTATGGCATTAAAAAATGACCATTTTCAATCTCACTTTTTCCCCAAATAATCCTGTGATATTGACTAATCATTCAAATCACTATCTGGAATATTAGCCAACATAGAATGCCTCCAATAAACACATAATTTCATCATTTCTTCTTCACTTATATTTTCTGTGTCATGATACATTAATAAATGTGTTGAGTTTCTCACATTCATAAAATATAGAAGACTCTTTAGGAAGCTTTAGTTCTCTATATTTTTTTCTTAAACTTCTGCTTCCAACTGAACCCAGTGTTGTTTACACTGCCAGATCTAACTAATACATAGTTTATATACCAGAACAAATTCATGCATACACACATACACACATGCAGAACACAGCTACACAAACATGGACAAACAGACACAGACACACACACACACACACACACACAAATGCACACATACACAGAAAGAGAGATAGACAGAGATAGAGACAGAGAGACAAAGAGACAGAGTAGAGAAGAGAAGCAGCTTATGCTCTTTTGCTAGATTCCTGGTATGTGGTTAAAAAAAAATAGTAATAAAACAAATATGCATTTAGGCAATGCTAATTTCAAGCTGCCTTGACAGGGCCCATCTGTCAAAGTCCAATTCAGCTGATGCTTCCAGCCCTGTAAGTTCTTACATGATTTATGTGTCAACAGAAAAGGATTCCAAATTCAAGAAATTATGAATGTATAGAAATTGATGAATATCTTTTGTTGAAATCAGTAGTTATTCCATTGATATATGAAAACACATGTAATGTCCTTGGATGCTGTTAAAAATGTACCTAGAGTAGTTTTGTGTGAATTAATGATTGTAATTTCCTTTAAATAAAATCTTAGTGATCATAAGTTGTTAAATTCTTCCTAGTATGATTTATTCATCGTAATATTATCTAAGTATATACTACATAAAAGCAATAATTTCTGTCAAAGTTGTTCTTATATACCCTAGAAATATACTATTTAATTTTTCTTTATTTGATATTTCTTCCTTAATTTTGAGAGATAGTTCTATCTCTGAACATCTTCCTTATAACTGTGAGGGAAATTCCTAGTATTTCTGGCAATACTACATGTCCTTTATAAAATTTTGTCTGTGTCCACTGCTCTAAGTTCTGACACTCCCATTATAATTAGTGCATTAATTCTCTCTTAAAAATTATATGTAATATTATTACCAAATATGATGCCATGAAGAGTAAAGATTTTTATTTTGTTGATATTTCTAGTTTATATTTGCTCTTCAACATATCAAAATATCAGTAAACTATTATAAACATCCATATACTATATATCACCAACCTTAAGATAGAAGTGATATACAACTGATATAATTTCAAATATTTAATCAATTGTTATTGACTTTTGTCATAGAAACCGTTATATAATATTTCCAGTTGTAAAACAATCTTGATAATTAGTTGACCTGACTGCATCATCATTTATTTATCTTCATTATACCTTGCTACTTGAGGTCATTATGACTCCCAAGAAATATAGAACATAGTGGAGAATGTGTCCTTATTACATGTTGGAGCATCTTCTAGGTATATGACCAGGAGAGGTATTGCTGGATCCTCCAGTCGTCCTATGTCCAATTATCTGAGGAAATGCCAGATTGATTTCCAGAGTGGTCGTACAAGCTTTCAATCCCACCAACAATAGAGGAGTGTTCCATCCCATAATGAACCACCAAATGCAGACACTATTGCATACACCACAAGATTTTGCTGAAAGGACCCTGATATAGCTGTCTCTTGTGAGGCTATGCCAGTGCCTGGCAAACAGAAGTGGATGCTGCAGTCAGCTCTTGGATGGAACACAGAGACCACAGTGGAGGAGCTAGAGACAGTACCCAAGGAGATGAAGTGGTCTGCAACCTTATAGATAGAACAACAATATGAACTAACCAGTACCCCCAGAGCTCATGTCTCTAGCTGCTTATGTAGCAGAAGATGGCCTAGTTGGCCATCATTGGGAAGAGTGGCTCCTTGGTCTTGCAAACTTTATATGCCCCAGTGCAGGGAATACCAGGGCCAAGAAGTGGGAGTGTGTAGGTAAGGGAGCAGGGGGTTGGGGAGGGTATAGGGGACTTCTGGGATAGCATTTGAAATGTAAATGAAGAAAATAACTAATAAAAATTGAAAAAATAGCATGTTTCTATCAAATAAATGAAAAGTAAGTTTGCGTTCTATTAAAAAAAAGAAATATAGAAAGTAGAGGAATAAACTACTTCTTTATAATTTTATTCCCTAGAAGCCTGTGAACTAACTCCATATCAGTCATAATAGCACCTCCTCCATAGACTTCTCCTTACATATGTTGGCCATGATTCAGATAAGATCTGATTCCTCAGCCAACATTTAATAAGTCACGGGAACAACATGATATTAAATGAATGACAAGAGCAGCATCATGTTTCTTCTCTATTATTATCTTCCAATTTTTAATTAATCATTCCATCATAATTCTTTGGACCTTTATATTCCTGTCACAAATTAAACCCACCTGATTTTAATCACACTACCTGTATAAAAACTAACATGTTCTACAGTACAGGCCAACACTTACACATATTTTAATAAGCACACATGCTTTGCCTTATTGATTTGTATATTCTAGTTTCACAGCAAGAGTTAGAAATTAAGCTCATTAATCACATCATCCCCAAATGCTTCACTCCAGGAGAAGTTAAGCCTATATTCTTATACTCTAATGTAAAATATAACAAAATGTAACACAGTCTCATTAATATTATTACCTTACACTTTGAATGCTCAGTAGATTTTTGTGTCTTAAAAACAGCCACATTACATCAAGATTTCAGAATCTTTTGGTCAGTTAATTTTGAGGATAAGGTACAGATATAAAACAAATAATTAATGAGTAATTTTGAAACAAAAGTTAATTTATAGCACACAGAATGCTCAATACTTTGACTATACTCCAAAATATCTACTAAAGCTTGAATTATTTTAATACAACCAATCCTCAAAGTTCTACTTGTTTTATAGACATAAAAACCATGGTAACAATAAATGTTGAACCAAATATGTTTGAATTATCTTCAAATTATCTTTTATGTGTTGTGATGCTTTTAGCTTCTAAATTCCTATACATTTTATTTCAAATAAGTAAGCCTTCATTCATACTCCCTTTTCTATATTTTTAAAATATTTACAATTTTATATATTAGAAATTATTTAACATGAAAACAAGTGATTAGTACACATGCCTCTCTAAACTTATGTAATTCTACATAAAAAGATGTCTACCTTGATGATTGAAATGGCATTTTAACAAGCTAGTTATACAGCATTCATGTCATATCTTTTTTTCTAAAAAATTCCAAAAATTTACTCAGCTGTGTGATACTCTTTACCAAGACACTCAGTGTTTATGGCTGGTCAGGACCAGGGCTGGATTTCAGTTCACCATAAGTTTTGGGCTATCATGGGGCCTGAGCTTGAAGCTGGATTAGGAATTGGGATCAGGTTGTAGTTTGGGCTGCACATCAGAAGAGCTGTCTTGGGGCTGTAGAGATGGCTGAGTGGTTATGAGCACTGACTGCTCTTCTGAATGTCTTGAGTTCATATTCCAGCAACCACATGGTGGCTCACAACCATCTATAATAAGATCTGTCACCCTCTTCTGGTGTCTGAAGACAGCTACAGTGTACTTACATAGAATAATAAATAAATCTTTTTTTTAAGTCTACAAATATCCAGATTTGAGCAATCTATACTTAATACTGAAAAAAAAATCTCTGTATGATATTTTGTTACACTACTTGGTTAAATAAATATCTCTGGAATATGTTATATGTTTATAATTAGGCATATTTAAAATCTTAATTTGATATAGTAATTAGATAACAGTGAACTTAAGATGTGTGCCATTAATTAAAGGTAAAATATTATGAATGTGGGGCTACCTATAACATTTTAAACATTACATATGCTACTATATGGCAGAAGAAACCAAAACTGCGTTGGTTGATAATAGATATGATTTCAGCATCCCAGTGTTATACCTTCATCATTTGTGAACTGAGGCCATTTGTTGGTCTTTGGGTGTAGGGGAAGAGGGGGCAAGGAAAGAGCCTGCATCCAGTCAGAGTTCTGGTGTTCTGGACAGATGGACTCAGGAGGACTGCCAGACTTAGCCCCATCTGGGTATCTGGCTGTGTGAAGCCACTGACTCCAAACGGGGGTGGAGGGGGGGGGTGACAAGGGGCAGCCCCTGATACCAGGTTCTCAATCTCTGGCATCCCACACTGGATGAACACAGAATAGGGGCCCCAGGGCAACACTCTCAGCCCAGAGATACAGAAAGAGGGCAGAGAGAGAGAGGTTTCCACGCAGGTGAGAGTCCTTAGTTCAGTCCCTGGCTGGAGCACAGACAGGAAGGCCTTCCATTCGAAGGTTAGATACCTCTCCTGGGCATATACCCAGAAGATGTTCCAACTGGTAAAAAGGACACATGTTCCACTATGTTCATAGCAGCCTTATTCATAATAGCCATAATAGCTGGAAAGAACCCAAATGTCCCTCAACAGAGGAATGGATACAGAAAATGTGGTACATTTACACAATGAAGTACTATTCTGCTATTAAAAAAATGAATTTATGGAGCTGGGCGTGGTGGCGCACACCTTTAATCCCAGCACTCGGGAGGCAGAGGCAGGCGGATTTCTGAGTTTGAGGCCAGCCTGGTCTACAAAGTGAGCTCAACCAAAAAAAAAAAAAAATGAATTTATGAATTTCTTGGGCAAATGGATGCATCTGGAGGATAGAATCCTTAGTCAGGTAACCCAATCACAAAAGAAGTCATTGGATATGCGCTCACTGATAAATAGATATTAGCCCAGAAACTTATAATACCCAAGATACAATTTGCAAAACACAAGAAAACCAAGAAGGAAGAGCAGCACGTGGATACTTCATTCCTCCTGTGAATAGGAAACAAAATACCCATGAAAGGAGTTACAGAGACAAAGTTTAGAGCTAAGATGAAAGAATGGACCATACAGAGACTACCCCTCCAGGGGGGATACATCCCATAATCAGTCATTAAACTCAGACACTATTGCATAGGACAGCTAGTGCCTACCTAAGGTACCCTGATATAGCTGTCTTGTACAGAAGTGGATGCTCATAATCATCTATAAGATGGAACACATGGCCCACAATGGAGAAGCTAGAGATAGAACCCCAGGAGCTGAAGGAGTCTGCAACCCTAGAAGAGGAACAACAATATGAACTAACCAGAACCTCCAGAACAGGTGTCTCTAGCTCTACATGTAGCAGAAGATGGCCTAGTGGGATATCATTGGGAGGAGAGGCCCCTTGGTATTATAATCTTTATATACCCCAATACAGGGGAACGCCAGGGCCAAGAAGTGGGAGTGGGTGGGCAGAGGAACAGGGCGGGGGGAGGGGGGAACTTTTGGGATAACATTTGAAATGTAAATTAAGAAAATATCTTATAAAATGTATATATATATATATATATATATATATATATATATATATATATATATAAAGAAGAAGAAAGCCTATCCCATCATCCAAGCACAGTGGGCCCTGATAAACAAATACAGTCTATGGTTTTAGAGCTTTATTATAGAAAGGTAGGGGGGAAAAGAGAAGATGAGAGAGAGAGAGAGAGAGAGAGAGAGAGAGAGAGAGACCTGCCATGGCCAAAAGGAGAAAGAGGAAAAGAGAGAGAGAGAGAGAGTAAGAAAGTTGAAGGCTTAGAGAGAGAGAGGTTAAAGCTTAGAGAGAGTAAGGAAAGTAAAATCATTTTTTCCCAATTTTTTTATTAGATATTTTCTTAATTTACATTTCAAATGCTATTCCGAATGTTCCCTCCCCCCTCCCCCCTCCCTGCTTTCCTGTCCACCCACTCCCACTTCTTGGCCCTGGTGTTCCCCCATATTGGGGCATATAAAGATTGCAGTACCAAGGGGCCTCTCTTCCCAATGATCAACTGAGGAATTCCGAATGGCTGAAAAACATCTGAAAAAATGTTCAACATCCTTAATCATCAGGGAAATGCAAATCAAAACAACCCTGAGATTCCACTTCACACCAGTCAGAAGGGCTAAGATCAAAAATTCAGGGGACAGCAGATGATGGCAAGGATGTGGAGAAAGAGGAACACTCCTCCATTGCTGGTGGGAATGCAAGCTTGTACAACCACTCTGGAAGTCAGTCTGGCGTTATCTCAGAAAAATGGACATAGTACTACCAGAGGACAAGCAATACCTCTCCTGGGCATATACCCAGGAAAGTAAAATCTTAAGAGAGCAAGGAGGGGCCAAGCATCTCCTCTTACAGTGGGATTGTAAATTTTATTTTTAATTGAGATTTCTTTCTTTCCATATTTATTTTACAGTCCAGCTGATACACCCCTCCCTTTCTGCCCTCTGAAAGTTCCTCATCCCATTCCTCCTCCTCCATCTCCAGTGGATGTTCCTACACCCCCACAATCCCCACAATCATCCAGGCTTCCCCATTTTCTGGGGCCTTATGTATCTCAAGAGCCATCTTCTCTCATTGAGGCAAGACCATGCAGCCCTCTTCTATGTCAGGTGCCTCAGGCCAGCTAGTTTATGCTGCCTGGTTAGTGAATCAGTATTTGAACAGTCTTGGGGGTCCAGGTTTGTTGAGGTTTCTGGTCTTCCTATGATATTGCCCTCTTCCTCAACTTATTCCAGCCTTTTCTTAACTCAACCACAGGGGTCCTTGACTTCAGACCATTAGTTGGGTGTCAGTATTCCATCCTCTCAATCAGCTGTTTGTTGGGCCTCTCAGAGGGCAGTCACGCTAGGCTCCTTTCTGTAAGCACACCTTAACATCAGTAATAGTGTTAGGTCTTAGAGAATCTCCTTGAGATGGGTCTGAATTTGGGTCTGTCACTGGATCTCCTTTCCCTCAGTCTCTTCTCCATTTTTGTCCCTGCAGTTCTTCTATACTGGAAAAATTCTTGGTCCGAATTTTGGACTGTGGGATGGCAACTCCATCCCTCCACTTGATGCCCTATTTTTCTACTGGATGTTGACAAATTGATAACCTTCAGATTGGGAAAAATACTGCACCAACCCTACATCTAATAAAGGACTAATATCCAAAATATATAAAGAATACAAGAAGCTAACCTCCAACAAACCAAACAGCCGAATCAAAAAATGAGGTATAGGACTAAACCAAGAATTCACAACAGAGGAATCATGAATGGCCAAGAAGCACTTACAGAAATGTTGAAAATCCTTTCTCACTGTATCTGCAAACCAAAATGACCCTGAGATTCCACTTCACACTAATCAGAGTGACTAAGATCAAAACTCATTTGACAGCACATGTTGGGAACAATAAGGAGAAAGAGGAATACTCCTCTATTGATGGTAGAATTGCAATCTGGTACAACTACTCTGGAAGTCAATCTGGAGGTTCCTCAAAAAGTATATCTACCTGAAGATCCAGCTATACTACTCCTGAGCATATACCCAAAAGATGCCCCACAATGCCACACAGGGATATGTTCTACTATGTTCATAGTGACATTATTTGTCATAGAGAGAAGCTGGAAACAACACAGATGTCCCACAACAAAAGAATGGATAAAGAAAACATGGTTCATTTACACAATGGAATACTATTCAGCTATTGAGAACAAGGATATCATAAGATTTTCAGGCAAATGGATAAAACTAGAAAATATATTCCCGAATGAGATATATCACAGTCAAATAAGACCAATGGAATGTACTCACTAATAAGTGGATATTAGCCAAAAATGTACAGAATGCCCAGGATAAAATCCACAGGATTCAAAAAGTTAACATGTCAAAGAGCCCATGTGAGGATGTTTCAATCACACTTTCAGGGGAGAAGAAAATAGAGGGCAGAGGGAGGGAATGAATTACATGGGAGAGGGGAGCTGGTCAAGGTAGGGGGAAAGGCGAACATGATCAGGTATTGCGGGTGAGATGGGTGGCAGAAGCAGGAATACAACCTGAGGGTCAGCAGAATGAATGGAAATATTCAACCTTGGGAGGTGGGAGGTGAAGGAGCACCCTCTAGAATGTAAGAGAAACCTGGGAGGTTAGGATGTAAAGACTCAAACAAATCTTAGATGAAATGCCCAAAACTAGGGAGAGTGACCTTGTCGAATCATCCTCCAGTAGAAAGGCAGGGCAACAGGTACATCTTTAATAGCAATATGGCACTCCTTAGTACTAGCTCCTATAGTAGTTGTAGTTGTCCATGTATTATTTTGAAGAGATACTGTGATCAATAATACTTATAGAAAAACAAACAAACATTTATTTGTGGTTTTTTTTTGTTGTTGTTTTTACAGTTTCAGAGAGTTAGACTATTATCATCATGATGGCAAGTAGAAATGTATGGCCATGGAGAGGAGCAGTACTGAGAAATTTACATTCTGATCCACATGCAGCAAACAGAGAGGGAGGAGGGAGAAATGAGCCTGTCCTGGGCCTTTGAAACCTCAAAGTCCACACAAAGTGACACATTTTCTCTAACAAAGACAGACCTACCCCATGAGGATTATATTCTCTAATCCTTCAAACATTTCATGACCTGAGAACTAAGTATGAATATATGAGCCATCTCATTCAAACAACTGAAGAGAGGGTATGATGAAAGAACGAAAGAAGGAAGAAAGGATTTTGTTTGAAAAAGTCATGGACAATCATGGAGAATATGATTTATCTATTTGCCTAAAATTATTATAGGTATTATATATTTTTTATGTATATAGAGACATATATAGATAGAGATGACAAAGATCATATAGCTCAATATAGATTGATGACAGAGTTACATAGATGGTAGATAGATAGATGATAGATAGATAGATAGATAGATAGATAGATAGATAGATAGATAGATAGATAGATGCCACATCCACTCCAGTAGTGACCCGAGTGACAGGCCCAAAAGCCTGGATGCAGTACCAAGGTGAAAAGTTCACGGAAACTTAGTCTCTTGGAACCATGCCATTCTGTATAATGAATGCTCCAAACTTGTCCTTGCAAATAGATCTGTGTGCTTTCTTTTAGTATTGTTTTATTATAGATGCCTCTAAGCAATGACTTGCCAAATACCTAAGCAAAATCGAACTTTGCTTCCTGGCCTTCACCAATGCTCTAGGTAGTCCTTGAACTGACAGTGTGCTTGGAATTCAGTAATAATGTGGCCTATTCAGTGACATTCAAAACTGCCTCTAGTATTGTAATCAGACATTACCATCTACTATATAGAGTTAAAAATATCAGGGCAAGCTTAGCAAATAAGTTTAGAATTCTTATTAGAGTTATGTATGGCAGACTACATTACTTCTTACTAGAAAGTCCCCACACACAATCACCTAGAATAATACCCGAGTTAATCCCATATGCAAGAATTTACAATGACCTATGAGGAAGGAAGGTTGTGGTCTAAGAAGGAACTAGAGTACTTAGAACTGTAGATAGCTGAGTTATACCCATACACATAAATTTACAATGGCCTAGGGGAAAGGAGAACTATACAATAGACTAGAATTGGAACTATGGCAAGGGCATGAAGCCCTTGCCCCTGGCTTCTAAGATTAAGCTGACCTTTTGATCCCAGTTTTCAAAATTGATTTTTATCCCAGTTGATTCCTGTTAGCTTTTTGTATGCATTCCTTTGCTTTGTATAAAAGTCACTTATAAGACTGGTGCTGGCTTTGAGACAAATTACATCCAGATACAGCATTATCTTGTGTTTGTGTCTGTTTGTCACCTTTTTCTTGCCAGCTCCTTTCCCACACATAACTGGAACCCCCTGATTTGTTCCATGGATTGAGGGAGGCCGACTGGGGCGGGTTTATGGCAGATAGATAGATAGATAGATAGATAGATAGATAGATAGATAGATAGATAGTGTGGTGTTTTGAATATGCTTGGCCAATGAATATGCTAGCATTAGGTGGTATGTCCCCATTGAAGGAAGTGTGTCTCTGTGTTGCCAGGTTTTGTGGGTTCCTAGAGCTTCACTGAGTGCTGAGGAGTCAGTCTTCTCCTGGGTGCCTTCAATTCAAGATGTAGAACTCTCCACTCCTTCAATATCTATGTCTGCCTGGATATTGCTATGCTTGCTGTAAGGATGACAATGGACTATGAAACTGTAATTCAGCCTCATTTAAATGTATTCTTTATGAGAGTTACTTTGGTTAACGTATCTCCAGAAACATATACTACAACAGACAGATAATCAGACAGATAGAATTGAAATTTATCTACTTGGGCAAACAATGCTTGCAAAAAAAAAAAAAAAAAGAAAAGAAAAGAAAAGAAAAGAAAAGAAAAGAAAAGAAAAGAAAAGAAAAGAAAAGAAAATGACCTATTTAAATAAAAGCAATGTTAGGCATGTGATGCTCCCTTGTTAATTGTTGGTCAGAGTTGTCTAAGAGACACCAAAAACCTAATAGAAGATTGTTAATGACGGTTGTTGCCTCTCTAATGTAGAAAGCACTCCCTATTTCTGGTAATACCATGTTCTTTGAATATAGGACCTCTACTCCTCCAGATATAAGCAGAAAGTGATCTGAAGCCTTATTACTGATAACCAGCTTTCATGGTATGAGAATTGAAGTAGAACACTATTGCTAGAGACAACAAACATGTTATAGTACAGAATTAGAGAAATTGAGCAGGAATTGATCTGAAAATTTTCTCAAGAAAATAGGCTTGAAAAAGAAGAAAAAGAAAAAGAAAAAAGAAAAGAAAGGAAAGAAAAAAAAGTAAAGAAAAGAAAACAAAAAAAAAAAAACAAAAGAAAAGAAAAGAAGCTTGAATGGTATCCAAAGATATTGGGTAAGATGCCATGGAAGAAATATGTACAACAAGCCTACCAAGCTACAAAATCTATAAAACACAGTGACTAGCCCTATGATATCCACAGTGACACAATAAAAAAGCATGTAACTATAGTAGCACTATAATTGTACTTAAAGCACATTTAATATTCGGCATCTCAGGCCTTGTTCTATAAGCCTAACAAACTACCAGTGGCTAGAAGTTTCATTGTCCCTACAGGAAGATCCACTATGGTCCTTTTTCCACACCAGTGTGATTTCAAGCTGAATTCTAAATATTTACTTTCATCACCCCTCTTCAAGGAAGCTTTTTTGGAACATATAAAAATTATGGCAGAAATTTACAATCTCTCAAAGTGTAGAATTAATAAGCTATGCTGGCCTCTAATGGCACATATAAAATCTAAGATTATTAAAGAATAGGAAGAAAGATTTCAAAAGCCAAAGGACTAGTTTCCATATTTTGAGATAATAGAGATCTACCACATGGCTCAGCTCTATGACACTTGTGATTTTAATTTTGACCAAGTGAACATTGAAACCAATTATAATCATTCCTGAGATAAGTGTCATGTTTTGAGGTATGTTCTGATTCACTTATAATTGAATCATTTGCCTTGACTACTTTCTAGTCCTCTGGGTCACATCTTTTTATGCGTGACTGTTTTTTGCAGGCTCTGAAGTGGAGTACTTTCTACCTATGGATGTCACACTTACATAGAACAAGCAGGTGGTATTTGCATGGCTCATTCACCACACTCTAGAGATCATATGAATGAGTGAGGCTTCTAAAATCTAGCCCCTTATTTTCCCCCAAATGCTAGGACACACTTTTCTACAAGAAATGACAAATATGATACCTCAACATTGATCTGAAATAACTTTCTTTAATATTACTGTAGACGTTTATCATTTATTATCATTAATCATTGTTTTATAGCATGAAATATATGTTCAAGTGTTTTGTTGGCTCTAATATTAGGGTAACTGAAAATTTATTTTTAACTTAAATTTCTTTTAAATACACAGAACTTCTTTTGAATCTCTGCCCTTGTATTTCTAACATAGTGTAAAACTGATATATTTTTATACTGTCTTAGCCACTCTCCTCTTGCTGAGTAGAAACTTCATGACCAAGGCAATTTTTATGAAAAACAAACAAACAGAACAACAGTCACAACCACAACAAAAAAACAGTTAATGGGAGCTTGCTTACAGTTTCAGAGGTTTAGTTCATTATCATTATGAAAGAGTATGGTCACATGAAGCCACACAATGTGGTAGTAACTAAAAGGTATATCCTGATCAATGGGCATAGAAAGAAAAACTAGGTCTGGCGTGGTCTTTGAAACCTCAAAGACCACCCTAGAGACAAACTTCTTCCAAGTCCACACCTACTCCAAAAGGCTACATTTCTTTATCCTTATTATCTTCTGGAAGAATGTTACTCCCTTGCTACAGAGGCATTTTTATTCAAACCACCTCAGTAAGTGAGAAAATACAATCATCAAAAATTATTTTGAAAATATTAACAGTGCAAATTTACTAACTTCTTTTTACAAATTTACTAACATCAAGTTAGGGATAATGAGCGTTATTTATTTGAACTACAGTAGTGAAGCAGATGTTTTACTGGCTAACATATAAAATGGAATGACAGGTTGCAAAAGTAGTCCTTTTATTGTATTGCAAAGCAAAATACTGGGATAGAGAAATGTACTTTGTTCTATTTGCCACTATGAGTGGATAGACTCTGAATTAAATTACTCTGAACAAATTTTACTTTTCTCATTCAAAGACATATTGCAAAAATATAACAAACACGAACTCAAGTAGAATCAATTTGTCTGGTCCATTACTTCTCCTCTTCACTCTAAAGGACCACTTAAAGTCAGGATGACATTAGCATGGTCAATTGTCAACATAATGGATTAAATCTGTCAAAAGAAATAGTCTTTTCAGATTTTCAGTAGAGTAAATCTTTCTGTAAATAAGGTTATGATTGGAGAAAATTATATAATGTCTGTTGTCTGATGTCATCAGTATAAAATCTCTGCTTTAGAGTTTTAGAGGCCTGTTTTGGAGCCCCATGGAAGGACACTAAGTCATACCCTACAGAGATAACTGGTGACTATACAAGCAAAGCTACCCAGAAAGAAAAACATTTTTATATCACTAATAAATTCATGATTTTTTATAAATTGTTTGAGTTTATGGTAATTTTATAATTCTTGGGGGCTATAATTTTAGATCTAATAAAATATATGTAAAAAAACTCAATTTAAACCAAATTTGCGTGAAAATGATTGATTTATATGATGTCCAGGAGAAAATGATAATTAAAGCTTACAACTTCCAATGATGCAGTAACTGTATTATAAATACTCAAGAATAAATATCCTTCTCCACAAGAACTTTACCTAATTATGGTCATTAAAAATTGAATTTATTGCTGGGCGTGGTGGCGCACACCTTTAATCCCAGAACTCTGGAGGCAGAGGCAGGCGGATTTCTGAGTTCGAGACCAGCCTGGTCTACAAAGTGAGTTCCAGGACAGCCAGAGCTACACAGAGAAACCCTGTCTCGAAAAACCAAAAAAAAAATTGAATTTATACTTGTGAAACTCTGAAATATCACAATATTTTTCAATATAAAGTGAAACAAATTGCAGACTATTCAGTATCACATGTAATGATATTCAGGAATGAAAGAGAAAACCATGGATTGATACTGAAAACACTATACTTCATATATAACTATACTTAATGGAATGAAGCTATGGAAGTGTGTGCGTGTTTGTGTGTGTGTGTGTGTGTGTGTGTGTGTGTGTGTGTGTGTGTGTGATTCAATTTACATAAAGTTTAAGAACAGGTAAATATACATAATTGATGGATGTTGGTAAGAGAGAAAAATACTGCATATATGTGGAACAAATAATTGATATTAGCAAGTGTTCTCAGTAGTTATTGACTTGATTCTCTGTTTTGTTTTTAAGGGGTATTGTAGAGAGCCACTGCAAGCTGACAGCAGTCACCATTAAGAAATGGCGCTGGCATCCAGCATTCTCCCATATGATCCTTGGAATGTGCTTTGTCCTGGGGGAAAAGCGCACGAGTCACAGAGCCCATTTCCGGGGCGCCTTGGGTTTATGGCTTTGCAGCCAATCCTATGGGAACAAGCTGCCTTAGGGCTGCCTCAGGGGTTATATAGAGCTGAGCCCTCCGGGGATTCCTTGGTCTTCCTCCACATTAAAGTATGCCACAGAAGGATCCTTTGCATGTGTCCGCGTGAATTCTTGCCGGCGATAACCAGTGCGGGTCACAGGGTATGCATACATTCTACTCTCCAAATACTTAAACAAGGAAAAAAACACCTTAAAATCCTATGCATGCTGTAGCTATCTTGCAGTTATGGACAGAAATCAAAGCTTTAATATATTAAGAGACTTTTATCTCTTTATTTTTAGAATAAGGTACTTCTCTATTTCCAAAGAATCAAAGCAATTTAATGCTCAATTTCAAAATTAAAACTGAAATTCTATCTTAGTCACATTAAGTGCATAAATTGTAATCTCACATGACCATAATGCCAAAGTAAAAACATGCACTTGATCAATGTTTGCTCAACCCAGCTATGCTTCAGAGATATTTGGGGAATAGAGCTGTTGAAAGAAGCATCAGTTCTGTACATTTTCCATTTTATATCGTATTGACTTTGTTCATTGAAAATGTCATAGCTGTAGAAGGTTTATTTTGCTTTATTATCACTCTTTCAAGCTGCTGTCATTTTCTTTCTACAGTCATTAACCCTTTCCTTCCTATTGATCCTTTCTGGCATTCATTTTGTTTTGTTTTGTCATGTTTTGTTTTGTTTTGTTTTGTTTTGCTTCCCACAGATGTTCAGCAGGACAGTCTATGTAGACACAGTTGGGAATCCCCAGTGCAGTTGAGTGAGATAAGCATTGAATACCCAACTGACATCAGTGACTGCCCCTCCTCCAGAATCCATCCTTTAGCAATAACTTAATGGAGGAAGAAGAAGCATCCTGAGTCCTTTCCAGATCTATTGTTAGACTTGATAGTTTTCAAACCCAGTGCTGTCAAAAGCTTCTGCTGTGAAATCATATTTGCAATGATTATGCTATATCCTAAAGATAGAATTCCACATGTCTTCTGCCTTTCTATTTAAGTTTTTTCTTCTCTGTTCATCAGTATTTAATGAGCTCTAACAAATATTGCATGTCTGTCTGTTTGCTGCTAACCACTCAACCAACATTGTAGGGACCATTTATTGTAGAGATATTTTATTTCTGAGTATTTGGGGTTTGAAGAAACTATGAATGGGATTGATTTCTTGATTTTGTTTGCGTGTCTTGGTTATTGATATGTAGGAGTTACTAATTTTTGCATGTTTATTTTGAATTATTTTACTTTGTTGAGAATGTTTATTAATTCCAAGCGTTTACTTGCGGGAACTTTAGGGTGAAATATAAAATATAACATTGTCTAACATAGGGATAACTTGAAAATTCCCTCTCCCATTCCCATTCCTTTAACTTCTTTTTGTTATCTAAGATGGGCTGAAATGTCATGTGTTTGAGTGTCAAGATGACAAGGTGTACTGTTGTGATTGTAAAATTTGTCACAGTAAAAGAATCCAGAATTTCTTGGGAGATGGACCTCCAACAGCCTATGGAATATCATCTTTATTACATTAATTGATGCATGAAAACCTACCTTAATTATGAATGGCAGCATTTTAATGAACCTGAGTCATCCTCAAGAGAAATAGATGTTTGTAACCAATGAGCTATTTCTTCAAACCATTTTCTCTCCTTCTTGACTAACAGTGCAGTGTGAACACATTTCTCAAGCTACTTCAGATTTCCTAACATAGTGAATTATAGTGTAAATCTCTGAGGTAATTAAATGCTCTCTCTCTCTCTCTCTCTCTCTCTCTCTCTCTCTCTCAAAAGACATTCTATGGATAGAGATTCATGCATACTTCACTTAGTATAGAAACTTTCTAATAAGTTTTATTGTAGTGAGAATTTGTAATTTGGATTTCTTTTTAAAATACAGAAATACTATAATAATGTTCTTTTCCAGGTGTAGGGGTAAGGGACTACCTTAGAGAGAATTTTGTATCTGACTATGATTTGCCTCATGTTTGAGGAAAACATCCCTTTGCCAGCAAAAGATAGTTTCTGTGATTGAGGAAATTCTATGCAAATTGTGATTTGGTATTATGGGACCATGTCAGAGGTATATAAATGCCATAACTCCAATAGGTCAGGAGAATAGTTGTTGTTTTTTTTTTTTTTTTTTTTTTTTTTTTTTTTTCCAATGGCTGGGTTTTAGTTTGTTAGTAGGCACATTCAAAGGAAAAAATAAGAGGAAAGTAATTACATTCAGAGATCTCTACTTTGGCCTTTCCCCTCTATTGTTATTATCCTCTATAATAATAGGGGATGAAATTGGGGAAAAACGGTGCCAAAAAGAAGAACCCAAAAAGTAGCAAAGACCAGCTACATCTGATAAATTGTTTTTAATTCTTGAGACACACAGGATGGACTAAAAGAATAGATTCTCACAAACTGACCCTCACTTCAACACATTCCCATTCCCAAAAACGGGGCTGTTTAAAACAATGACCCCCATAGGCTCATATATTTGAATATTAGTCATCAGGGAATGGTGTTTATTTTTTTAATTAATTAATTATTATTATTTTTTGCATTCCATATTTTATTCCTTGCCTTTCCACCCTCCTACTGTTTAACATCCCATATCACCTCCCCATACCATGTCATCATGTGGATGTCCCCCACTTCCCACCCCAACCTCTAAACTCCCTGGGGCCTCCAGTCTCTTGAGGGTTAGGTGCATCATCTCTGAATGAACACAGACCCAGCAGTTCTCTACTGCATGTGAGTTGGGGGCCTCATAACAGCTGGTATATGTTGTCTGGTTGGTGGTAGTGTTGGAGAGAACTCAGGAATCTAGATCCTCCTACAGGATCACCCTTCTCCTCAGCTTCTCCAGCCTTCTCTAATTCAACAACAGGGTCAACTGCTTCTGTCCATTGGTTGTCTGCAAATATCTACATCTGACTCTTTCAGCTGCTTGTTGTGTCTTCTGGAGTGCAGTCATAATAGGTCCCTTTTTGTGAGTGCTCCAAAGTCTCAGTAAAAATGTCAGCCCTTGGGACATCCCCTTGAGCTGGATTCTACTTTGTGTCTGTGGATGGACCTTCTTTACCTCAAGCTCCTGTCCATTTCCATCTCTGTAATTCTTTCAGACAGGAACAATTATGGGTCAGAGTTGTGACTGTGGGATGGACCCCCCTCTCTCATTTGATGCCCTGTCTTCTTGCTGAAGTTGGGCTCTATAAGTTCCCTCTCCCTACTGTAGGGAATTTCATCTAAGGTCCCTCCCTTTGAGTCCTGAGAGTCTCTCACTTCCCAGATCAATAGTGCAGATACAGAAAACATGCTTCATTTGCACAATGGAATCTACTCAGCAATTAAGAATGAGGACATCTAGAGTTTTGTAAGCAAATTGATAAAACTAGAAAATATCACCCCTAGTGAAGTAACTCAGACCCAAAACGACATGCATGGTATGTACTCACTAATAAGTGAATGTTAAAAAAAATACAGAATACTCAAGCTATAGTCCACAGAACTCAAAAAGCTCAATAAGCTGAAGTGGCCAAGTGAGGACACCTCAGTCACACTTGAGAAGGAGAAGAAAGCAATCACAAGTGGGGAGAGAGGAAGGGAAATGGGAGGGAAAGTGGATAAGTTAAGTGGGAGATAGTAGGGGGGAGGGGAACCTAATCTGGTATTGGGTAAGGAAAATGGAGTGAAGCTCTAAGGACAAGCAGAATGAGTGGAAACAGGCAACCTCCGGAGATAGGAGGGAATGATATTTCTTGAGAAGGAATAGGATGTGTGAAAGAATTGGTGCACTGAAGGTGAGTTTTAATATTTCAAAAGCCCAGACCAGGTCCAAATTTTCCATCTTTCTGCTGCCTGATCGAGATATAGAACCCTCAGCTAGTTCTCCAGCACACACACAAATATACATGTTCACACACACACAAACATACAAATAACTAAGTATAATTTTTAATTTTTTTCTATGCCCTCAAATATTATCTGCCTTAGAAAAATCATAGAAAAATCATGTAGGGTGTTAGAAGAATGTAAATTCTGAAAAAGTTTGATATAAATATTGTATGATGATGACTTGTTCTCAAGATTAAGAAAATTAATATAGTGAAACAGCGATATTGCCACTCTACATATGTAGTCAGTACATTTTCCACAAAACTGCAATAATAGTATTCAAGAAATAGAAAAATTGATCTCAAAATTAACTTGCATAAACAAATATTTTCTAAGCTTAGTCACGAATTACAACAGCAATTTAAAAAAAAATGAAGTTATTCATTCCTGATTTCACATGTACCACAGAAGCATAGCATAAAACAGGGTACTGACAGAAAATCAAACATGCTGATGTATGCAATAAAACAGTCATAAAATTATGCCTTTGAACATATAACAACCATATGAACTTGACAAAGGTGTCACAAATATACATTAAATAAAAGACATTCCCTTCAAGAAATAATGCTGGAAAAGACAGATAATTGAATGAATAAAAATGAATATAGATCCATAATCTATAAAAAAAGTAAATTTCACAGCTACTATAGACCTTAAATTAAAACATGAAACTCTGAACTGGCTATAGGCATGATTAAGAACTCATTTCAGGAAAGAGTCACATCAAAAAGCCTTCTGAAAAGAAGTCTGATAACTCAAGTAAAAAACTGAAGAATAGACTGGAGAAAACTATAACTGTCAAAATAAATGCCATGTATTAAGCAAATTTTCTGAATGAAATTCCTTGCTATGTATATTATGTGTGCAAACATGCACTTCATATGGAAGTATTTTCAGCAAGCTCTATGGTTTCCTTACTGAATCATCCATTGACTTAAAATCATTTCAGGAGTAGTCATAAAGATGATTTAGTGAGGTTCATACAATTCCTGCAATAATCAGCAAAAACAGAGGGAAATGTCTCAAGATAATAGATTTCAAAACCAGGAGTCAGAGCATAACAGAATAAGAACACTCTATATGTCAGAGTGCCCTTCAACTAACCTTTAGCTTTAGTTTTCTACTTTTGAAATTGTTCTGCTCTTTACTGGTTAAGATTATCTGTTCAATATCGCAGAGTATGCATAAGTGCATTTATTTCTATGAGGATTCTATAGGTTATTCAAAATAAGGTTAAAATAATTATTTTTAAACTTGGCAGATATAATCAAATTTTATGTTTTGTCTATTTATTTTTACTTGACAGTTTAGTACTAAGAAATGCTACAATTAGGAAAGCAACACATACCAAAATTAATCAGATGTAAAGACTTTAAAACTCATTGAATTTTACACAGTAAATATCTCCATTCACAGTAGAAGATGTGGAGCTTTTCACTGCATTCTATAATTTTACTAACAAATATATATTTTAGGAACAGGTCACATTACCAGGAGTAGTTGGTTAAAAAAAAAAAATTGACCATTGCAGTTTTGTATATTGGTGCATTTTTGGTGTTTGTTTGTATGTTGGTTTGTTTTATTATTGTAAATTTATATTTGTCTTTATCTATTTATAATTTTTTGACATTACATTTTTTAAGGAGAGTTGAAAGAAAATCAACTCTACTTGAAAGAAAGAAGTCGTGGGAAGTCATGACAGATTTGAAATGCAAAGTAAGTATATTCTTTTTCATATTTTTTTCTTTTAAAATTACAGAAATATATGATGAAGTTTTGCTTGAGTCTGTATCTATTCATTCCATGTGAGACTCATGACCAAAGAGTATGTTGCATCTGGAGCCGAACTTAGAGATGTTTCTGAACCAAAATATGTTCAAGTCAATGTCTTCTATATGATTAGCAAATACTGTTCATTCTTTAGTCATCTCTCCTGCCCCAGTATTCTTAACTAATATTTCACAATCCAATAATTCTCAACTCAATGAAAATTAAGCGACCAACAAAACTATAGCTTTGGTATTTCATCACTTCAATAATTTCAAATTTTCTCAAATTCTTTTCCATATATTCCTACTTTTGTTGCTATATTATTTATTTTCCTTTATCTCTGGACTTTTTTTTCTCCTTATCTGCCCAATAACTTCAATTGCTTCACTTGACATTTTTTCAAGAGTGAATCATTTGATCAAGATTTAAAGAGTTTTGGAGTAATTGCACACAGAGATGAAAGGTTCCAGTCTGCACAAATAATAACTGTGAATTGGCTTATGCTATATTTTATAGAAAACTTGGTTTTGTCCCATAATTTTTCATCTCTGTGTCTTACAATGGTATTTTCCTAAAGAAAACATGTTGGAATCCTTATGCTGTGATGCATAACTGAAGCGGTTGACCTCTTGCAGGCACTCAATCCCCATCAAGAGAGATCCACATGTTCCCACCAGAAGAGAACACAATATCCTTCCTTTATGTTTATCAAGTCTGAATACGCACACAGCAGTAAGATTCCTGGTGAAAATGAACCTTCTTTTCTGTGTTTCCTCCCAGAAACTCATCCATTTTCTATATTAATCTGCTTTGCAACTTCCTAAACATTATTGCTATAAATTTTCATGTTCCTCATTTCTTTTAATGATGATACCTTAAGTGTATGTCCTATGTGCAACACTGGGCTTGGAATTCATAAACAATGTTGCCTATTCAGTGACATTTAGAATTGTGTTTAATTTTGTAAGAGAGATAGTGAAATAAATCAGGCATTACTATCTACTTCATAGAGTTAGAAATCTCAGGGCAAGCTTAGCAATGTAAGTTTAGAATTCTTATTATAGTTACATATGGCAGAATACATTACTTATTAGTAGAAAGTCCCCCCCGCCACACACACACTATCACTTAGAATAAAAGCCAAGTCACTCCCATATACAGGAATTTACAATGGTTTAGGAAGTCGTTTGGGCTGTGGTTCTAGAGTATTGCATTATTCATGAGAAGGTTAGCTAGAGCAGAACTCCTTAATTAGAACCATGGCTTGGGCGTGAAAGCCCTTGCCCTGGGAGTGTAAAGAACTCACACCTGGCTTCTAAAACTATGGCTGATTTTAGATAGAACTGACTTTACCTCAGTTGTTTTATTGCCCAGTTCCTACCAGTCTTTGTGTTTACATTTCTTCTGTTTTGTGTAAGAGTCTTTAAGCATCCTGTGATCTCATTGCACCTTGCCGATGATGTATTACCTAATTTCCCTATTTCCTTCTGTATAAAAAGTCTGATGCTCAATTTGACAAATTACATTCAGATCCTAACTCCCTTGTGTCCTGTCTGTCACTCGCTGAACTCCTTAGCCCACTTACTCCAGAGAATCTGTTCCATGCAGACAGGGGACCTAAAGGGTCTGCAACAACTGTAGTAATTAATTTAGTGCTTTGAAAACCTAAAAAGAAAAAAATGCCATTAATTGAGTGAAGAACATGAATGTTCGTCCTAGGGCACTGGAAAATAATAGAAAGGAATGATTACTGGTTTTATGGTTAGTTGTCTACTAAACATTTTGAAATGATACATTAATGATGCTCCAGTTACCTTTCAATTAAAGAAAGACCATAGTATTTATGTCTGAAGATATCAGGAAGCAGCAACTTACTTTTATGTAAGGTTGTCTTGCCCCACAAGTCGCCTGTGGTTATGTAATTAGTAAGTGAAATAATTCATTAGTGGTTTTATGGTTTCTGAGTCTATGCTTTTATTGCCAAATTATAAAGTTATTGGCTTTTTTGAGCTAAAAGCCTTTAAATTGTTAATTTTAAAATTTTATTTTTTACTACTGTCTGTTCTCATATGTAAGTGTGGAAATATGACATGGCTTGTAAATGGAGGTCAGAGTAGAATTTTATGGAATGGTGTCTTAGTCAGGGTTTCTATTCCTGCACAAACACCATGACCAAGAAACAAGTTAGGGAGGAAAGGGTTTATTCAGCTTACATTTTTCACATTGCTGTTAATCACCAAAGGATGTCAGTACTGGAACTCAAGCAGGTCAGGAAGCAGGAGCTGGTGCAGAGGCCATGGAGGGATGTTCTTTATTGGCTTGCTTCCCCTGGCTTGCTCAGACTGTTCTCTTATAGAATCCAAGACTGCCAGCCCAGAGATGATCCCACCCACAAGGGGTCTTCCCTGCTTGATCACTAATTGAGAAAATACCCCACAGCTGGATCTCATGGAGGCACTTCCCCAACTGAAGCTCCTTTCTCTGTGAAAACCCAGATGTGTCAAGTTGACACAAAAACTAGCCAGTACAACTGACCCCTTGTCAACTTGACACACAAATACATCACTAGTAAGCCTCAACCCTAAGTTCTTACTTATCCCCAAGATCTTAAATAACTTAAAAGTACCCACAGTCTTTACATATTAAAAGTTCAATCCTTTTAAAATATCCAATATCCTATAAAATCCAAAGTCTTTTACAATTAAAAGTCTCTTAACTGTGGGCTTCACTAAAAAACTTCCATCAAGAGGGAAAAATATCAGGGCACAGTCACAATCAAAAGCAAAAATCAATCTCCAACTGTCCAATGTCTGGGATCCAACTCACCATCTTCTGGGCTCCTCCAAGGGCTTGGATCACTGCTCCAGCCATGCCCTTTGTAGCACACACTTTGTCTCCAGCTGCCTGTACTTCACTGCTGCTGCTGTTCTTGGTGGTCATCCCATGATACTGGCATCTCCAAAATGCTGCTGTCATCCACTGTAACTAGGCTTCAACACTAGTCTCTCATAGACTCTCTTCTTGGTGCCAAGCCTCAACTTCTTTGCATGACCCTTTCAGTCCTGGACCATCAATTGCAACTTAGGCTGCACCTTCACCAATGACCTTCCATGGCCTCTCACAGTGCTTCCATGGCCTCAGCTGCTCTGCATGACCACTTCATGCCTTCAAAACCAGTACCAGCTGTGTAACTCTTACACATTACCAAGTCCCACTGCAGCAGGAGTACAAACTTGGCTATCTCTGGAACATAGTTTCTTTGTGCTTTCAGAAAATACTTCTAAGAAGATGTCACCTCAACCATGCTGTTTCTCTTCTTAATCACTGCTAATTTCTTAGCTCCAGCTAACCAGCATCAATAGTCCCAGTAATGCAAAGGTTTTGCTTTAGTAGGTCTGGTATCTTGTTAATCACAGCTGATTCTTCAGCCCTAGCTAAGCAGAACCAAAGAATCAAAATCAAACTAGCAATGGCTCTGAGAAGAGTCTTTAATTTTCCCTCTGAAATTTCACAAGCCAGACCTCTATCTTCTGCACTGTTCTCAACATTATCTTCCAAGCTCCTACACAACATCTGACAGAGCTCTTAACAATGAATGGTTCTTCAAGCCCAATGATCCAAAGTACTTCCACAGTCCCCCCCAAAACATGGTCAGGTTGTCACAGGAATACCCCACTCTGCTTGTACCAATTTCTGTATTAGTCAGGGTTCTCTAGAATCACAGAACTTAAGGAGTAAAGGAATGTATTGATGACTTACAGTCTGCTGTCCAATTCCCAACAATGGTTCAGTAGTAGCTGGTCCAAGTATCTAGCAGTTACTTGGTCCCACAGGGCGAACAGGCAAAGGAGCAAGAACTAGTCTCCCTTCTTCCAGTGTCCTTATATGATCTGCAGCAGAAGGTGTAGCCCAGATTAAAGATGTGTGCCATCACACCCTTAACAGGTGAAAGGTGTGTGCGATCACAGATCACACCTTTAATCCCAGATGATCTTGAGCTCAGATATCTCTCTGTCTTAATCTTCTGGAATCCATAACTGCTATGCTATCAAGATCTCCATACCAAGATCCATATCAGAAACTTCTATCTCCAAGCCTCCAGGTTAGGGTCACTGGTGAGCCTTCCAGTTCTGGATTGTAGTTCATTCCAAATATAGTCAAGTTGACAACCAGGGATAGCCACTACAAATAGCTTGTCTCATTCTGTCATGGGATTTAAGGATTACTGATTGTAGGCCTTAGTTACATTCCTATGATTCATTTATTATAGATATATGAAATTTCCTTGGTAGGGTGATGTTTTTGTGTTTATTAAAGTACATACTGTTATAATATTGCTCATTATGAAAATATATACAATGTAATTCATGTAGTGGGTATATACATTTTTTTTTCATTTTTGAGCAAGATTCTCAAGGGTTGAAAAATATAAAATAATACTTAAATGCTTTGATGAAATAAAACTGTTTCAAGCTATTTAGAGTTAAAATAATTTTCCTTAAGTGACCTAGAACTCAGTTTCACTCACTGACCTTTCCTTTTCCCATCCTTGCATCTGATACTTCCTTTACAATTATTTAAATCCTCACTTTTGTTGGTCTGCATTACAGTGAAAACTGAGAAGCAATATATATTTTCTTTTACTTCAATCATTTCTATGAGCCACTCTCCAGTGAGTGTTAACACAGATAGATTTTTAACATTGCTGATTCTTCCAACAAGTGCGATATGTTTCTCTTAAATACCATTGACAGAAAAGCCGACATTTTGGCTCCAGTAATATGTTCTGGTGAATTTTCAATGGTTGGCACTTTCCTTGGACTATTTTAAATACCAATTTACATTTAATAAAGATATACTTTTGGAAGACTTTCTGAGAATTTTACATAAGATCTAATCACATATATTTTCATCAAAAGAAATTTATGGAGAATTTTAAATTCATTAATTTTATATGTTGTATAGTTTAACAATCCCTTCCATATGCAACATAAAATTTTATTCTATCAACAGATTTGTAAGGGAAATAGTTCTGGTGTTATTTTCAAGTTTTTGACAAGGTTACTGACATCCAGAGCAGTTCCAATATAAATATTGTAGCTCAGAATCTAGAAATCTGTACACTCTCCAATGTCTTAGAGCTCTCATTACATTAAATGTTTTTCAAATGATTTTACTGTATATCGCTTAATCCTTAAATCTCATAATTTCATAAATACTACATGGAACGTGAGAGGCAAGGGTAGGACATACCTGAATCCCATACTGTCAACATACTATATTTTATGGCATGTAATGTCACTTAAGAGCTATTCAATTTAGAGTAAAAACACAATCTGGTGTAAATAATATGTGGACAGCATGAAGCATTCTAATACCTAATATTATTGAATGTTCATTAAATTATAATAACCTAATCTTTTTGTACTACAAGTAGAATGTTCAGAGCAAATTATCTGAGATATAATGTAGCTTCCATTTTATTCTCTAAAGTTAAATTTAGTGGATTGGAAATTTTCTGTAACAGAAGCATGCAGTGTGTAGGATTAAAGATAGTGTGGATCCTTCCACTTTAATAGGACAATCAATCTTTGATTTCTTTCCTTTGAGAGAGCTGCCTGTGAGAGTCTTAGTGTGGGGCTGGGCTTAAACGAGGTCAGTGTTCATACCAGACTTTTTCACTTCAGTGTCTTAAACTGCTGGGAAGTAATTTTGGTAAACACACCTTCTTAAACGCTGCATTCTGAGTTGGCTCAATACAGGGAAGATTCACAGATTGAACGGATCAATAGAAAAGCAGCAGGTGAGTCGGCAGTGTCGGCTAATCCTCCTACAAGTTCCACGAAAGCTCATATCAGTGAGAAAGACAGCAACAGCAAAATCAAAACTAAAACGGCAATTTTAAGGCCTATAGTATCTGAAGGATCTTAAAGGTCGGTTTGATCTCTATGGACTCCACATAATTCAGGATTATTGCTCTCAAGTTTGGGTTACTATTTTCCACTTTATGTACTGAGCTGACATTGTCTTATCCTGATGAAGCACCTTCCAAACTTGAACGTGGGTCACGCTTTTTTTTTTTTTTTTTTTTTTTTTTTCCTCCAATTTTGCAGTTTTCATTTCCAGTGAAATGAAAGTTTCCCAGCATACCCAGCCATGGCCAAGAGCTCTCACTTAGGAATGAGAATCGACTCCTTTTTAGAAAGAAACAAACTTGTTGTTGTTGTTGTTGTTGTTGTTGTTGTTGTTGTTGTTTTGGTTTTTCGAGACAGGGTTTCTCTGTATAACCCTGGCTGTCCTGGAACTTGCTTTGTAGACCAGGCTGGCCTCGAACTCAGAAATCTGCCTGCCTCTGCCTCCCAAGTGCTGGGATTAAAGGCATGTGCCATGAAGCCCGGCCCAAACTCTTTTCCACATGCTGCTCATGAAAAATTTTAGAGTGGATAACAACTGAATATCATATAACCGAACCATTATGTTGGTAAAATGATAGCAGAACATTCAATTCTAATTAAACTGTTAGTTTTCTTGCTATGGTACAGCTATGTAATTGTTCAATAATCAGGTAGTGTTAGTAAATAATGAATTATATTTATGTAAGTATGCCTTTGTATTTCTAATTCTTTATAGATAAGAATTTCATAGTGTTAGTACATTTGAGCTGAGCTGTCCAATTTTCCAGAATTAGTTACTGAGAAGATTCTACTTTGTCTGTCAAAACACCTCATGTATTTTTACACACACACACTCACACACACACACACACACACACACACACATATATATATATATATATATATATATATATATATATATATATATATATATATATATATGAAATTGACCTGAAGTTCTCTTTCTTTGTTGGGTCTTTGTGTTGTTTAGGTATCAGAGTGTCTCTGAATTCATAGAATGAATTAGGTAGATTTTCTATTGTTTCTATTTAGTGGACTTATTTGGAGAGTGTTAGTATTAACTCTTCTTTGAATATCTGGTAGAATTCTGCACTCAAACTATCAGGCTTTGGGGCATTTTCTGGTTAGGAGGTTTTTATCTACCTGATCTTGATTTAACTTTGGTATGTGGTATCTGTCTAGATTACCATCCATGTTTTCCAGTTTTGTTGAGTATAGTCTTTGTAGTAAGATCTGACATTTGTTTTTACTTCCTCACTTTCTGCTGTTATGTCTCCCTTTTCATTTCTTATTTTGTTAATTTGGATACTGTTCCTGTGCCCTTTAGTTTGGCTATGGGTTTATTTATCTTTTTGATTTTCTCACAGTAAAATCTTTTGGTTTTATTGATCTTTTGTATTGTTTTATTTGTTTCTATTTGGTTGATTTCAGCCTTGAGTTTGACTAATTCCTGCTATATACTACTCTTGTGTGTGTTTACTTCTTTATGTTATAGATATTTCACGTGTGCTGTTAAGTTACTAGTATAGGATCACTCAAATTTCTTTAAATTATTCAGTGCTATAGCATTTCATTTCAACACTGCATCGATTGTATCCTTTAAGGATGGATATGCTATATCTTCATTTTCATTGAATTCTATTAAATCTTTAATTTCTTTTTATTTCTTCCATGACCAAGATATCATCTAGTAGAGACTTGTTCAGTTCCATTATCATGTGCACTTCTTGTTTTTGTTGTTATTGAAGTTCAGCCTTAGTCTGTGGTGATCCGATAAAATGCATGGGATTATTTTATTCTTTTTGTATCTGTTGAGGTATGATTTGTGTATGATTATATGATCAGTTTTGGAGAAGGTTTCCTGAGGTACTGAGAAGAAATTATATTATCTTGTTGTGTGGTGAACTGTTCTATAAATATCTGTTAAATCCATTTGGTAAATAACTTCTGTTAGTTTCACTGTGTCTCCACTTAGTATTTCTTTACATTTTTTCTTTTCTTTTTTTTTTTTTTTTTCAATGACCTGTTGATTGAAGAGAGTGGGTGTTGAAATCTCCCACTATTAAAATGTGAAATTTAATGAGTGTTTTGACATTTGTTAAAGTTCTTTTATAAATGTTGTTGCCCTTCCATTTGGGCCATAGATGATCATAATTAAGACTTCCTTTGATGAATATGAAATGTTCTTCCACATTTCCTTTGATAACTTTTGATTGAAAGTCTATTTCATTGGATATTAGTATGGTCATTCCAACTTGTTTCTTGGAACCATTTGTTTTGAAGACATTTTTTCCAGCCTTTAACTCTGAGGTAGTGTCTGTCTTTATCAGTTAGGTGTGTTTCTTCTATGCAGCAAAATGCTTGATCCTCTTTAAGTATCAAGCCTATTAGCCTGTAACATTTTATTAAAGAATTGAATCAATTAATGTTGAGAGATAATAAAGATCAATAATTGTTCTTTCTGTTATTTTTGTTGTTGTATGTCATATTATATGTATTGGAGATTCTCTTCTGTTCCACACTTTGTCTCTGACCTAAGTACCCACACTTTGGTCTTCCTTCTTCTTGAGCTTCATGTAGTCTGTAAATTTTATCTTTGGAATTCAGAGCTTTGGGGCTCATGTCCACTTATCAGTGAGTACATACCATGTGTATTCTTTTGTTATTGGGTTACCTCATGCAGATATTTTCATGTTCATCCATTTGCCTAAGAATTTCATGAATTCCTCTTTCTTTAATAGCTGAGTAGTATTCCGTGATGTAAATGTACCATACTTTCTGTATCTGTTCCTCTGTTGAAGGACATTTGGGTTCTTTCCAGCTTCTGGCTATTATAAATAAGGCTGCTATGAACATAGGAGATCATGTGTCCTTGTTATATGTTGGATCATCTTTTGGGTATATACCCAGGAGTCGTATACCTGGGTCCTCAGGTAATACTATGTCCAATTTTCTGAGGAAACACCAGATTGATTTCCAGAGTGGTTGTGGCAGCTTTCAATCCCACCAACAAAGGAGGAGTGTTCCACTTTGTCAATATCCTCGCCAGCATCTGCTGTCACCTGAGTTTTTGATCTTCTGCCATTTTGACTGGTGTGAAATAGAATCTCAGGGTTGTTTTGATTTGCATTTCTCTGATCTCTAAGGATGTTAAATATATCTTTAGGTGCTTCTCAGCTATATAGTATTTCTCAGATGAAAATTCTTTGTTTATTTCTGTTTCCCATTTTTTAATTAGGGCTATTTGATTCTCTGAAGTCTAACTTCTTGAGTTCTTTGTATATATTGGATATTAGCTCTCTATTGGATGTAAGGTTGGTAAAGATCTTTTCTCAATGTGTTACTGTTTTGTCCTATTGACAGTGTCCTTTGCCTTACAGAAGCTTTGTAATTTTATGAGGTCCCAGTAGTCAATTCTTGATCTTAGAGCATATGCAATTGGTATTCACTTCAGGTTTTTTTCCCTGTTCCCATGTATTCAATGTTCTTCCCTACTTTCTCTTCTATTAATTTCAGTGTATCTGGTTCTTGGTCCACTTGGACTTGAGTGTCATACAAGGAGATAAGAACAGATCGATTTGCATTCTTCTACATTCTGCCCTCCTGTTGCTCCAGCTCCATTTGTTGAAAATGCTGTCTTTTTTCCAATGGATGGTCTTAGCTCTTTGTTAAAGATCAAATGACCATATGTGGGTGGGTTCATTTCTGTGCCTTCAATTCCATTCCTTTGATCTACCTGCCTATCTCTGTACCAATCCCATGTATTTTTTTTAAATCACTATTATTCTTTAATACTGCTTGAGGTCAGGGATGGTGATTCTCTCAGAAGTTCTTTAATTGTTGGGGATAGTTTTAGAAGCTACTTTAAAAAATATCTTCCAATAAGATATTCCTAGTTTTAGTTGTTCCAGAGACAGTGCATGCTCTGAAGGCACATCCTCTCTGTTGCCTCATCTTCCTCAGAAGCATCTGTGGGTTCTTCAGGCTCATTGTAAGGCTCTGCAGCTCTTCCTGAGCTAGCCACCACCATCTTGAATCTCCTCATGTCATCTCACTATATTTTTGACCTATTTTTTGTCAGGTCTTTAGGAATACTTACTAAAGTTTTGATAGAGTTCTTCTTTTAGGTATATTGTAATTTTCACTACTGAATATATTTTTATTTATTTATTCCATTCATTTCTACTCATTAATACACACACACACACACACACACACACACACACACACACTGCAGAGGTTTAGCATCCATGATAGAGAAATAAGGGCATAGTTGATGGTACAGGTGTGAGATCAAATCTTGACCCTATTATAAAATGCAGAAATCACACTGGGGATAGTAAGGCTTTTGAAAGCTTAAACAATATCAAATGTGACACACATCTCTAACAGGGCCAAACAAACACCCCGATATTCCCTTAACAGTCCCACCAACTTGGACAAAAGGATCACATATTTAAATATATGAGCATATGGAGAAAATTCTTATTGAAACCACTGCAACAAATATATGGAAATGCAGCATGTGAGTGCATAGAGGAGACTTACTCTGTCATAGGGAATGTTCCTCTATCACTCTTCTTATTTATTGAGATAGGGTTTTCAGCTAAACTCAGAGATCCTAAATAAGACTAACCAACTTGCTCAGGAAAGCCACTTTATGTGCCCTATGAGGCTGGAGTTACAGATTGACAGTCACTGGACAGAGTAGAGGTAATTGTAGTCACTTGTTATCTCTAGGTCCATGCCCCATCTTCCCCAACCATGTTCTCAGCTATGGCTCAAACTGTTTGCACTGATGTCTAAAACAACTCCAGCACTTCAGACCTATAACAATGCTAAAACAGTGGTGCTGGACATTTCTGCAGGCATTGGACACCCCTTTTCACTCCTTAGTGAGCACTAAGAAGAACAGCTCCTTAGTGAGCTACTTTATCTTCAACAATATTGCTCATATGAGTAAGCAGCAGATCAGAGTCACAGTGAGTTTAGAGTAAATATGAAAAGCTACCTTGGACCTGGGCATCCACCAGATTACCTAAGTGGTTATCATGTAGTCATGGTTCCAGGTGGAATGCATGAATGATATGGGATAATTTGTTCACCAATGCCACTACTGTGATCATACTAACTGCCACCTGTTCCCATTACTGACCTGAAGCCATGAACTGCATCATTGTCAACAAGATTAAAGCCAACATCCAAATCAAGCAGAAGGTTTCAGGATGCATAGCATATATAACCCAAACAAAATAATTGACTTGCCAGTCCTTGACATCATTAGAGCAAACACCATTTTAGAAGAGATGAAGTGTTTGGATCCAGCTCAAGTCAATATTACTGCAATTGCTGAGAACGATATAAAGATGAGCATCATGTTGATCTCTCAGCATATACCCAAGTTTGGCTTTTCTTAAGATAAGCTTGCTACACTCACCAGAAATATCCAAAAGAATAGTATGGATGTCATGAAGGTCAAGGCTGGATCAGGTTCTGTAAAAGTATGGGCTGTTCTATGCCCTCTTTTGTTTCTGGACAATGACACAGAGTCCTTTCCATTTTTAAAAAGCTTCAAATAATATAACTGGGAAGATTCTGATGTATTCTAACCTGACTATGCTGGCCCATATTATTTCCCAACCACTTCCCAACCACAGAGCATTACCTGTCATCTTATTCTTGCCCTGGCATGCTTCTTTTGTGTCCTGGTGGCAATTTCCTTCTGTGCCCCTCTCAGACAGTCTCTTTGTCTCTCAGAAGATGTTAGTTTTGCATTAAACTCTCCAGCTCTTATCTAGACTGATCATCTTTATACTGACCATCAAAAAATGATGGAAGACAATGTTTTACAATGTTGTCAGAAAATTCTTCATAAATAATATGTGTTTACTCAGGTAACATCCTTTTCACATCTCCACCAAGTCTGGACTATAGTCATCTCTTTGAGTTATAAAAATCAGCAATTGAATACACATTGCATAAAAACATCCTCCTAAATCTCCCCTTTAGTCCAATAAATAGCTCATTCTCTTATATTAATAAGCAATATATAATCAGAACAACTATGAACACTATCAGGTAAAATTATACAAATAGTGGCCAGTCCATTTGAATTTTGCAACCTTGGATCCATTCTTGGTGAATTCAAATGTCTGTACTTAAATCACTTTCTATCATTACTTGCATATATCAACCTGTAAACATTTTTTTTTAGTTCTTAAAATATTTTTAAATACTAAACAATTTAAGTTTAATATAAAATTATGTACATCTATTCTTCAATCTCATCGGAGGTCTGAAAAGGATGTTACCTGAGTAAACAGGAAGTGGAGAACCAGCATCTCCTAAAACTATGAAGCGGCAGAGACAGTTGGCTACCCAAATAGTCACTCAATGTATCTCTACAACTTTGGAACATCATCACTTTGACCTTCTGACCCAGCATATGACAGAATTTTTGTGAAGCAGAAATTATGAAAGACTTGCCTATCTTGTTCTTGCAAAGTCCGGCAGTTGACTTTTTTTTTTTTCTTAGATATTTTTTAAATTTACATTTCAAATGCTATCCAAAAGTTCCCTATACCCTCCCCTGCCCTGCTCCCCTACCCATCTACTCCCACTTCTTAGCCCCTGGCGTTCCCCTGTATTGGGGCATATAAAGTTTGCAATACCAAGGGGCCTCTTAGTAAGGTAACCCAATCACAAAATAAGTCACTAGATATGCACTCACTGATAAGCAGATATTACCACAGAATATTAGAATATCCAAGATACAATTTGCAAAACACAGGAAAATCAAGAAGAAGGAAGACCAATGTGTGGATACTTCATTCCTCCTTAGAATAGGGAACAAAATACCCATGAAAGGAGTTACAGAGACAAAGTTTGGCAGTTGACTTCTTATGAGATCTGTTTGTCTACAGTTTGGACACTATGCTGTTTGCTTTTGAAGCAATCACAGTTTCTTGCCCATCCACTAGCTTACAATACTGGAAGCAAAATCCATAAGGAAGGTCTTCAATGCCCATTATCTTCTGTGAAGTAGAATGGGGGTGCTGTCAAGAGATGACATACCTCACTATCATGAAAGTCTTTTATTAATAAAAAGTCTTTAAAGGCCATAACTAACATGACTACAAGTTTGATTTATTGACTACTTGCCTTTCTTGATTATCCTAAATAGTTTGTAGTAGTAGTTTTCAAAAACTAGAACTTAAAATTACATTATTAAATGAGTTATATTAAATAAGAGTTGAAATATAAATACAGCATTTTGAAGCGAAAATAATCTTAATTCTGTATAAATTCACAAAATTCCATATCAAATGTAAAATATTTCAACTTGTTAAGGCTTTTTATTCTAAAAGTAGATTGAGTAATCTACCTTTATAACCTACATTACCAAGTAACCTTTCTTTAGTGTCCATCTTTTCTCACTCCTTTTTACCTAATATTAGATAAGAAAGAAGAATAAATTAAAGAGAAAAGGAGATCCCTAAAACTAATTTCCATTATTTTGTTACCTCACTGACCAAGATCATTAACAACCTGTAACCAACTCATCTTAACTAACAACAAACATCTATCACCTATCAAATAACCAAAAAACCACACACACTTACCTTGTTTGAGAATGGAGCATTATTCTTGTAAACTTGCTTCCTGCTATCTGGTCTCACATTATTTTTGGTAGGTGGTAAGAAAATTGGGATATTGATCAACTCTTAAGAAAGGCAGCTGTGTCATTTGCTGACCAGTCTCTGTATGACAGTAAAGTACATGGCTTACTGAAGACATAGTTGGAACAGTACATGAATCTAAACCATCCTAGATAGCTGCCTTGAATCTGGATGCTGATTTTTGAGGAAACAGATTTGAAGTAGTCTGTGAGATAGGATCACTTGAGCTACTTGTCTTGTCTTCACAGATATCTATTCCTTTTGTAAGCATATAAACTTTTTTAAAAAGATAACATACATTTCTGAATTAACACATGTATGGAATATGGAATGTTCACAATTCAGCTAAAGATGATTCTTTGATCTTTGATCAGGTAAAACACATCTATCAATTTATAAGTCCATTTGGACTATATAAACAAAATGTAACATAAGTTTACATCCATGCCATATGAAAGGAGGGCTTATAATAATAATTCACAAGGACCCTGTAGCCAACAATATTCATTGGCCATGCGGAGATATTTCTCAGCCAGTCTCAGAGCTTGTAAAGGAACCAGCATTCATGTTACCTGTTCTGCTGTTCTCTTTGGTTTCTTTCTTCATGTCTGCAGCCAAGATTTTTAGGATGTCTCCTTAGTTAAATCTAAAATATGAAGACAAAACCACGTCTCTAAGGCAACACATTTTCTCCCTTCCTTTCTTAAGTTTCGACATCCTTAAAATGAATTTGGCTGATTTAATTTAGCAATTTATTCCATAATGCAATGATTCTGAGCATGTGTTGTTTTTTTCTCATTAGCATTTTTAAAACATATAGTTAATAGAGTAGCATGCAATCTATGGCTGGGAAACTTTGTTAACCATTTGTTTTAGTTGGGCATCTCTTTTAAAGTCCTATTAGATCTCTCCATAACTACTTGTTCTGGATAATTATGTAGTAATATGCTTTATGTTGTAATATGAAAATAAAAAAAAAAAACATGTTATCAGAGACATATTCTGGGACATTGTCATCTTAATTTGTATAAGTATTCTCACAATATGCATAACTTCTTATAAATTTATGATTATTGAAACAGCCTTTTTCAGAATGTAAAGCAATTGCCCATTGAAATTCTAAACATTTGTCTTTAGAATAGTGCAAATGTGCCCATAAATTTGAGGCTCTCCACTAATTTCTCCTCTGTAATTTTCAGTGTCTCTGGTTTTACATGGAGTTCCTTGATCCACTTAGACTTGAGTTTTGTACAAGGAAATAAGAATGGATCAATTAGCATTCTTCTACATGTTAACTGCCAGTTGAGCCAGCACCATCTGTTGAAAATGCTGTCTTTTTTTCCACCAAATGGTTTTAGCTACTTTGTCAAAGATCAAGTGACCAGAGGTGTGTGGGTTTTCTGGGTCTTCAATTCTATTCCATTGATCTACCTGTATGTTGCTGTACTAGTACCATGCATTTTTTTAATTGCAATTGCTCTGTACTACAGCTTGAGGTCAGGGATGGTGATTCCACCAGATGTTCTTTTATTGTTGAGAATAGTTTTTGCAATCCCAGGTTTTTTGTTATTCCAGATGAATTTGCAAATTGCCCTTTTTAACTCTGTGAAAGATTGAGTTGGAATTTTGATGGGGATTGTAATGAATCTGTAGATTGCTTTTGGCAAGATAACCATTTTTTACTATATTAATCCTGCCAATCCAAGAACGTGGGAGATCTTTCCATCTTCTGAGATCTTCTTTGATTTCTTTCTTCAGAGACTTGAAGTCTTTATCATACAGATCTTTCACTTCCTTAGAGTCAGGGGGATGTGGGAAGATAGAGGGTATAGGGGATTTTCTGAGAGGAAACTAGGAAAGGTGATAGCATTTGAAATGTAAATGAAGAAAAAATCTAATAAAAAGAAGAAGAGTACACATGCTTTAATTTTCCAAATCTACAAAATGACACATATCCATCTGCCAAGTTTTATTTTGGCATTCTTCAGGTTATTTCCCATAGTTAATGCAGTTTGTTATACAAAGAACAAGCAGGGCATTTCCTTAAGATTTCCTTTGCTTGTTGCCAAGTGATAGAAAATTATTTCCTTATACCTTTGCTGTTAAAAAATTTTGCTTCAGAAATTCTGAAGCTTCTAGCACATTTTCTATTAATAGCTGATCAATTTCAGTATTACCTTTTTCTAGAGTGTGTGGTACATGTGAATGTCAGCAGAAATGTGTTGTATACAATGAATGGTTTTTATTTCTTAGTATTTGTTGTAGTTGAATAGTCAAGTTAATTCTGAATTCTCTAGAATAAGGTCAATGGCTTCTAAATATACAATAACTCTTTGTGCATATTGAGAGTTGGAATGTGTAATACTATTATACAACTCTGATTTTTAACTGAATTATAAGGGCTCTTAGCCACTGAACTTAATTTCTTTTATTTATTTGCATCTGTATAGAATGTAGAAGCTCCAGAAATCGGTGTTTGTTTGACTATATGAAGAGAATTCAATTAGTTCTTTTTATATACTGAAGCTGATGGATTTTTGGATATTTATTGTTAACACCCCCCCTGCCCAAGTTACTTCAAGTTCTTTGTCAATATTTTTCTACTGAAAATGTGGCAATTTCAACATTAGTAAAAGTGCTAATATTTCTACTGGACCTATTCCTGCTAATTGACAAAGTTTCATTTTTCCTTTCAGAATAAATTCAGAAACTGTTTCTATATAGGTCTTTAATTTTTAATTCTATGTACTAAAAAAGATTCATTCTAAGATGTAACCTCTCTGCATATATTTCTGGTGGGAGAAGGAGTAGGAAGCAAAATGACTAAAATATATCTTTGGATCCAAACAGTAGACATGTGCATCTTTCAATTTCTTATCTCCCAGGCACAATTATCTCTCACCCACACCTCATAATTTCCTTAGACTATTTAAGACCTTGACACCTTGTATGGTTTCGAATAAATTGCTTAGTTCTTAAGTAGTTAACACAATTGTGGATCTTAACCAATGAATGTTGCCCAACAATCTTTGAAAATTAAGAGTTCATATTTGTTTTCTTCTGATCTATATCTTCTGTGGCTGGATAATCTGCAGACCTATATTGCATCCTAGATAATTAATGCAATCTGTTCTTCATTGCTTTCCATGAACAATTTTTAATCCACAGAGGGGCAAAATTATCTTTTCTTCATCTATCTTTTTTCCTAAGGTCTCTCCATCTGAACCAGTCAGGAAAATATGATCCATATAATGGAAAATTATGTACTGAGAAAACTACTTAGTGAAGTGGACAATTATGGTTTCTTTGGAGACGCAATTGTGCCATGTGATTTTTTTTTTTCTTCTGGAAACTGTCTAATGAGAGGATGTTTTGCTGAGGCAGATGGGGAGAGAATGCTTTTGCTGAGGCAGACATGTGGAAGAATGTTTAGCTGAGAACAGACACCTGATATTTTTTTCCTCGAAGCTGCCTAGAGAAAGGGCATATTGCTAGAGCAGATTTTTAGAGGGACCAGTAATGATTGAAAGAGATATAATTATAAAGCACAGCAGTGTGGCATTGGTTCTCCTTGACACTCTTTGCTGGTCTTTGAACTTTGCTTATGATGCTGTGGGACTGCTTCATCTTACTACTCTTTGCTGATCATCATTTGTTATAATTTCATGGAAAGAAATGAACCAAATAACTTCCCTTGATATCTGGTGGCTTCTTACGACTTTCTCAGACTAGGGCCTATTGGCAGAGCCTTGTGTTTTCTTCTGGATTGAACTGCTGCTGCTTATTTATAAATGGTGTTTACGAGTAGACTACCACTGTCAATTCCTGTGAATTGGTCTGCTGATATCCCAACAATGAAGACTGGAATTCCCACAAAGAAATATTTCTAAACAGGTCAACATCCCTTTTAGTCTTATAAACTTGTCTATTCGACTCCCCTGGTAGGTAGTGGATGAGACAGAGTTTAAAGCTTTTAAGAACTCTTAAACTAGGTTTTGAAAAATCCAGTCTATGACTTATGAATTATTCCTAATGGCTATTTTACAAAATATTGACTTAGGTTAGGACTATTCAACATTCTTTATGCAGGAACTTTCCAATGATACCTTTGTATTGAACAACTATTATTATAAGTAGGTATTGAGGAAGCAAATCTTCCACTATGTGCTCTCTCAAAGGAATATTGGTTTTGCCATATCTTTCTAGTCTTTTGGTATTATTCTATTTTGAATCATCCAATATGTTAATGCTTGTTTCATGGACATGGAATGCATACCTTATAATGTAACACTTTCTTCTCTCTCTCTCTCTCTCTCTCTCTCTCTCTCTCTCTCTCTCTCTCTCTATCTCTCTCTCTCTGAAAGCCTGCATGTCTACAGGATGCCATCCAATTTAGTCTTAACCTTGGGTATGAACATTTTATACTGGCATTTATTGTCTAGTACCTACCTAGGCTATTGATGGTTTTCTAACAACACCTGGCTGAATTTCATTAATTTTATTATATGGTGGCATAGTAGGCTCAGGTCATAACTTTCATGTCTCTATCTGAGTATCCTTTTATTTACATTTACAAGTGTATTTAATTTTTCTTCTAGGGCTTGCCTCAATCTTATATGTTTCTCTTTTTCTTTTATCTATGAAGCCCTATTCTTTGATAAGGCAGAGGAAGCCACCATGGCTATTAAGATTAAAATAAGAAATAACAACATGATAATAATCATAATCAGTAGTGTGCCAATTTCAGTTAATTTAGTGACCTTTTCATCTTTTGTCTCTATTTTAAGCTACCCAAAATAGCATTAGATAGAATCCAAATGCCCTGTTTTGTTTTGTTTTGTTTTGTTTTGTTTTTCAACCTTACATGTATTATTCCTTTTGTTTTTATATAATTCTCATCTTAAGGACATTATTTTATTAGTTTCCAATTATTTATATATATCTATGGTGTCTTATGTCCAGTCTGTTTCTTTCTTCAGAATTTAATCATAATTCCAAACATTTTTTTTTACCTGATCAGAAGTTTGTCTGTGCTTGGATTTCTTCCTCTTTGTTTTTGTCTGTTTGCTGCTATTCAGCCCAGACTTTATGCTGTGACTGGCTCCACACTATTCCTTCCACTCACAAGGAAGAGATGATTCTGGCATCTTCATATGTCTGTATGTGCTGTCTACCAAGGCTCTCTTCCCCTGGAAAGCTCTTCTGGGGCTCACAATCTGAGACATTGCCTTCTCACAAGACAGTATTACAACCACCTGCCATAATAAGCATGGGAGAACACTTAACTGCCTTTCTCTGAGGTTCTGCCTGCCAACCTTTCTGCCCCATTCAAGTTCCTGGAAGTCAGCAGATCAGGGAGTTAAACTAGAGAAAGGCTGGAAGAAGTTGAAGAAAATGACTCCAAAGGAAGATCAGCAGTCTCAACTAGCCTGGACTACCAAGATCTCTCAGACACTGAACCACCACCCAAGCAGGTATATACTAGCTGATCTGAGGCGCCCAACACATATACAGCAGAAGACTGCCTGGCCTCGTCTCAGTGAGAGAAGACACACCTAATCCTTGAGAGACTCGAGGCCCCTGGGAGTAGGGAGGTGTGGACGATGCAGCGAAGATATAGGAGGTAGGGACATTGTCTTAGAGAGAGGGGAGGGTGAGTGGGATCAGGGATTGTCAAAGGGCAGAATGGGAGGAGGATGAAGACTGGACTTAAAATAATAATAATAATAATAATAATAATAATAATAATAATAATAATAACAAAAGTAATTAATAAAATAATAATACATAATAATGATGCATAATAATAATAAAAGAGGAGCTGCATTAGGCATCTTCTGCTACTAACTGGCTTTTTAAATTTTTTGTTGTTGTTGTTCTGGGCTCCATGTCATGATCATTTCTCTAGTTCTAAGCTTGGATCTATCTAAGTTTAAATTCTGTGCTTAACACATTGAATGTCAACTGTAAAAGAAAGGGTCTTTTCCCATCCATAAGAGGGAGCACGGGGCCCACATTGGAGAAACTAGAGATAGAACACCAGAAACTGAAGGGGTCTGCAACCCTAGAAGAGGAACAACAATATGAACTAAACAGAACCCCCAGAAATCGTGTCTCTAGCATCATATGTAACAGAAGATGGCCTAGTCAGCCATCATTGGGAGGAGAGGCCCCTTGGTACTGCAATCTTTATATGCCCCAATACAGGGGAACGCCAGGAGTGGGAGTGGGTGGGCAGGGGAGCAGGGAGGGGGAGGGGGAGGAGACTTTCGGAATAGCATTTGAAATATAAATTAAGAAAATATCTAATTAAAAAAAAGTAAAAAAAAACAAAAATAAAATAAGAAAGAAAGAAAGAAAGAAAGAAAGAAAGAAAGAAAGAAAGAGTCTTTTCTACGTCCACCTTTGTTTACACAACAATGAAATAGAGATGTTTCTATTTATTTATAGTTCTCAATTTCTATAACTGGGAAGATTATGACTGTGCTGTCCTGGACTATTTTCCAGCCACATGGCATTCATTACCTGTCACCTCAGTCTCACCCTGGGCCCTAGCTAGTTTCATGTTTCAATGGCAAATCTCTTCTGTTCCCCTCTCAAACCCTCTCTCTCTCTCTCTCATGGCATGGACCTCTTGCCATATCTTCTCCTGCTGAGCTATAGGCAGAGCAGCTCTTTATTGACCAATCAGAAAATGATACAGAACGTTTTATAAAAAACTGAATCAGGAAATGCTTCATAATAATGGCAAAACCAAATTGTAAATCAGCAACTGAATATATAGTGCGTAAAACATCCCTCAGAAAGGTTCTACCACTTGTCAGTGGTTTACTTTTTATGCTCCTCTATCTGCTCCTTTATGTATCGACAGAAAGGAAGGAGTTGTTGGGATCGATTTTGTTCAAAACAAAAACACTTTTTTTTCTGCATTTTTTTTCTTTTCTTTTCTTTTTCTTTTTTTTTTTTTTAATGAGAAAAGGCTTGGAGGTCAACTTGGGTATTGGGAAAAATCACTCCTTTGGAGAAGAAAATGATGTCTGAGGTTATTGCTTTGCTGAAAGCTTCCATTAAGAAGATGAAGTAAAAGGTTCAAGCTTAAAGACTATCATCAACTTATACCTATTCATCATCATGCCATTGAACTCACTTTAGAGATCGTTGTCTTTAATATGCTTTATGGGTGGGGATAGTATCAGCATACCTTCCAAATTGTGACAAATTCCATTTGTGTATAAAATAAATATTGGCCATTTTCATCACCTTTTTCTATGTTATTTTTTTTCCTCACCCGCAGCCCTGCCCTCTTGCCACCAAGCTCCCATACTACTTTCTTGTCTTTTTGTTTGCTTTCCATTTTTCTTTGTGAACAATTATGTTAAACTACTATGATCAAATATATGGGCCTGAATATTAATCTCTCTACCCACTGGTCATGAATAAATTAGAAATGGTTAGACTACTGAAAAATATTTTCTTTCTGTTAACAGCACTTAGCTACCTTTTGTCTGATGGGCAGCGTTCAAAATGACTTCTGTAATCCATGATTGAATATCGAATAAATCATACTTCTTCAGACTCTATGAAAATAATCTTTGTTTATTCATGTTGCATTAATAATGTAATGTCCATAAGATAATATTTTAAACAGCTCTGTTCTCCATCATTCTGTTCTTTAGGTTTCTTGTTTTCTCATGTTGCTTGAGCTTTGGAAGGGCTGATAGTGTCCCACATAAGGCTGAGCATTTTTTAAATCTCGTATTTTCAGTGTTTTACAAACAATGGACTTCTGCATTGTCATTCACTTCAAAGACAAACTTCTCTCACCAAGACAGCAGACAACACTAAGCAGTGGTTATAAATATACACATTATGAAAGTTGACTGAACACATCTCTATTTTTAAAAATAAAATCAGTCAATTTAATTCTAGGGTCTATGACCCATGTAACCATGGTCTTTGATTGAGTCCATAGCATTCAGCATGAATTTCTTCAGACGGAGCAGGTCCCACATGGTAAGCAGTTGGTTACTTTAATAAGATGGAGTTACTATTGCTCCAATAAGGATACTTGACCTGGGAGACAGGTGATATAGCTTATAAGGTTCCTATGCTGAGAAATATCATTACTACTTTTTTTCCCATAAATTTATGGCAAAGTTACTTCAAACACTACAAAAAGCATAACTTCTTTCTATATAGCTGCATTTTTCTGTTTGTATCTTTACAGGGTTATTTCCATTTTCCTTTCTTACTCATAATGGTTACTTCATGTAAAAGACAAAACAAAAACAAAAAGTAAACAAAGACTACTGCTTTTCAAAAGTATTTAAATCACAAAATTTATTTTAACAACCTATTTTTAAAACAATAAAGAGAACTATTACAATTTAATTTTGGGAGAAGTATTTGACTCAAAGGAATGTCCTGGCATGGACACAAATTCAAGATGAAGATATATTGTATTTATCAAATTAGTTTCAAAATTATTTACTTTTAGTTTTACTGAATTTTAAGGAATAACATTTTACAAGTTCTAATAATTTCAAAATAATGATTATAGCCACAATAATGAAACAGATTTTAAGGTAAATTTTCACTTTAAATAAACTCCAAAGTTTTAAGAGAATTTTTACATAACTAGAGCAAAAATATTATATTAAAACACACATAGAAATGTATGGTTATATTTAATATATTAATTGAAGTAATATAAATTATTTCCCTTCTCTTTTCCTTATTAATCCTTTCCCAGTTACCATGTCTCAAGCTCCTCCATCTATCCCTCATGTTGTTATGCATTCTTTGATTATTATTGTTACTTATATTTGGATGTGTGTACGCATAAAAAATATATAAATAAAAACAACTTGTGAGTCTGCTGTTGTTATTTCTGTGCTCATGGTCTTCGGAATGACCAGTTTGGTTAGGACAATGAATAAGGTACTATTCTAGGAGGGTCTTACCCTACACTCATTAGTTGCCTATAGTTCTATGTCTAGGGATCAAACACTCTGAAGATTTCTTCTTTCCTTGTTGACATGTAAATAGGTACTGACATTGTTCTAGGCTTGTTTATGCAGTCAATGAGGACAGAATGTGCCACAACTGACTTCCTGGTGTTCTGGCTACTTCAATCTTTCAGCTCCCTTTTCTCCAATGTTCCCCGAGCCAATGGTGGAGTCATGGAGTAGATTTGTCATTCACATGTAGGATCCCCACAATCTGCTGAATTCTGCTATGAGTACAGTCATATTTTTCTGTAATGGTCTTCAGGAGCTGCATAGGGAGGCTTTTTTGAGAACATGGTTTGTGACTTACCTGTGTATATATGGATAAAATTTAAAATATAATAAGGCATTATGTGATTAATGCTAAGTGGCAATAGAGACTGGAATATCATGTCTGGTGGTGTTATTGGAAACTTTGCCAGATTGTTGGGAATCGTTAAGTAATGGACCCTAGAAATGTGTTGTTTTCAATCACCTGTAAAATTTGTTAATAGTAATATCAGATTTTTATAACGTTTCTATAGTTCCTAAACCCATAAAATCAAGCATATCCACAGGAAGTTTTAAAGAAATACTAGTAGTGGGCATAGCAAATAAAACTATACTGGACATGATTCCTTAATGCAAAGGCAACGATATCCTGAAGAAAGCTGCTCAAGATGCCTCACCTGTCACAGAAAAAAAAAGTTATCTAGAGACAGGGATTCTATTATCTCCTCTACATGCTAACAGCTGGAGCAAACAGATGTTTGCTTTCCTTTTCTTTCTTTCCTTTTTTTCAGTGTACTGAAAGGAGCCACAAAAAGCTGTAACTTAATTCAAAACTCTGTTTTCTTTCATTTGCTTAACTGCATGTGGAGGTGAGAAATGAAACCTTAAATTTACAACAGAAAATCAAAATGCCAGATGGTTTTATAATTGAATATTTCTTTTCCCACTGAGCAAACAGACTTCTAAAAGGCATGGGCTAAAAATATGTGTACGTATAATTCAATATATGCATAGAAAACACGTAACATGAAAAAAATAAAACAAATGCAAGAAAATAACATTGAGACACTAATGACTTTGACAAAATTAATTTCATTAGAGATTAAATCTGTATGAGCCATAACATACTGCTTTATACTGAGTAAGTTTTTTGTTTTTGTTTTTGTTTTTGTTTTTTGTTTTTTGTTTGTTTGTTGTTTTTGTATGAGAAAACACAAATTTTCATGACAAGGTCAGTGTATATACAAATATTTAAATGTGTGTGTGTGTGTGTGTGTGTGTGTGAGAGAGAGAGAGAGCTTCTTTTCTATTTATAGGCTTTATTTTAAAGACAAATTAGCAATATAATTAGAAATCTGTTTTGGCATATTTTAATGAAAATTTCTAGATGCTGTGCTCATAAGATAAATAAAAATAATATATCAAAATAAAAATATGATAACTTTTGAATATGATGATTTTAAAAGATTTTAAAGATATAACATATTTAAAAATAAAATTTTATTAATGTGTAGTTAAATTTCAATGAAATTTGCAATATATACACATGGCAACCATACAAACTAATGTCTCTATATTCCAAGAATATATATATATATATATATATATATATATATATATATATAATATAACAAATATAAAAATATAATTAGAAAATATGAAAAGATTATTATTTGCCCTATACCATCCATATTCTATTATTAAGGAATATTATTTACAGGACATACATATAGGCTAGAAAAACCATTGAGCTCAATGGTTAAAAGTTGCATATGCCAGCAAGATTTTGCTGAAAGGACCCTGATATAGCTATCTCGAGAGAGGCTATGCCAGTGCCTGGCAAATACAGAAGTGGATGCTCACAGACATCTATAGGATGGAACACAGGTTCCCCATGGAGGAGCTAGAGAAACTATCCAAGGAAGCTGAAGGGGTCTGCAACCCTTTAGGTGGAACAGCAATATGAACTAACCAGTACCCCCAGAGCTCGTGTCTCTAACTGCATATGTAGCAGAAGATGGCTTAGTCGGCCATCATTGGAACACTTCAGAGTTCTTCCTAAAAGAAGGGTAGGAACTTAAGCAGGGCAGAAACTTTGCTATGAACTCTTTCTGAATCCATGAAGGAATGCTGCTTACTGTTTGACCGTCTGTCTTATACAATATACTTATAACACCCGTGGTGACCTGCCCAGTTGTCAGACCATCTTCAATGGGATGGGCACTTCCAAAAATCAATCACTAATTAAGAAAATGCCCTACATGCTTGTTTACAGCCCAATATTACAGAGGGTTTTGTAAATTGGTCATCCCTCGTAGATGACACAATTCATGTTTCAATTGACATGAAACTTGCAGGCAAGCATCTATAAATAAACATATTGTCTTACATACTGTCTTAGTCAGGGTTTCTATTCTTATACAAACATCATGACCAAGAAGCAGGTTGGGGAGGAAAGGGTTTATTCAGCTTATATTTTCACACTGCTATTCATCATAGAAGGAAGTCAGGACTGGAACTCAAGCAGGTCAGGAAGTAGGAGCTGATGCAGAAGTCATGGAGAGATCTTACTTACAGGCTTAGTTTCCCTGCCTTGCTCAGCTTGCTTTCTTATTGAACCCAAGACCACCAGCCCAGGGATGGCATCACTCACAATGGGCCTTCCCCACTTGATCAACAACTGAAAAAATGCCTCACAGCTGGATCTTATGGAGGTACTTCCTCAGCTGAAGCTCATTTCTCTGTGATAACTCCAGCCTGTGTCAAGTTCACACACAAAACCAGCCAGTGCACATACATTTTTTGAGAAATGTAAAGTCTATCCTTTTATATTATTTATAGATTACTGTCTTTACTTTAAGGCCAGACATCATAGCTTAATTTGAATTCACTTCCAAAAATGTGTTTTACCAAGGGATATTGCCTTTGGATTTTCTTCTGAACCTAGTGATATCATACAAATTACTACATTACCTGGCCCTGAAAGAAATTAGCTAGTCTACTATATTTTGTTGTTGTTTTTGTTTTGTTTTGTGAGACAGGGTTTCTCTCTGTAGTCCTGGCTGTCCTGGAACTCACTCTGTAGATCAGGCTGGCCTCGAACTCAGCAATCTGCCTGCCTCTGCCTCCAGAGTGCTGGGATTAAAGGCATGTGCCACCACAGCCCGGCTTTACAAAGTATTCTTAACTTAAATGAATAGGCAAATGAACACTTATTCATGTGCTGACAAGGTTGCTATAAATTGTTAAAAGAAATACATTCTGAAGCTGACAAATTGAATCTCCATTCATTCAACATTTGCTATGGTCACATTTTCTAATCTCCTGACTTTAAATATGTTTAAGGTATATGTGAAATGATATAATTTACATTTTACTTCAAGAGGAAGAATACAGGCACACACACACTCACACACACACACTCACACACACACAACACCACTGACACACACTGTTGGGAACTTGTCCAGGTGTTTGTCTCCCGTCAATATTGTTTAGCAGGAACAGAGGAAGTCCATCATTTGAATTTTGTAAATAACTTTCACTGTAAAAATTTCAATAGGATGAGGTTTAATTACTCCTACTTCACAACAATTCTGATGCAGCAAAGTGAATAAAATCAGTGGTTTGGTCCAGTTATAAAATAGTAATCTGAATTTAGGTTTTAAATACAGACCATTTGAATCACATTAAGGAGAAACACACTCTCCCATAACTGTGGGGAATCACTCAATCTGCAGAATAAAAAATATGTCAATTACTGTCCTTTAATCTGTTTGTTTTTTTAGTCTTCCTGCAAAACTGATGCACTATGATTTGGAAACAGCAGAGACTACAGAAAAGTTGAGTTTCTTCAGACAGTGACCAATGGTTGACAACATTAGACTGTGCTGAAATTACAACATTGTTTAACAAAGATCAAAGTTCATAGGACTTTATGCTATTTGCATTTGCTCTTTTACCATCCTTACAATTTGAGTAACTGGGCCAGCATCAGTGTAGTAGAAGGAGAGAACCAACTGCCATAAGTTGTCCTCTCTTGCACACACAGACACACACAAACACACAGAGAGACATACATACCTGCAGGCACATGCACACAGACACAAACACGTTTATCTTGAAATAAAATAAATGTAATTAAATTTTATAAATATAAACCCTGAATGATATAAACATAAACCCTGAATGATCACACACACAAAAAAGGAGAAATAAATAGCATTGCCTGTCTAGTGTATCTCTGCTAGCATCCTAGATAAAACAAGTTTTATCTTCATAATCAGCATTTCAGGCACTTCAAGAGTAGCTCATTTAACCTCCACTTAACTTCCCCCACGTTAATTATGACTGTTTTGCTTTCCAGTTCCATCGTAGTTAGCTAAGGCATTGTCCATGTCTTACAGACAAATCTGATTTTGTCTGAGACAGGAGAAGCAAGTGATTGGCAAGAACATAAACTTTTTCTCAGGATTATTCAAGACACCAAGCTATAACGACGGTGTTACAGCAAATGTATTAGACAAAATCCATCTTGACAGGAAACAAACATTGTTTTTCAGAGCAGTTATGAGTTTATAAAAAGGAGAATGGCCACAGTCTCGGTGACCATGAGAAAGTGTGAGTTTGCTTTAATGTATGAGAAAATGTTTTCAAAGAAGTTCCGTGTATTAAAATTTTCAATATATCATACATGAGTATGCCATAGCAGTCCTCAAAGCAAGGTAGGGGAAAAACTTCATAAGAAATAATTCTTCACTTGATAACAATGTGTGGTTACAAGCTTAGAACTCTAGTGCAATGGAAACTCCCAGGAATCTATGAAATTTACCCTGCTGAGATATTTAGTAATGAGGGATAAGCAGCGTGAATGGATCGAATCCTCCCACCAGGCAAAATAAATAAATAAACAAATAAATAAACAAACAAACAAACAAATAAAGTATTGGGACACCAAGTCAGTCACAAAAATCTTCAAAACACAATTTGTCCTGCCTGCACAATGTGCTGGGGTAAAAGTGGTGCAGTACTTGTAGGCGTGGTCAACCAATGACTACTCCAGTTTAAGACTTATTCCATGAGAGGAAGCCCATCCCTGACACTTCATAATATGCTGCTGTGCTTGCAGAGAGGTGCCTAGAATAATGTCATCAATGAGTCTTCAATGGGAGGAGAGTCCCTTGGACTTGCAAAGATTATATGCCCCAGGTCAGAGGAATTCCAGGGCCAGGAAGCAGGAATGGGTGGGTTGCGGAGCAGGGCAGGGGAAAGTATAGGCGACTATCTGAGAGGAAACTAGGAAAGGGGATAGCATTTGAAATGTAAATGAAGAAAATATATAATAAAAAAGAATGTGATATAAACAGATGTAGAGACCAACAGCCAAACATTAGGAAGAGCTTGGGGGGATCCTTAGGAAGAGAGAGGAGGATGTGGTTGTAGGAGCTAAGGGGGTCAAGGACAGCAAAAGGAAACTCATAGACCCAACTAACCTGATCTTCTAGGGAATAAGGGATATGGTACTGAGAGTCAGGGAGCCTTTATGGTATGAACTAGGGCCTGTTTTGTTTGTTTGTTTGTTTGTTTGTTTTTGTTTTGTTTTGTTTTTGTAAATATTTTATTCATTTACATTTCAAATGCAATCCCCTTTCTTAGTTTCCTCTCCAAAAATCCCCTATACCTTCCATCCCCTTCCCCCTGCTACCCAACACACCCACTCCTGCTTCCTGGCCCTGGCATTTCCTTATACTGGGGCATAGAATCTTCGCAAGACCAAGGGCCTCTCCCCTTGATGGCCAACTTGGCCATCCTCTGCTACATATGCAGGCAGAGACAGGAGCTCTGGGGGCACTGGTTAGTTCATATTGTTGTTCGTCCTATAGAGTTGCAGAAACCTTCAGTTCCATGGGTTCTTTCTCTAGCTCCTTCATTAAGGACCCTGTGTTCCATCTAATAGATGACTGTGAGCATCCACTTCTGTATTTGCCAGGCACTTCCATAGCCTCACAAAAGAGACCTATATCAGGGTCCAGTCAGCAAAATATTGTTGGCATATGCATTCGTGTCTGGGTAAGTGGTTGTTTATGGAATGGATCCATACTATTTGAAGATCCAACAATACCACTCCTGGGCATATGCCAAGATGTTCTGACTTGTAATAAGGCAAATGCTCCACTATGTTCATAGCAGCCTTATTTAAAATAGCCAAAATGTGGAAAGAACCCAGACGTCCCTCAACAGAGGAATAGATAAAGAAAATATGGTACATCTACACAACAGAGTATACTCACCTATTAAAAACAATGAATTTATGAAATTTTTAGGCAAATGGATGGATCTGGAGGATATCATCCTGAGTGAGGTAACCCAATCACAAAAGAAGTCACTTGATATGCACTCACTGATAAGTGGATATTACCCCAGAAACTTAGAATACCCAAGATACATTTTGCAAAACACATGAAACTCAAGAAGAAGAAAGACAAAAATATGGATACTTCATTCCTCCTTAAAATGGGGAACAAAATACCCATGTAAGGAGTTATAGAGACAAAATTCTGAGCTGAGACTAAAGGAATGACCATCCAGAGACTGCCCGACTAGGCCCTGTTCTTATTGGTATGTTTTTGTAGCTCTGTCTTCTTGTGAGACTCCTAACCATAAGTTGGGGAGGTCTTTGACTCTTTTGCCTGTTTTGGGAGACTCCTTTCCTCCTACTGGTTTGCCTTCTCAATCTTCAATACAAGGGAAGATATATAGTTGTCACACTACAACTTGATACACCACATTGGGTTGATAGCCCTGGGGGTCTGCCCTTTTCTTAAGAGAACGGAGGAGTTGATTGGGAGGGGGGAGGGAGTGCAGGAGATCAGAGGGGAGCCTGTGGTCAGGATGTAATGTATGAGCGAAGAATTCATTAATTATAGCTAAAAACCAAGTACTGGCACATTATTCTGCTACATAATGATATCATCAACTCTCCTTGGGATCCAGGATTCTTGTTGAAGACAAATTTTGTCCTCAGCTTTCCTTTTACCATTTTGTATACAGAAATATATACACTTATAAAACAACTCACGTATCCATGGCAGTATGTGTCATAAATAAAGGAGGCAATATGTTTGGCATACATTAGAGGTGTTTTAGTTTAGTTAGTAGCAGCACACACACCCACAAAAAAGGACATACTTTTAAATGTCAAAAACGTTTGAAGTTATAGTGAATAATAGTTTCAGGTAAGCTAGTTTTGGAAATATGAAATGCTTTTATTGAAATACTTATAAAAATAGAATACAATTTGTGCATGAGGAAAAGTATGCAGGGAATGGAGAGCTGGAGAGGTTTGAAGATACCAACCATTTGCAGATATCATTTGTTTAAAACTCATGTATGAAAATTATGTTGAACATAGATAATCAAATAGAGCAAACACTACATGTAGGAGCCCAATACAGACAAATATGTAGCGACTTCCATTGCCTCCACCTGATCCATTTCTAACTCATTTATTACTAAAATATTAGTAGTGAGAATCTGCAGTGTACTTATTAGTCCATTGTCATAAACTCTGTTCACTGTAGTGTTTATTCATATTAGAAATCAATCATTGCTATCAGCTTTGCAATGGATTTTGTAAATCCTCAGCATTTCTTGTCTAGAGTATTGGATGTTAACTCCTTAAAAATATGCACAAACCATTTTCAATAATTATTTACTATAAGGTATCTTAAAGAATATAAAATAATCTATTAGTAATTTACCAATATGGCATAAATAATGACATAGTTAGCTATATAAGAATAGCATAGAAAAGAGAAGAAGGAACACTTGCAAAATCAAATTCTCTTGGTCTGTTGATACATACTCATAATCTTAGCAATTGGAAGAACAGGGAAGGGGGATAAAGAATTCATGATCATCTTTAAGAATACAGCAACTATTAGACAGGCCTGGGCTACATAAGATGATGAAACCAAACAAAATGCATTAACAACTAATCTTTGCATTAATTAGTATTTTATTTTCAACTGCAGGTCTAATAGAAACTTTTAACATATTAAAATTATTTATAGGACTATATGGTAATTGTAATTCTTTGAATATCCATTAAAATTAGTAAGTAACTAATCATAGTGAAATGCTGAATGAGAATTTCAGTAATTATTTGTAACCAATTGTATTATACATACTCAGAAGATAAGACAGTTTTAGAAGGGGAATGTCAATAAAATTGTATTCAGTGAAGACAGGCCATTAAAATGAAGGAGATGTTTTCACTGGAAACTCCTAATGGACTTAATATCATCTTCAAGTAAAATAACATCATAATTTAAGTCAACATTAGGATAAGATGCATAAGAACCTTGAAAAATTACTGTCTTTATATATCATAGTGTTTTTGAGTTTTGTAAAAATAAATTATAGTGATAAATTACCTCATTTTTGTTGTATAACTTCTACTTTATTGAGATATTTTTTAAAGATTTATTTATTTATTTATCTATCTATTTATTTATTTATCTAAGTACATTGTAGCTGTCTTCAGACACACCAGAAGAGGGCCCATTACAGATAGTTGTGAGCCACGATGTGGTTGCTGGGATTTGAACTCAGGACCTTCGAAAGAGCAGTCAGTGCTCTTAACCACTGAGCCATCTCTCCAGCCCTGAAACATTTTTTTTAATAAAAGCTTAAAGAAGAATTTAAGATGGTTTGTCACTCACAAAAGCAGATATTGTTTGTCCAACTTAGCAGACAATCAATGAGGAGATAGATTAATGGATGAAATATTTTTGTGTGTGACGAACTTAGTTTGAAACCCAAGTTCACACATACAGCATTTATGACATTCAATATAATGCATCTCTAATCCCAGTGCTCCTATGAGAAAATGAGAGTTGGTAGAGGAGAATCCAGAATAAGGTGCTGCAAGTACATAGGTGCCTGAAAGAGAAAACAAACAAACAAACAAACAAACAAACAAAAAGACTCTGTCTCAAGCAGGGTCAAATGTGAGGACTGATAGCCTGATAGCTGAGGTTGTCCTTTGAATTCTATATAAATTCTCTCGCATTTACCCTAAGAAACACACACACACACACACACACACACACACACACACACACACACAAGTAATTTTAAGAACACGTAAACTTTTATGATCCACTGTGATTGTTCAAAGTTTCTTGGTGTTATTTTTCCTCCAAACAATGTTGATACTTACATTCTGTACTTTTGTTTTGCTTTGCATTCACTACTAGAATTTCTTTCCCAACTTGTATTTCTTTAAACTTAATACATGTCACATCAATTAAAATAAATTTCCCAACCCAATGGAAGATGAGAATTAGAGAAGTGAATCTTCTAGGAAAATATCAGAACTCACTAATTTTCATTTTTTATTTTAAACTTACATAAATCTTTAAATAAATGGCTCTTTTTCCAAAATAAAATATATTATCACATAATCTCTATTACTTTGAAATATATTATTAAAGTAATATATTATCAAAGTAATCTCTATTACTAACTAAAATTTATATTGGAAATTTTGAAGATTGAAACAAATTTGTTTACAATTTTAACGAATAGTCACTTGAAATCTAAGAAATATATTAATACTTTTTTATTTTATATCAATTATGGTATACTTTGTAATTTGTTCAAAATATATTAAAACTTTAATGTTGCTATTTAATATTTAAGAGACTACAATTTCAAAAGGACCATTGCTATTGTGAGTTACATAATACAGTGGAATCAATTGTATATAACATTTGAAGGTATACTCTAAATACCTAAAGCAATATTTGACATAAACAAGAAAAGATTTTCTGATAACGTGAATAAAGATAGTTTTTAAAAGTTGGGCCAGGTGTGGTGGCTCACACCTTTAATCCCAGCACTCAGGAGGCAGAGACAGGCAGATTTCTGAGTTCGAGGCCAGCCTGGTCAACAAAGTGTGTTGCAGGACAGCCAGGGCTATACAGAGAAACCCTGTCTTGAAAAAAACAAAACTAACTAACTAAGTAAATAAACAATAACCAAAAAAAAAAAAAAAAAAAAGTTGGATTACAAAAGTTTTGGTGTGAATAGGAAAACAGACACATCATTATGTTGTTACTAATATTACCCAGTGATTGCCCAACTACTTAAGAGTCTCTTCAATGTTGTATGAAGAACCGTTACTTAAATTCAGAAATATAAATGAAAGAAGTATGAATATTGGGGCAATGTTTAAAATAGTGTTCATATCAAGCCATTTACAATATTTGCTCTCTAAAAATGTAACCTAAAATTATACTTCATTTGACAGCTGTCATTCTATCCAGTATAAATACTGAAATGCCAGCCTCTAGAATATAGCAAAACAGAAAAATTAAGGATAATCTAAGTATTTAACAAATAGCAAACATATTTTAGTATGATTTGCTTACCAAAGGTTTGAATTTTAGTAGAATTATTGAGAAAAATTTGGTGGAAGTATTAGTCATCATTTTATGATTCAAATAAACATATTTAAACATAACAGCTCATATGACATATCCACCAGAAGCAATTTTAACTTTTTAAGACTTGTGTTCCTTCCACTTTGTTTTAAAGGACACATGTTTATTCCTAGTAGGCTCCAATGGAAGACCTCCAAAGAGTTTACTTTTCTTTCATTTTAGCAAACACATGTTCACACTCCTTGAAAATCAGTTAGACGTCATTGTCTTTCCAAGATTTCAAATCCTACAAAAATTGAATAATATTTTTTACTTGATTTTTCCCCTTAATTCGGGAATAATAGACTAGAAACCAAGTTAATGGGGAAAAATATTGGAAATATTATAATCAAATTAATAAGAAGCAATTAGTAATTCAGGATTTAGAAGGAACCATTTATTTAAATTGATATTGCTGATTCGTTGCACCCTTTACTGGTCACAGTGGGTGATAGAAAAATCCACTGGACATAATCACACTGCAGTAAGAACTCACTGTAGAGAGAGATGGGAAAGTATATAAACATGTCAGTTCAAATTAGTGATGTTATTGATCCCAGACAGATAAACAATATAAAAAGGAGTTGGAACTAGCTATAAGTCATTGGAGATTTGGAAATATTTTGCTGAATATATTGTTCCTCAGATACACTACAGAAATTAGATGAAAATTTGACATTCATGGAACACATGGCTATAGATGAGACATCATGAATAAAAATATTTAGACAAAAACTCCTTTAAAAATAAATTTAAATGAGTTAATTCTAGAAAAGTTATTATTGATATATAATTCTCTTCCACTAAAATTACTATCATAAAAAGTTTCTACCTACCTATGTAAAAACCTTGAAATGTATGGTTTGAAATTTGAAAATATTTCAAACATAATTAAAGTTTTCGTTATACTATAAATACGGTAAATGTTAAAAACAATCTTTAAAAATGAAACTCAATAGATCAAATTAATAGGGTAATATGTAGAGTTGATGAATAAATATGTAGTTTTGAAAATCATTACTTGAGATTTTGTTCTCTTTCTAAGAAAGTATAACACAACTTATAGCTTTACTAGAAGAAAAAATTTACAGAAGGAAAAATTTCTGGGTTAGGGATAATAATTTACTATTTATGGTAATTATACAAACATTTTGTTACAATATGTGATAGGCTTGTCTGCCCTTTGCTCCTAGGGAGAAATTCTTTTTACCTAAAATGTCTGGTTGCTGATTTAAAAACCTTTTAATAAAATAATGGGTAGAGGGATTTATAAGGGCTGGACTGGGAAGAAAAGAGAGAGGGGAGCTGGGATCAGGATGCAAAAAGAATAAAACTAAAAAGTTGAAAAAAAAAGTAAAGAATAGCCATCAAACTCATTAGGTAATCTCTAGAAACATGGCTTTAACTCTCTATAGCAAAATAGGTAGGCTAACTGGGGCTCTTCACTTTTCTCCAAGTCTTCTCCCCAACCTTGGTGCAGACTACTTGATGTGGTCTCCTCCTTCCCTACCACCATCTCTAAGAGATAACTTTACTATTCTCAAGAGTTCACTCACATTATTCCATCCTCTCTCTCCAACAGGCATTTTCTGGGAATCCAAAGCCAAGACTGACAGAGGAGAAAGTAGGTCAATGAAGTAGGCAGGCTAGCTTCAAATCCTTATTTCCATCTTCTCCTCCAAATCCTATCCCTGAGATGCATCCAGAGTCTGTAGGAGTCTATCTGTTGTAGTCTTTGCTGACTCTCTCATCCCAAGTGCAGGGGCCTAAGCAGTTTCTGGTGGAAATTTACCCCCTGCTGCTGAAGAATACCTTAGCATCCTCTGGCTCAGCCCCAGTTTTAAGAGTCAGCAGCTAATAACTTGAATCACATTTTACCTAGTGGCCAGATCTAGCTGTATCCTTTGGAATTCCCTACCAGAATAAATATATATAAAACATATATAAATATTTATATATAACATATACAAATAAAAACATACATATATAAATAGAAATACATATATAAATAAAAAACAAACTTATAAATAAAAGTGACTAACCTTGTTCTATATGAACTTTATCTTGTTCTGTTAAATGGACACAATGCAGGAGTGATTTGCATGGGTTTTGGATTAATGAGAACATGCAAATGATCTACAAAATCTCATAATCACAATCTGACCAATAAAAAATTAAAAATTATTGTAGGATAACATAAGCTACTTTGATAGTAAATTATGTTGGTGTTTTTTAACTTTAGATTTAGGAACCTCTCCCTGTTTTTATTAGGCTTACTCCTCATAAAATCTTTCCAGTGGAATGAAATTTTAGAGCCCAAGCTTTACTGAAAATCCCTAAATATACAAAAGTCTGTTTAAATTTGTACATCATTTTTTGCATACTAGGATCAGAGATAATAGTCACAGGCAATATAAAAACATCATGGTAAAATACTATTTTTTTCTATAGATATCAAACTGATGACAGCTCTCATTGCTCATGTTAGAAAAAAAATTTAATTTCACAGCCAGTTTCAAATTCCTGCTGTTTCAGCAGGGCTTGCAGAATACAGGAATGAGCAGAATAAGCTCCCACCATAAAGCAAATATGAAATCCGTAATTCCAAACACTCCATAAAAAGCTTGCACTGCTTTTAGATACATCTTACAATGAAGAAAGTTTCCTTGGCAATGATTCCTCAGAAGTGTTTGAAACTTTGTTGCCAATTTTATATATCTACAGTGGCTAAGTCCTATTGCCTCGTGGTATCAAGTATGCAAAAATTATTTGCTTTTTATAGTATGAGCTTTCATAGAGACATAGAATGAAAATGAGCTGAAAGTGGTAGATACAATCTGAATTACACTATCCTATGTACTTAAAATATTACAAGTATCATGAAGTCCTACTTATTAATTGTTCATAGGATTAATTGTTCTGAGGATTGTTGTTCTGTTCAGAAAGTTGTGTCCTATACCAATGAGATAAAGGATATTTCCCACACTCTCTGTTATTAAATCTAGTGTTTCCAGTTTTATGTTGAATTTTGTGCAGGGTGATGACTATGTATCTATTTTTGATCCTTCTACATGTCAGCATCCATTTAGACCAGCACCATTTGTGGAAGATACTTTCTTTGTATGTTTGTATGTCTCATATGTTTGGATTCTTTGTTGCCCAACTTGAGCCCCATCCAAAAGGCAGAAACCAATCCCTGCCACTGTGATTGATTCTTAGTTATACTTGCAGACATAAGCCTAACTTAATGGTCCCCTGAAAGTCACCACCCATAAACAGATGGCCAGAACCCCCAGCCAAACATTAGTTGGAGCTTAAGAAGTTTTATGGAAGAGTTGGAGAAAAGATTGAGGGATAGGGACTCTACAAGAAGACCAACAGAGTCAACTAACTTGGTCCTTTGGGGCTTCCCAGAGACTGAACTACCCACTGAAAAGCATATGTGAGCTGGACTTAGGACCCCTGGAAATACTTAGCTTATGTACAGCTTGGACTTCATATGTGTCCCCAATAAACTGGAGCAGGGGCTTACCCTGATTCTGTTTCCACCTCTGGATGCTGTTTCCTCTTTCTGGGCTTCCCTATCTGGCTTCAGTGGGAGAGGATGTACCCAGTACTTAAGTGACTTGAGTTGCCAGCGTAGTTTAGTACCAAAGGATGCGGTCATCTCTCCATTCTCAGAGGAGAAGAGAATGGGAGATGGGAGGAAGTGATGTGTAAGGGGGGGACTGGGAGGAGAGGGGCTATGATTAGGATGTAAAGTGAATAAATAAAGAAGTTAATGGAAAATATTAGAAAGTAAAATAACTACATTTTGTATTAAAAAAATGAGGGTTTGACAATTCTCTTAAATTTTTCCTCTAGAGAGGCCCCTTGGTATTACAAACTTTATATGCCCCAATATAGGGGAAGGCCAGGGTCAAGAAGTGGGAGTGGGTAGGTAGGAGAGCAGGGCTGGGAGAGGGTACAGGGAATCTTTCTGGATAGCAATTGAAATGTAAATTAAGAAAATATCTAATAAAAAGTATAAAAAACATATTTCACAGCAAATAGAGTCATTTCCTTAATAATATAACAGATAATTTCTATTAGATTTCTTTAAAACATGACCTCAAAAATAATGGCTTGTGAGGTGTAATTTTACATGAACCTGCAACATGATAATTTGGTCAGATTTCTTTTTGTTCACTAGTTTCTCAACACAACTTAAAAAAAAAAAAATGGAGGTTAGAGCCAGGCAGTGGTGGTACACACCTTTACTCCCAGCATTTGGGAGGCAGAGACAGGCAGATTTCTGAGTTCAAAGCCAGCCTGGACTACAAAGTAACTTTCAGGACAGCCAGGACTACAAAGAGAAACCCTGTCTTGAAAAACAAACAAACAATCAAACAAATAAACAAACAAAAATGGAGATTAATAAAGACAATCATGCCTGTATGAGTCAAGGTTGGCTTATGGTATGCTACGAATCCAAGCATGAACTAATTTTTAATAGAGATTGCATGTAAATCTGTAGTTCAGAACTTAAACAATTCTCTTGATAATACTGTGTACAATTGATGTTTAAACTGCCATGTTCCTACTGATCAATGTACTCCTTGCCCTTTGTTCATTTCTCACTGAAGATGTAAGTAAGTAATAGGACCTCAGTTTTCCTTTCTTTAAGCTCATCATCAAAGTTCTAGTGTCTCAAATATGACTTATCTAAGATTATTCATTAATTATAATCCTTCTGACTTTAGCAAAATTTGCCCCAGCATCCATATGAAAGATATAGATACTAGATGGAAGCACTAGTTAGATATAGTACATTATATCAATATTATTTTTACATATATCCACAAATTATCTTAAAACGAATAATAAAATAAAAGATTCAAATCATGAGTTGAAGACATATTTCATGCTTACACATGAAGCCAGGCCCAGGTTTCATTCAACACAGAGCCCTGAAATTTAAAAACAAACAAACAAACAAACAAAAAACAAAACAAAAAAATCAAAACAAAAAATCTCATCTATCCTGTAAGAGGACCATTTTAATGAATATGAACATTTAGCCCACTTCCAGCAGAAAGACAGGGCACCAAGTGAGGGATGGGGTTGCCATCCCACAGTCAAAACTCTAACCCATAATTGTTCCTGTCTGAAAGAATTACAGGGAGGGAAATGGAGAGGTGTCTGAGGATAAGAAGGTCCAGTGACATTCCCAATGTGTGATACAGTGCAAGGGGATGCCCCAAGACCTGACACTTTCATGGAGGCTATGGAGAACTCACAAAAAGAGACCTATCATGACTGTACTCCTAAAGCCTCAACAAGCAGCTGAAAGAATGAGATGTCCAACCAATCGACAGTAGCTGATGAGCCCTGTGACACATTTGCCTACCACATGAAGCCAGGCCAACCCTGTGGTTGAATTAGGGGAATGCTAAAAGAAGCTGAGGAGAAGGGCAACACTGTAGGATGACCAGCAGTCTCAATTAATCTGGACCACCAATATCTCTTAGATACTGGAACACCAACCAGGCAGCATATACCAGCTGATATGAGGCCCCCAATACATATAAAGCAGAGGATTGCTGGGTCTGTGTTCATTCAGAGATGATGAACCTAACCCTCAAGAGACTGGAGACCCCAGGGAGTTTACAGGACTGGTGGGGTGGGGATATCCTCATGGAGACTGGGGAGCAGGGAGGAGGTATAGGATGTGGATCAGTAAGATAGTTAACCAGGAGGGGAATAAAAAATCTGGAGAAATAAATAAATAAATAAATAAATAAATAAATAAATAAATAGATAAATAAATACCATTTAAACCACAAAGAGATTAAAATCTTTCCATTTGGAAATGTATTTTATACTAACTATTTCAATAAACCTCACCTAGTAAAAATTTTTGTTGTATAAGTATTAAATAACCAAAACCTTTCCAATAAAATTTGTCAGTTTATAATTTATATTTAGATCTTAATACATAATTTTGAATTTGATACAAGAACCAATTACAGTACATTCCACAAATATGTTGAACATTTCTAGAACAATATTTTTAAGGAATTAATCATCATCTCAATATCTGTGCCTCATACTCATGTGGAACAGATCAAAAAACAGAAAAACTTTTATCTATAGCTGTTTGGATCAAGGAGAAATATGGAAGTGCCCAATCTTCCAGGCTCAGGTTGTGTTGAAAAGGCCTTGTGAGATTTGAAACACTCTTACACCTTCAAAAGAAAGCAAATGAACAATCTACACACCAAAACTAGACAAAATGGTAGAGTATACATCTTTAGAAAGAAAGCATTTGATATATTTACTGCTTGGTTCCAGACTTGTCTTCCTAAACTGAATGGTTAGAATTTTGCATAAAAATTACCTTGAATTAGAAAGCATAGTACTTACTGTAGTGTCCCCATAACCAACAGGGCAGGACTATATTTCCTTGCTTTTGTGACTAGAGTTAATTTTCAAATTCTCACAATGGAAATATAAATCCTAAACTGTTTTGATTCAGCAGTGAGATACTGATATTTGGAAGAGGCTGAATTAGGTGAAATTTTAGTTGCAAAATACTTGGGGCAAGGCCACGTAAACAATAGACTCGAGAGTTGACCTGAGTAAGTCTGTGAGAGTTTTGATGAATCACATATCCTTCACAGATTCGATATTAACTATGCTATGTTAGGCAAATGCATGTTACTTAGAACCTGTAGTTCTCAATAGTTTAAAGATCACAAAGGACAAAATGATGGTGGACTCTAATACCTAGAGTGGAGGCATAGTTTTGCACAAGGGATAAGTAACAGATCCCAGGAGTCTTTGACTTTGGCCAAAAAAATAGGGAAAACTGTTAGATGTGTTTTCAGAAAAGTTTGTTATGCTGAAAATGTGATAGTTTTGTAACTATATAATATACGGGACTCAAAGAATTGAATACTAACAGGTAATATTTGAATTCTCTGTAAATTTAAAAATCAAATGGATAAATAATTCTGCACCATAGTACCAATTGCATCCAAGAAATACAGATCAAGTATAAAAATAGTGATAGATAAAAATTAAAGGTAATTTTTAATTTCATTTATCTTAACACTAAGCATACGACATATATCTGAAGCCTACCTACTTCAGGACGACAAAGGACATACATACCAAGTTTTAAATAAAAAGCATCAATCGTTGGGAACATAATGTATTAAATGGTTGTGTACATATAATAGGGGCTTCAAATGCAGAAAATAGAATCTCCTCAAGGAGAAAGTAGACACAGACATTCTTGATTACTTTGTTATATTTCAGTTCTATCCTGTAATTAACAGAAAATGGAGAAAAAAAAAAGTCTTGATACAACTTAGAAAGACTGAATAATGCTATCATATAAATGAATGTTGATGACCTTAGTGGGACAGTTCACACAGCATCAAGAAATTGCACAGTAATTTTCCAATTCCCAGAGACAGAAGAGACACCGAAATGAATCCTTATTTTATTTCTGACTAATGGAAAATGGAACATAATTGACACTGTGGACCCTAAGCATATCTTCCCCAGCATTTTACAAATTCAAATAAACTGTGTATCATTTTAATAAATGTTTAAAAAACTGATAATTCTCTCATGGCTTCTTTTTTCTGTTTATGAAAATTGTGCTGGTTTTCCTGGATAAATTTTGTGATTTCTAGTTATCTATCTGTCATCTGATGATAGTCTTACATGGTTTAAGTTCACTGACTTCGCTCAATAAACCTTACTAGCCTTTATTATCAGTACTTCATGTGAACAGCAGAAGAGTTCATGCTCTGGATTTGCTACATTGTATTTAGAAGTGCTGGTTATAACAGTTGATTGACTCTGACAAGCTGAACTCTGTAAATCCAGAATTTCTGCTTGTAGAGTGTCTAAGGGCTATTTAAATCTGCAACTATAATAACAGACTCACTTCCTTCTCCTTCCAATATAAAAACCTCTAGGTTCATGCATTTTGAAGCTCTCTTGTAAAACATATGAATATTAGTTGGATTTGCTTGGAAAATTGACACATTTATAATTATCTCATACAATCAGTATCACTTATTTATCCCTTGTAGTCTAGTCTTAACTACCAGAAATTAATATTTACTCTTGATTATGTTTTTAAATTAATAATATGTTTTATTTTCTGTTTCCTTCTTTACATGACAATAAAGTTTGAGTTGTGCTATTTGATCCACTTTGAAACTATCTTTTAATTAACATAGCATCCATTGATGTTCACTATGAATATTGATATATTGAATTAGGGTTAACACTAGTAGTAGTAGTAGTAGTAGTAGTAGTAGTAGTAGTAGTAGCAGTAGTAATTTCTGTTTTTCTTTTGTTGAGATATTTTAATCCAGTAACAAGCTGCTCTGTGTAGAATACAGACAGGTCTTTAATCCCAGGAGACAGAGGTAAGCAGATATTTGAGTTCAAGGCTAGCCTGGTACTGAGCAATTTCAGGTACAAAAACTCTAAGTTCTAGGCATGGTAATATACACCTTTAACACAAGCACTCAAAAGTCAACTCAAGAGGCAGTTAAGTAGAGTTAATTGAGTTCCATTCAGTTTGTATGGCAGTCAATTGAAGCTAGAGAATAAGAGGCTATCATAAGATTAGAACAAATTGCCAAAGTGATTTTGAGGCCAGAGTAATATAGTGAGAAGTTGAGAGAAGTCAGATTGCATCAGTAAGCTATGAGATGAATTTGAGACAAAACAGCTGAATTGATCCAGCCAACCTGAATTCAGAAAGAGCTAGAAAGGGTAAGATAATCAGTAGTTATTGGAAGAAACTACTGGTACAATTAAAGAATGAAATAGTGAGCATGTGTTCCGGGTGAAAACTCACCAGTGGAAGACAGTATTCTTTTCCACTTTCAGGCCTGAAGCTCTGCTCACTAAATCTTACCAGTGCTCTGCATTTGTATCATTCTTACCCATATAATAAACCTTCAGGATATAATGCCTCTAAAACATCCTTATACACTGGCCCCATAAGCAGTATGGGATAAACACAAAAGCAGTTCTGTGAAGACATTTGTGATCGTAGGCATGATCTTGCTTTTCTACTAGTAGGGACAGCATCTTTACATGGAACACATACCAACTCACTGTGTCCTGTCCATTTGATTACTTGATCTCCTGCACAGTGACAGTATTCTTCTTGTGACTTACTTTGTCCCCTTTCCTAGTACCTTCAACAGTCTATTTCTACCAGTTGTTTGAGTATCTCAATGGCATTCTTAGTCCTAATTACTTTTACTTTAATCCTTGCCTTTCTCATTCTTTTTGGACAAAGGATATTAAAAGCAGAAAAATCTTCTTCACTAAGTATTTGTACTTTCCTGAACTGTTTCTTACTAATATTAGTCAAGATCTCCAAGCGTTGCATACTAGCCTTATTATTGGAGCACTCCACTAAGCACTGTACATGTATGTAACATGTCTTACACACTTCATCAAAACTTTATTACCTCTGTTTATGTGAATGCTTGAACATTTTAGAGAAAGGGAAGTACTTATTCAAGTTTGAAGCCATTCATATTGGTCAAAGCTATATGATGAAAAAAATGCACATTTACAACAACTTTCCTATCTTCACTTAAAAACTAAAGGACTGTGGGGACATATGTATAATTTCCAGCAACAGGGAAACTGTACATTCAAGTGAGATTAATGGTACTGCAGTGATTTTACACTGCTAAAGTAGGCCATTAGCAAAGTGCTTGCAAGTAAATACACTCCCCACATTTATTTTAAAGTTCAAATCTAATGGTAAAATACTAAGACCTACCACTATCAATTTAAACTTACTTTACATTTTAATTAAATATTGCAGGTAACGTTCCCAAGATATTTTCTCCCAGTTAAATGTAAACAACAGTATGAATGAATAATGTATGAATGAATAATAAAATATTTCAAAAATTACATGAAACGGGAGCAATTCTGAATTACACAAATGGGAGTCAATTGAATGGATCAAATATTTAATTGAAAACTTAAAAAAGGTTTTAGTGTGTGATGTAAAAGCAAAAGTTTCACAGGCGTATGCTCAAGCACAAAGTGTGGATTTTAAAATCTCATAAAGTTTAAAGTAAGCTGGCAAGTTGTGGGTACTTTAAACAAACATTTACAGATTGCATGGTTTCCTATATTAAACAGAAATCCATGTAATATAATTTATCAAGTAGGAAAACAATGTTTGGTCAACTGTGTGGAAATTAAGTAAAACACATTGGTCTAAAAAAGACATTTTGAAAGTTCAAAAAATCATGTGGATATTTATATCATCATAGTTATTAAAATCTGAATAAAAGAGCTTGATTATGTATAAGAATCAAAAGTTTTTTTTTTTCCTTTAAACATATTGGTTAGAATTATAGTGCATATTAGTAACTGGGTTGATATTTTCCTTAAAGACATAAATCAAGATCAACAAACACTTGACATTCATTTTGCTATTTCATCCATGCATAGGTATATCTTTCTTGCTTAATATAAACACCACAGTTATTGTATAACTCAAGCAGGCTATAGAGACCAGTTGTATATGCAATCCTAAGCTTAGTTCCTGGATTTTTTTTTTTTTTTCTGCTCTAAGGAGAAAAATTCAAAGTAAAACTTGATTTATTTCTAAGAAATATATTTGTTATCTCTATTTCTTTTATATAAAAACAAAGACAAATAGCACAATGTGTGTCTAAAAATGTAACTTGAACCTCCTAATGTTAAGAAAAGGATCTAGTTTAAAAACAAGATGTTTGCAAAACACTGTCACATTAAAAGGTCAGAGAACAGCAGAGAGCACTCAACAAATGAAGTCAACCCTTTCCCAGAGTTGCTAATTGAATTATTCATTTAATGTAATTTAACCTGTAGTCTCTCTCTCTCTCTCTCTCTCTCTCTCTCTCTCTCTCTCTTACACACACAAAGGTCTATATGAACTCAGAAGAGCATAAAAGTTACATATAGCAATAATATTTCATACAGTGATTTGTATTTTACACTAGCAAGATTACTATTATTAAACCAATATTGTAATGGATCTCAAAAGTGGCTTTTACTTTAAACCTCAAAAATAAAAACATATTTATGCTTTAATTAAAATTTAATTTAATTTTAATTTAATTAAAATTTAATTTAATTATGGCTCATTGCTAAACTTTTATTGAATACAGTGTGACTTTATTCCAAGATTGCTGTGAAATGTGGCTAGCAGTTTTTGATACAGACTGGCTTTATGTGTGTATGTATGTGCACCTGCAACATATGTGATTTCCCAAAAGATTTCTCCGAAATTGCTCTTCAACTTTTCTGGTACACTCTTGTAAACTAAGAAGATAGCTTTCAACTCAGAAATAGATTATGTGATAATTTTTCCTTCTAGTAAACTATCAAAGCAAGAAAAGAATGAAGTGAAAATTTGAGAACAAATAGTATTATCAATTCATAAGAGTGCATATATATATATATATATATATATACATATATATATACATATATGTATATATATATATATATATATATATATATATATATATATATATATATATATATATATATATATATATATATATTTAACATGTTCATAATAAGAAAGTATTTCAGATAAAATAAAAATAGATAAAATGGTGAATTTTACCAAATTTAACATTTTTATGAAACCAGCAATAAGAAAATAAAGTGAGGATTTTTTTAAATTTTATGTAACCTTTTTTAACAGTCAAGAATTGTTTTGCATTCCTGGTCTACCCTCTGACTATTCCACATCCCATACCTCCTTGCCACTCCCTGTCTCCATGATGATGTCCCCAAGCCCTATCCATACCCCACTAGACTTCACCACTCCCTGGTGACTCCAGTCTCTTGAGGGTAATGTGCATCTTCTCTGACTGAACCCAGATCCTGCAGTCCTCTACTGTATATGTGTTGGAGGCTTCATATTAGCTAGTGAATGCTACCTAGTTGATGGCCCAGTGTCTGGGAGATCTTAGGGCTCCAGGTTAGTTGAGAATGCTGGTCTTCCTATAGGGTCACCCTCCTCTTCAGCTTCTTCCAGCTTATCCCTAATTTAAGCACAGCAGCTTCTGTCTATTAGTTGGGTATAAATATGTGCATCTCTTTCAGCTTTTTATTGAGTCTTTAGGGGGCCAGTCATGATAAGCCCTTTTTTGTGAGCACACTATAGCCTCAGTAATCATGTCAGGCCTTGGAGATTCCCCCTGAACTGGATCCCAATTTGGGCTTGTCATTGGTCCTCCTTTTCCTCAGACTCTTCTCCATTTTTGTCCCTGCAGTTCTTTCAGACAGGAACTATTATGGGTCAGAGTTTTTACTGTGGAATGACAACCCCCTCCCTCACTTGATGCTCTGTCTTTCTGCTGGAGTTGGGCTCAACAAGTTTTCTTTCCCCATTTTAGGGCATTTCATCTATGGTCTCTCTCTTTGAGTCCTGAGAGTCTCTCACCTCCCAGATATGTGATACATTCTGGAGCCCCCCCCCCCCCACACACACACACCTACAACCTCCCAAGGTTACCTGTTTCCATTCATTCTGCTGTCCCTGAGGACTTCATTCCTGATTCCTATACCCAATACCTGATCATGTTCTCTTCTTCCACTCCCTGTCCCCTTTCCCATGCAGGTCACTTCTTCCTTCTCTGCTCCTATGACTGCTTTGTTCTCCCTTGCCACAGACTGGACTCAGTTGGTCCCTCAACCTGAAGGAGAAGTCAGGGTCCCAGTTCTCAGGTGGAAAAGGAGTCAGCGGGATGACAAACAGAAAGGGACACAAGGAAGTACTGTATCTAAATGCAATGTCTCAAAGCCAGCATCAGACTTATAATACAGAAGAAAAACAATGAAGTTAGGCAATACATCAGCCAAGGTACATCGAGATCCATAATGGCTCCTTACACAAAACAGAGAAATAACACACATAAAATCTAACAGGAACCAGGCAGTGTTTACAACTGAGATAAGATCAGCCCTATCTAAAATCTGCTATTTACAGGAGCCAAATTAAAGGGCTAATATACCCAGGTGCAGTTCTAGTCTATTGTTTAACCCAACATCAGGGATCCCTTAGTAATTACCTAATTATGCTATTTTTCTGGGCCTAGTTAAAAATATGCCCCAGGGAAGATCCATTCTACGAACCTTTTCATGAATAATACAATACTCTAGTTCCTCCTTAAACAACAACCCACCTTCTTCTACTATTATGTAGTGTAGGCTGAAAATCATGTCTGTAATGAAAATTCTAAGTATACTTTACTGAATTAGCCTTGAGATTTCTAGCTCCTATCTGGCAAACTGCAATGCCTGATTTCTTACTATCAACATTGGAGACATTTCATCTGAATGATTAACATTCTTACGAAATTCCAAGCCCAGAGTTGGCTCAACAACTGCCTAGGATATTGGTGGATGTCAGGAAGCAATGTCCAATCTAACTTAGCTTTTGTCAAATCATTCCTTGGGGGCACCTATAATGAAACAATACTGAAGGAAAGCATGCAACACTCTCAGGGACAAATCTGAAAGACATCTATGTTACAGAATGCCAAAGAACTTCCAGGAGACAAGTTTCCATGAACTTTTTTTCCTCAGGACTGTGACCAAGCTTTTGGACTTGCCAAGTAGACTTCACTGGAGTGGGTGTGGCACTCCCTCCCAAGTGAGATTGAGGCATCCTCACATGGGCCCTTCTGCTTATTAACCTTCTTGAGATCCATGGATTGTATCCGGGTTTACTTCATTTATTTATTTATTTATTTATTTATTTATTTATTTATTTATTTATTTATTATTTATTTATTTATTTATTTTTACTAATAGCCATTTATTAATGAGTAGATATCATAACAGACATGACTGTTCTTTTGGGTCAGAGTTACATCATTCAGGATGATATATTCTAGTTTCATCCATCTGCCTGCAAAACTCAGGATATCCTGGTTCTTAATAGCTAAGTAGTATTCCATTGTGTAAAGGAACCACATTTTTTGTATCTATTCTTCTGTGTGGGACATCTGGGTTGTTTCAAGCTTCTGGCTATAATAAACAAGGTCGCTATGAACATATTGGAATGTATCCCCCCTATGGCATGATATGGCATCTTTTGGGTATATGCCCAAGAGTGGTAAAGCTGGATATTCAGGTAGATAAAGAGAGTTTTAAAAGTTCAGTGGTTAAAAGCAGTGACTGCTCTTCCAGAGATCCTGAGTTCAATTCCCAGTAACCACATGGTAGGTCACAACAATCTGTAATGGGATCTGATGCACTTCTAGTAAAGGTCTGAGGGCAGCTGCAGTGTACTCATATAAATATAAAATAAATATATCTTTAAATGTTCTAAAGTCACCTTCATGTCCTATTTCTTCTTCAGCTACATGTTGGCAGTGAGCCAAGAAACATTACTTTGAAGATGAATATATAAATGGGATCATAGTTTGCACACTCTGGGATGCCAGAACTTTTTCTGTTAGCTTAAATTTGGGGATTTTTATGTGTGGGGGGAGAGATAATTGTTCAAAAATATTTTATTCATTTAATAATATTTAATTATATGTATATAACTTATAATCAGTTAGTAGTTTGGTTGCCATATACAGGAATTTTATCAGTGTAGTATCAATGTTATATTTAAACTACTGTAACAGTTTTCCATAGATAGTATACATACTGTATTTTATTTTAATATGTTTGATTTCTAAATGCTCATATGTAAAACATGAGAAAGAAATTCATACCTGAGAATTAAAACTTCAGTTTAAAAGTATTATTTTTTTCTATTTGAAATGTTAATGCATTGATATTTATGTGACTATTCTCACATTTGGGCTTGTGTCTGCACATGTATGCTTTGTTTGAATAATTTTCTCCTTTCTGGGATTATTCAGGTATTTAAAATTCATGTTTCTTCATATTAAATTTCTAATTATGCATTCCATTTTAGTATTAAATTCATCTTGTAGTTTAACACCATTCATATTTGCTATATTGAGTTATAAATTTTAGCTATGTTCTATTCCCTGTTTTATTGTTCTTGATTATTTTAAGGCTATATATTATTCAGCTATTTTGTATTCCCTGTTTTATTGTTCTTGATTATTTTAAGGCTATATATTATTCTTTATTCTTTCAAAAAATTTACTTTAGCAGCATCTGGTACTGAAGTGTTGGAAACATAAGGGTTAGCACAAATGTCTACTTTTTTATACACTTGAAGTACATTTTCTCAATATTGAGTATAGAAAACTACCTCTTTCTATAGATTTCACCCAAATAATAATTTATTCTGGAAGCTCTAAAGACATCATGTACGCTTTCACTGGTTTCTTTTATTACTAACATATTAATTTATTCTCTCCTGTATTGATTCCCTTGATAGCTTTCTTTATGGAGTAATCCTTCTCTTGTTCTTTTTTCCTTTTTTTTTTTTAATTAAATATTTTTTAACCTACATTTCAAATGTTATCCTCTTTCCATGTTTCCCTCTGGGATCCCCCTATCGATCCCCCACCCCCTGCTTCTATGAAAGTGTTCCCCCAACCATCCACCCACTTCTGCCTCCCCTCCCTGACCTGGCATTCCCCTACACTGGGGCAACAAGCCTTCACATGACCAAGAGTCTCTCCTCCCATTGATGTTAGCCACCTTCCCAGTCTCCCCTCCACAAACCTCCTCCCCCCTCCTCTGCCTCTATGAGGGTGCCCCCCTCACCTACCTACCCACTTCTGCCTCAGCATCCTAGCATTCTCACACACTGGGATCCCCCATGGGACCAAGGTGCCCCTCTCCCAGTGATGGCCGATAAGGTAGTCCTCTGCTACATATCCAGCTGGTGCCATGAATCCTTCCATATGTACTCCTGGGCTGGTGTTTTAGTCCCTGAGTAATTGGGAGGGGGGAGGACTGGTTGGTTGATATTGTTGTTCTTCCTATGGGGTTGCAAATGCCTTCAGCTCCTTCACTCCTTTTTCTAACTCCTCCACTGGGGACCCTGTGCTCAGTACAAATGTTGGCTTTTTGCATCTGCCTCTGTATGTGTCAGGTTCTGACATAGCCTCTTAGGAGATAGCTAGATCAGGTTTCTGTCAGCATGTACTTCGTAACATCCACGATGGTGTTTGGGTTTGTAATAGGTAGGTTTGAGACTAAATCTTACTTCAATCCTGAAGCTCAAGTCCACTCCTTTCTGGGTTGCAGATTTTATCTTTATTTTCTCTGTCATTAGTTTGCATCTGTTACATGCTTAATAATGACATAATCCAAGAAATTTCTGTTTGTTTTAATTTATAATTTCTAATGTCATCTATAGTATAGTTTATCTTCCTTTTCTTTTGATTACTTGTTCTTTCCAGTATACCTCTCTTCCTATATGGTAGCAGTTATACCTAGATATCTAGCTTCACTTTGCCTTTTCTAAAATTAGCTTTTTTTAAAAAAAAAAAATAGAAATGTAGCTTCAGAAATGAAATTTCCTTTGTCTTTATTCTTCTTTGGAGTTGGTAGAGATAGTGTTATTTTCAGTGCCTTCAATAATTCATGTATGTTTTGTATTTTGGTTATCTTTTGCTTTATAAAATACAAGTATAGGACTATGTCATACTTCTTCTCTCTTAGAATAAAGAATCGTCAAGACAGTTGATGATATATTACCAAAGTGACAATTTTGGTGTTAGAAAATCAAAGAAGGTTGATACATCAAATAAGAGATATAGTTATAAGTACATAGAAGAAAGAGATTATGGGAAAATGAAAAAGGATGTTTGTATGTGCTAACATACATATTTATGCATGTAATAATTGTGTGATTAGAAGGGAACAGTGTCATCTGAATACAAGGGAGCAGTCACACAAGGAGTTGTAACAGCATTTGCCAGACATGTGTAAACTCAAGTCAAACAAAAACTAAGCATGGAGAATAGATATGGGTCCTACTAGCAGTCTACAGCATCTTTGCTTTAGGAAAAAAAAATATATTAACAGTTACTTTTATTTCCAGTGTGTAAGTATCTTATAGGAGACTTACTCTGAATAAGGCTATGATTTCCAGTTTTTTTCTGAGCTTTGACTGGCTGTTTAAACTCAGCTGTTCTGACTCAAACTCCTTTCCTAGGTGATTGAATCAATCTGATTTCTATTTGCTTTTCACTGGATTGTTCTCCTCGGCCTCAAACTAATTCTGAGAATTTGTTCTAATGTTCTGGCTGCTTCTTATTCTCTGGTGCCAGACACCTCTGCATGAATGCAATTCTACTATACTATAGCTACTTCACTGATTGCCAACTGACTCCACAAAACTCAATGTCACTTAACTGAACTGAATTTATTGCTAACTAACTCACCTCACAGTCTCTCCCCATGTTGCCATTAAATAACTTTTCTCCTGAGAGTTGGGTGTATCCTATCTTTGACTCATTTTGTCATATTTGTCTGTGATTCATCATATTGTCTGTTTTTAAATTGAATGTCAGTTGGTGGGGGATATTAGAGGTGTGCACTAAAGGATTAGGATAAGAGGTGTGCAAGAGGAATTAAACAGGTAAATTAAGGGCATGTCTGTATACAAGCTGGATCACACAGACCTAGAAGTTCTTTGGATTTAATCAGAGGAGCCCTATTGCAAGACTAAATCCTGCAAAGCCAAAAACAGTACGTTGAGTAGTCAAGGAAATAGGTATATCTGAAGCTGAGAAAAGTAAGCGAATATGACCATGTTATATTGTACAAAATCCTCAATGGACTAATACAAATGAGAACATAAAGAAAAAAATAGTAAATAAATAAATAAGAAAAATTGAAAATCAAAACAAAATATAGTATAATTGAAATCAGTATTTACAAAATGGAAATGGAGTATTAATAACCATGATTAAGCACAATTAATAAACCCAAAATAAATTATTTTAAGTTTTATAAATTATTTAATTAAAATTTTGGAAAATACCATTTACTTTATTCTGTGTCTTAATTGAATGCATCTTTTCCTTCCCTAGGGAACATTCACTAATTTAGGCTACACTGCCAGAGCAATGACAACAGGACAATTGAAGTTTTTCTTTTTGAAAAGCAATAGCATGAATATAAACTGCGTATCAGAAGGAGTCTCTTCTTCATGTAGTGAATGGTGTCCTCCCTGGAAGACTGCTATCCTAGTTTAGAGAGAAATATACCCTGAAGAAGTTAACACTTGTCTTCAAAGTTTGATAACAACATACACTGATTCTACCAATATCAATTTACTTGGTGCTCAGTTTGTGTAGTCATAGCCATCTCCAGTAGTTGAAATTACAATAGAAACACAGGGGCTTTAGGAGGGGATGACATATGGTTTTCATCAAATGCCATGCAATGCAATATCAGAGATGCAGAACACAGGCTCAGAATTTAAGTGATGTTTAGATGTATGTTGTAATATTAAAACATGAGATTCTAAAAAAATGTAATCTAAAGGTTCATTCAAGTCTGTAATCATTGTAGATTTGGTGTCTCTAGAGACTAACAGGTGATGTCTACATTACATCTTTCATAGGATGCCTAAGAAATAGTCAAGAAATTCTTTTCTTCCAGAAGTCTATTTACTTATTCACTTGATATTCTGATAACTGCCCACTTCTTGAAGCCCTCCTTGCACAGTCCCTGCGAAGCTCCACCTTCCTTTTTCTCCTCTGACAGTAGGGAGCCACACCCCCTGGTACATCAAGTCTCCAAAGGGATAGGCACATCCTCTCTCACTGTGGCCAGACATGACAGCTAAGTTAGGGCTACTGATTCTACAGACAGGCACCAAGTTTAGTGTTAGCCCCCACCTCAGATTCTGGAGACCCCACATAAAGACTGAGATGCACATTGGCTACATGTGTGCATGGGACATATGTGAGTCAATGCTTGTTCTTTGTTTTTGATGGTTCAGTCTCTGTTAGCCCTAACAGTTAGTCCAAGTTAGTTGACTATATTGGTCTTCCTGTGGAGTACCTATCCCTTTGGAAACCCTCAGACTTCACCCCAACTCTTCCATACATGTTCTTTAGCTCCATCCAATGTTTGGCTGTGAATCTCTCCATTTGTTTCAGTCAGCTGAAGGTTGGTGCCTCTCAGAGGACAGTGATGTTAGGCTTCAGTATCAAAGTGTTCCCAACATAGGAGACAGTTATTCAGATGACACCTCTCCCTTATAAAAAGAAAAAGGGAGAATTGTAGAGCAGTAAGCTGTGTACAGGCAGCCTTGTCCCAGGTGGAGTGCAGGCTTTGAACACCGGAGACCTGGCAGGTGTTTTCTGACTGCAAGGGACAGCAAGTGTTTGACCATGCTACTTGGTTACCTTGATCCTATTGCAGCTAGAGCTTCCCACAGCCCCTCCTCCCACAGAGAATTCTGTGGCCATCAGTCACATAGGAGCATTACCAAGCCTTCCCACATCCAAATAAGGTTTCCCAAAGCTCTCAGACCAAGCCAATAAGAAGTACATGTTGTTAGTCCCTGACCTACCCCCAAACTGTATATAAGAATTCTATCTTCTGTAATACAGCTTGAGGTCAGGCATGGTGATTCCACCAGAGGTTCTTTTATTGTTAAGAAGAGTTTTC
>LR750789.1:0-144266 GCA_902729485.2 Mus minutoides
TTATTTTCATTTCTTTCTCTTTATTTTAGGACTCTGGTGGCAGAAGGTTGATTTTAAGTCCCTGCCAGAAGGAACTGATCAATAAGGATCCCAGAGAGGATTTGCTTTAAGGTATTGGGAGCTAGTGGGAAGGAATGGGGATAAGCTGTAAGGGTAGGGTTCACAGGAGGAAGGAAAGCTGGGTCTGCCAGGATTTTCTGTGGAGTCCACATGGAATGGAAGAAGAAAAGGAATACAAGCACTTGTAGGTGTTTCTGTACAGAGTTGAGGATGAGAATGGGGACCTGGAATTGGTAGACTGGTGGATAAAAAAGTGAATGAAGGTCACCTACCTTCAAACCCTTCTCTGAGTTGCCGAGCAAACATGAAACTTGAGTGTCCTTCCAGTGTTGTGTAATGGGCTGTGCTATTAACTTCCTAGCAGGCAAAGATTATTAGCTCCCTCAATGGTAGATCAAAAACCTAAAGATGTTATATGGTTTGTTCAGGCTGTCAGATCCAGGTGAAGATTACTTGAAGAGGGTGCTTTTTAATCACTACTTTTGTTGTTTCCTCTATGCAGACATGCATGAATAGTTGTATGTGTTTGCACATGTGTGCATATGCCTGTGTGCATGTGTGCATGCTTGTGTGTGTGTGTGTGTGTGTGTGTGTGTGTTTGTATGAAAGAGAAAGAGAGTGACATAGAGAGACACAGAGAGACAGAGACAGAGAGATTCATCTTTTCAGTGTGAACACTTCGACAAACCTCCCTTATACTTTCATTTACTTCTTTCCTATCAGGATTATCTGAAAGAAAATCGCTCTGCATGCTACACTGCATCCTTAGTATTCTTCATCCTTCTGAAGGTGAGTTGGTGACTATGTTCCATACCATGCTAAGAAATGTTTTCTGAGTTTTGTGTGTGGCTCAAGCCCCCACATGTACATCCCTAACATTGTTACAGTCTTTCTCTGTCAACATTTCTCTACAGATCCACTAGTGTCTGAATACTCCTTCTCAGAGGCTCTCATATGTGACCAAAATGATCACTGTGGCTATTAGTAATAACCAGCTTATAGAAAACATGGTTTCCCAGCACCTTAGGAAACTGCTATATGTCAGAGAAGAGTTTTGTTGGTGAAGTTCTAGCAATACTCATTTCTGACGGCACAAAGGAACACATGTCTTCTTATATCAGGAACTTCTGCTGTTAATCAGAACTCTTGAAGGACTTCCCATCTAGTTTTGATTCTTACGCTGTATCCTTGGAAAAACCCAAGTACTTCTGATGTGATCACAAATGTTACCATTTGAGCAGACTTCTTTTGGGCTTTGGGCCTTTGAGTTATTTAAATTGACTTAAGGCAGTGTAAGCCAGACTTTCTCTGACATTCCAGAGCCTTCAGGAGTCGATGGCTTCTGGCAGTCAGCCATGCAGACCTCCACTTGGCCTAAATTAAGTCAGCTCTAACACATCAGTTCTTTTAAATTGAGTGCATGTTGCATAATTCCAATAAAACCTGTTTTAACATGCAGCCAGAATATCTGTGGTTATACTTTATTTTAAAATAAATTGCCCACACACATTCTTTACTGAAATACTCTAGTTTTCATTTTTGATTTATTTCTATTTTTTGGTTGGTTTTGTTTTGTTTGTTTGTTTATTTATTTATTTATTTATTTATTGTGAGAGCTTGTTCCTTTATTGCTTTTATAGTCATACATGTTTTTGTTTTTGAGAACTTTGAGTTAGATATGTGTTTACATGCTTGAATGTATGTGGTTGTACTTTGTACATGTGCTCAAGTGTATGTGGAGGTCAGTGGTTAATAACAGGTGTATTTTTCAATTGTTCTCTACTATATTTCTTTTGAACAATGTTGTTTGATTGTTGAACCTAGAGTTTATTGATTGGCCTTTACTGCGTGGTCAAGGAGCTTCAGGGATGCACCCACCTCTACTCCTTTGCCCCAGTGCTTTGGTTACAGATGTTTGCTGCAACACTCAGCTTTTTATGTAGGTGTTGGATACCTGAACTTAGTTCTTCTTGCTTGGACAGAAAGCATTATACTGACCCAAGCTACCTCTATGGTCTCTGTTAATGCCATTTTATAAAAGAAACTGCTGAGGCTTGGCAAGGTTGAATAGTATGCACAGTTATAAAAAATATAAGTGTGTGTGTTTCCTTTTTTCCCCTAATAAGAAAATCCTTCATCACCATGAATGTACAAATGTAATGAAGTATTGTAACACTTCTCCTGCCCTTAGTGGTGGCAGTTCTGAGTTTTTTAGTTCCCCTCTTTCATTTCTCATATTGAGCAAATGCCCTGGATAAGAGCCACATGTTTCAAAATAAGGGATAACATGCTAATTAGTCCAGACTTGAATTTTTTAAAGAAGCAACAAAGAAAATGTATCTCAAATAGATTTTGTTCCTCAGTTGTCTTAAATATTGTTTTTCAGTCACTTAGAGATTGGTTTTTAGTGCAGCAAAGCATAGCCATTCTAAACTACACCCTTCGGATAATAGGCTCTGATGTGGCCACTAATGAGTCACTCTTACTGTGCTCTATGGGTGGGAGGCTCCATTCCCAAGAAAAGTCACCTAACTTACTTTTTCCATAAGAGCCTTCCTCTTTAAAAGAGCTTTAAGTAAGTTTACTCTAATTCTGGCTATCATTGTGATTAATCTTTGCTTTTCTTCTGCCACCAGTCCTAAGTTAGGTTCATTTGTCTATCCATTTATCCATGCATCTTTCCATCAACCCATGCATCAGTCATTTGTTCTATAATGTTCTAGCCTAGGTCAGGGACCTTCAGGATACACAGTTCTAGTTCTCAAGATCTTATTCCAGGATGTGTGTAAATAAGCTGGATATGCAAACACAACTATAGATCTCTTGATTTCAGCTTAATATACCTGAAAAACTCCTGATGGCTATTATTCTAGTAAATGATAATGAATGACAGGAAGGAATAGAGGAAGAAGAAATGAAAAGACATCCTCCTTCTACATGAAAGTAAGGATGAGATCTCAAGGGGTATGGCTCTCTAGACCAGGCTAGCTTCCTGAGTTCAGGATAAAGATGGCATATTTCTGTCACAGAGATGACATGCTCACTCATATTTGGAGTATCCATGGTGGGGGGGTATAGAATGTTTCTGAGAGGTGAAATCATGTAAATGAACATGATTCTCTATGGGGAATTACATTAGTGAGAAAGAAATGGGAAGTCACCCATATGAGGGGACAAACCAAAGAGAAGACAGAGCCTCTGTCTCTCACTTTGTGTCTGTCTGTCTCTCTGTCTCTCTCTGTCTCTTGTGTGTGTGTGTGTGTGTGTGTGTGTGTGTGTCTGTGTGTGTGTTTATTAGCACAAGAAACCATGTGGTAATATAGTACTATTTTAAAGGACAAAGTAGAGGTGGTAGCAAGAACGTGGAATCAGAAGTAAGCAATGAGATGAGATAATGACACTGTATAAGGTACATTATTGCTTTAGGGAATGGGGACCTCACATTTACTGACCACCTGATCTGCCAGAGGACAGTTTTAACACCCCCTAACTCAATGTGCCCCGCCTAACACACCACTCTGCTGACTTGGGATTGTTCTGCATTGGAGTTACCACTTGGCCAGCCCCTCTCATGCTTCCTGATGGGCAGACAGTTTTCAAGACAATGAATTCCAAGAGAATATTCCAGCTTACAGGGGATACCCAGGAGAGAGAGCCAGAGGCACTAGGTTTGAAGAGAAAGGGTCTATGCATTATCACAAGGCCACTGAAGTACAGCATGCCTACTGAACGATATTTGTTCCTGTTTACTTTTCTCCTTGTGTCATTGAGTTGGGATGCATTTGCCATTTAGGCATAATTACTATTTTATTCTTATTTTTTTCCACAGTTAAGTGGAGCATTTGAACGCAGCTGAATTGCTGGGAGCCTTAGTGGAAGAAATCTATTAGCGATATGGCTTGAAACAATACACAAAAGGCCGCTGCGTGTGGTCTACTATCCACGCTTTCAACTTCTTTCTGTGGAACAATAAATCTTCGAGTCAGCGAGAAGGCAGAGACTCCCATCTAACGAGAGCTGCAGTTTTATCTTTTATTCATTGGCAGGAACATTAGCTGTAGGAGGTATTCAAATCACACTTTTATTTAAACAAACACAGCTGGATCACAGCCTCTTAATATAGCAATTCTCTAATGAAAAATAACAACATAGTATTTATCTCTTTTCTTTTGTGTGACTCTCAATTTGCTAAAATTAGGCAGACTTCAATCCCATACAAAATTGGCATGTTTTCATGACCAGAGCTCATCACAACTAACTGCAAAATTATAATGGGGATGTAATTATAGGAGGGCATGTGAAATACACATCCTTTTGCTGCTGTAAGCTATATGGGGTTATACAATTATGTTGTAATAACATCATTTATCTTAAAGGAGTCAGACAGCTGACTTCATTTATTTAACTTGAGCACTCCAATTATATGCTGTGTCAGTTTAACATAAATGTCTTGCCCAAAGAACATGGTATAATAATAATGGTAATAGCAATAATAATAATAGTGTACTTTGTGTAAGAGTGCTAGAGAGCCTGAGACATTTTTCTACTCTGCAAGGTAGGTATCTAGGCCTTCAAGTCTATGTACCCATTTTACTAACAAGAAAACTAAGGTTTGGAGAAGCGATGATGCTCTCAGTGCTGCACATTTAGCAGGTGAAGAAGAAACTTCAAACTCACGTTTTCAGGTGATGTGCAGGGACCAGACTGCTCTTTTGCCTGTGAGATAAGCACGGCATGTTTGCCCTGTATCCCACAGCAATTTTTAAAGCAAGTAGAGTGGTCTGTGTTGGATGGTCTTGATAATAGGTATTCATTCTCTGACCTCATCCAGATTGCATACATTTATGGGACCTAAATTTTTTGCTGGTAAAAGTGGTGGGAACTATATATTGGCCAGGGTTCTTTTAAGAATTAGCAACACAATGTCTGTAAACTGCCCAGATACAAGTGCTCAGTATGATTTTATTCTTTTTTTTTTCCAGGACAATCAGCACACTTCTCCAGCTTCTTCATATGGCAAAATCGTTGTGCATTTTTATAATAACTTGCTCAACTCACCACATAAGTGTAAGGTCAATGGTGGAATCTTATCTTCTAAGAATGCTCCTTGCCATTGCTCTACCTTAGATATGGCCTGAGATGTTCACCCTCATGTGTGATGCCATTTCAATTTGTTCAATCCCCAAAGGTGGGAAGAGGGGATGAAGCACTTGTGTGTTATTTGAAGAAAAAGTTTTAATGGTTTGAGCCTAAGTGGGAGACTCTGCATATGCACCAGAATTGGATGTGGAGTCTGGAAGGCTGTGCTGGGCCTCTGAGGTAGCAGCATTCTTAAACTGTGTAATGGAAGTCCATCCTCTGACTTCTTTAATATCTTGGTAAGCTCCTCTTTAAATATTATTCAGTCTGAACTTCTTGAGAGGAAGCCTGAAGTACATGTTTTTGGAAGAAAGAAAATATTGTATAGAGAGTTTGTCCCATTCTCTATATGGACAGTGTACTGTTCAAAGAAAACCAGCTTAGTGAATTTTATAAGGGGCTCAAGAAGGGCAATATGCTGTTTACTGATGAGGAAGTGAAGAATCAAACACTGGTTAAACGAAGTATCCTTTAATCCCAGCACTCGGGAGGCAGAGGCAGGCGGATTTCTGAGTTTGAGGCCAGCCTGGTCTACAGAGTGAGTTCCAGGACAGCCAGGGCTACACAGAGAAACCCTGTCTCGAAAAACCAAAAAAAAAAAAAAAAAAGAAGTATACAACTTAACTTTGGATGAATTTTACCTAATGATTTGGGACATTAATTTACAAGTTTTTTGAGTATGGGTATAATATAAATGGGGAAGGTATAGAGGCTCTGCTTAAATATCTCTGATTTATAAACCTCAGTTTTATAATCTTTAAAATAATCATGGATTTCTATCAGTGTATAAAACATCTTTGTTTATAACTGAGCCAGCAAGTCTATGTTTCATAATTTAGAAAATATTTTACTTATTATTTTTTATGAATACTATGTTGTTGTATCTCTATCTGAGTATGTACAGTTATGTTCAATGCCTGTAGAACCCAGTGACATCAGAAATCCCAAGTTCTGGGCTACAAATAGTTGTGAGCCAACTGACATAGGTGCTGGGAAGTAAACTTGGACCATCTACAAGTGTAGTTAGTATGTGCTCTTAACTAATGAACCATCTCTTCACAATCTGTATCAGAATTTCAGAAACTGTTCAGTGATGGCTCTTCAAATGCCTTATGTTACTTGGCTTTGGTCTTGGGATCTAGATAATTTGCAAATGTGTTCATACAAGTTTTTAAAAATGAAATAACTTAGGAAGAAACAGAGCAAGGCTTGGGGTTTATAGCAGTATTTTCCCTCTTTCTCTTTGCTTAACCATCTATATATTTATTTCTCTAACCCTGAAATTAAAATTAAAATTTCCATAATTAGACTACATTGCAATATGTTGGGAGGAGACCATTGAGAGAAACCATTCCAACACTAAGTAGTTGGAGAAATGGGTACAAATATGGGTGTTTAAAGTTTGTACAGAGATGGAAGTTATCACCTCTGATTAAATAAAGGCTTTAAAGCAGGACATGGTGGTAGCTCTTAGGCCCAGTACTTTGGAGGTGGAGGCAGAAGAACCAGGAGTTCAAAGTCCTTCTTAGTTGTACAGGGAGTTGGATCTAGTCTGGGCTACATCTAACACCATCTCACAAAACAAGAAACAAACATTAACAAGACTTCATGCGAGAAGGCACTTTGCAGTGGAGATACTGAATGTTCCCTGATATTCATGGATATCACATCAGCCAAGCATATGGAATATGCTTTATTGGATATGTTTATTTAAACACATAAAATAATTTTTCCTCGCCCTTACCTTTTGATCATTCTTACTGAAAATAAATTGCTTCTGTCTCTTAGTCATTGTCATAAATTATTGCCACTGACACTGGCAGTATTTTATTATATTCTGCCTTCAAATATCAAGAAAAGGCTGTTTCAGTGAACTGTTCACATTCTAAGGCTATGAAGCCATCGATTGGTAATGTGATAGACATTTTAAATTGTCAACTTGGCATAATCCGAAGTCACATGGGAAAGAAGTCTCAGTGAAGGATTGTCTGTATTAGGTGAGACTGTGAGCATATCCATGAGGGATTATCTTACTATGTTAGCTGAGGTACGCAGACTCTCCCATTTTGGGGTGCCATCATTCTCTAGTCAGAGGATCCTGGACCATATAAGAATAGAAAATTGAGGAAGGAAGATACTGTTCTTTGGTATGAGTGTAATGTGACTAGCTGCTTCTAGTCCCTGTTGCCTTGACTCCTCTGCAAGAAAATAATCATGATATATATACCAAGTAAACTTTTCTCCCTTAAGTTCCCATTGTCAGAGTATTTTATCAAAGCAAATGGAAATGAAACTAAGACAGGAACCTACTTGGATTTTTTTCCCAGGCTCAATACTGGGATCTGTGTGAAAGGATTACATAGAAACAGCATCCATCAGAGGTTTTAGGAATTAAAAAGTAGCAGTTCCTCTGAGGGAGATGAAAAGAGAAGATGCTTTCTCAGATGAGTGGTTCTCAAAGAATAGCACCTGTATTCTTGTGAATCATGTTCTCACCCAGGGAGTGTATGGTGATGAGATTTACACCTAAATAACCCTATAAACCTCATGATATTCATTTTTCCCTCTAATATTTGTACCAATGAAAGGAGAGCAAGCAGTCAGAAGAAAGTGAAATTTAGTTAGCTTGAAAGCAAACAGTGTCAACAAACTGGAAGTTATTCAGTGTGTTCTTTAGCATCTTGAATGTACAACTAAAACAGGCATTTCATTTAAAAATTTTTTCCTAAATACATAAATACAACCTGCTCACTTTCTATGTTACTTGTATGCATACGTGTTCAGGGAGGACCATTTGGTTGGATATCATTTGATGTGTTTCTCCCTGGGGAAGACTGTTTCTCCCGTTCTCAGCATTATTTAATTGCCTATAGTTCTTTGTATAAGGTTGAGGCCTCTTAGAATTTTGTCTACTCAAGTCCAAGTTAACATATATATTAGATTCATCCTTGTTCTGTCCATGTTTATGGTTTTAGCAACTAATATTACTAGGAGACTCAATCTCACAACAAATGCTCTGGTCTTCTAAGTCATAATATTTTCTCCTCCTCTTCTGTGATGATTTCTAAGCCTTGGGAGCAGGAGTTGTATTGCGGATGTATCAGCTGGGACTAAGTTCTACCACTCTACATTTTGATTTGTTGTGGTTTTATATAATGGTCTCTTTCTGTTGCAAATGGAAGTACTTGATGATGGATGAGCAATATACTTACCTGAGAATAAGAACAAATATTTATAATGAAGATTGCACTGGTTTAGTAACGTGTTGGCTTTGATTCTCCTCTAGTAGACATGATTTCACTAGCTCTGAGTATTTGGCTGGGTTTCTAGTATTAGGCATGGTATCCCTCTTGTTGAACTGGTCTTAAGTTCAAAGAGAGGTGTATATGTCACCTAGAGTAATACACTACCAAGGTTTTTATGTCACCCTTAGGGTAATCATGTCATGGTAGTCATTTAAAACTCACATTCAAAAGACAATACCCTTGATTAAGTAGCAAACATTTGTATGTTTATTTTGTATGTTCTCAGCTTAACACCCAACCCCACCAAGACATATATATTCTTTTATTAAAGCACATAATAGAAAATTTGCAAAAATGTAAAACAATGCCAATTTTCTAATTAACTGTAATAAAATTACATTTCAAACATTTTAGTATACATTAATACTATTTATAAGAGAATTATTATGCCAATAATCAACATTTTTCTTACCTTAAATTTATAACTGGTAAATACTGATTAAAAAATATACAATTGAATCTTTCTGGGGCCCACAACAATATGCAAATGTAGACTTTGATTTTTAAGACCCAGATATTTGTGAACTAAGGTCTCTTCAGTCTTTGTGAATATGGACAAGGAAGATGGGGTGAATGATAGAAGCACATTCTTATGAAAAGATGTGTGGTCCAAGCAAGCAAGCTGGAAAACTGAATAGAACAGAGTATAGAGACATCTGAAGAGGAAACATTTCCAGCCAGGTAATCTGATGATTCAGAATGATTTGGTGATGGTTAGGGGCTGGCTACTGCTCCTGCTGTTCTTGGAGAGATCCCAAGGATGGTTCTCAGCATTTACATTGGGCAGCTCAAGGCTCTAGATAATCTGAAGCCCTCTTCTGGCCTTTGGATAAGCCACATGTGGGCCTAACTACATGTACACATGTGGGTACAAGTACACACACACACACACACACACACACACACACACACACACACGTACATTCATATACACATAAATAAAAAGTCTAAGTGTAAATAATATATTTGAGTAAGAAATGATGTGACTGGATTTCATTTTGACATAATGTTTTGGCAAATGAAATCTGGGAAAGCAATGGAAGCGAAACAAGAGGGTAGATAAAATGAGGCACCAGGGACTAAATGAGAAGCTATGACAAAACATAAACTCAGAAAAATATAACAGGATTAAGGTGATGAAGACTAAGTTAGCAAGTGGGAGTATGTAAGATGGTCTTTGAGAACAGGATGCAAAACAATGCCACCTTCATAGGGACTATACATTGCATATTTCACATTTGGAGCCTTTTGGTAGATGCAGCATTGTGCCAGAGTCTATTGATCAGATTATTTCATATGGATAGTTACAAAAAAATTATGCTAGGGGAGTTAAATTCCAAGCTCTCCAGGTTGCTTTGCACAGATGCCCTACTTGTTGGGATTGTTTATCTAGTAGGAATGTTTTAAGGCAAGGAAAGAGTTTGTTCCCTGTATTTAAAAAAAAAAAAAAAAAAAGAAAAGAAAAGAAAGGTTCAGGGACTACTTTATGCTTCACTACAACCAGTATATTGCTTCTCTCTACAAGGTTAAATCATTTCTCACGATAGTTTCTAGAACATTGTAACAACTTCTCATGCTGGTTAAAAGGAGAAGGCCATAAAGGACAAAAGTCTTGCTTTGTAGCAAAAACAGATTTCCTTAGCAGTTTTCTAGGTATTTCTACTGTCTTTATTTTTTCTGATCATTTTACATTTACAACAATCAGGAGTGAGACAATATGAGAAGTATATCTTTTGTTTACATTTATCTATATTCTAAGTCACATTGTGATTCTTCTATAGTAAAAGAAGGATAATGATTATGAAATACCAGAAATCCCTTTTACAAAGATCCAGAGTTCTCTTAACTCTCCCCAGGAAGTGTTCTATTATCCAAAAATATCTTTCTGTTGCCCCTCCCCCCCCAAAAAAAACTAGCTTTCTTGTGGAAATCTCTTCTCTGGAAAATTTGGATTTTTGTAACAAAACTTGAAAACTGAAAATAGAGTAAGCACACCCCTTAGAAGTCTCATTTCTTGTCCTTTCTTTGACTACAATAATTATCACCTAGCCACTTGACCAACTTATTTCCATCTTCCATTCTAAACCTCCCTACACATGACTGCAAGCTTGGTTTTTCTGAGGTAGGTTGCAAACCATTCTATTCTGTTTTCCAAGAATCTTAATTCCACATAGTCTCCTGAACATCCACAAATTCCCACAAAACATGCACCTTCCTCTTAAAACCCGATTCAACGCAATGTCCCCAGGCATACCTCCCATATTGTAGATATAATACAATATGGCTTTGCTTATAATTTTGGCTGTTTAGAATTTGTATTTGTTACTTTTTTATTGCTGTGATAAAACATCTGGCCATAACAACTTGTAGAAGAAAGAGTTTATGTGGGTTTAATGTTGCAAAGGGTTATGGTCTGATGGGGGAGTAGAAGCAGATGACAGGCAAGGTAGCTGGAGAGAAACTGAGGTCTCACATCTTGAGTCTCAAGTACCCGTGGAGAATGAACTGAATATGACTAGGCTTTGAAGCCTCCAAAACTGCCCCCAGGGACATTTTTTCTAGCAAAGCCACACCTCTTAAAATGCCCAAATAGTGCCACTAAATGAGGACTAAATAGTCAAGTGCCCAAGGTTATATGGCACATTTTTCATTCAAGCCGTTGGAGAATTTAAGGTAGATAGCCACATTGGCCAGTGCAACATACAGGTTACATGGTACTTCTGGACCTCCTGGACCCCAACCCTTGCTCAACAGCATCCATTTGTGAGGCATCCCAAACTAGACTCCAGAGAAATTGCTACGTGCTACATCTTCCTTTCCTTTCCTTTCCTTTCCTTTCCTTTCCTTTCCTTTCCTTTCCTTTCCTTTCCTTTCCTTTCCTTTCCTTTCCTTTCCTTTCCTTTCCTTCTTTTCTTTTGTATTTTTTTTATTTACATTTCAAATGGTATTTGCTTTTCTAGTTTCCCCTCCGAAAACCCCCTATCCCCTTCTCCTTCCCCTGATCTCCAACCCTCCCACTTTCATTTCCAGTCCTGGCCTTCCCCTATACTGGGGCATAGAACCTTCACAGGACCTAGGGCCTCTCCTCCCACTGATGACCAACTAGGCCATCCTCTGCTACATATACAGCTAGAGCCACATGTTCCACCATGTGGTTTCTTTGATTGGTGGTTTAGTTCCAATGAGCTTTGTGGGTACCGGTTAGTTCATCTTGATGCTCCTCCTAGGGGGCTTCAGACCCCTTCAGCTCCTTGGGTACTTTCTCTAGCTCCTTCATTGGGGACCTTGTGCTCCGTCCAATGAATGATTGTGAGCATCCACTTCTGTATTTGCCAGGCACTGGCAAAGGCCCTCAGGAGACAATTATATCAGGCTCCTGTCAGCAGGCTTTTGTTGGCATCTGCCATAGTGTCTAGGTTTCGTGGTTGTTTATGGGATGAATCCCCAAGTGGGGCAGACTCTATATGGTTGTTTCTTCAGACTGCTCTGAACTTTGTCTCTGTAATTCCTTCTATGGGTATTTTGTTTCCCCTTCTAAGAAGGATTCTGAGCTTCTGGGCTAATATCCACTTATCAGTGAATGCATATCATGTTTGTTCTTTTGTGATTGGGTCATCTCACTCAAGATGATATCCTCCAGATCCATCCATTTGCCTAAGAATTCCATAAACTCATTGTTTTTAATAGCTGAGAAGTACTCCATTGTGTAAATGTACCACATTTTCTGTATCCATTCCTCTGTTGAGGGACATCTGGGTTCTTTCCAGCTTCTGTCTATTATAAATAATGCTGCTATGGACATAGTGGAGCATGTGTCCTTATTATATGTTGGAGCATCTTTTGGGTATATCAACTCTTGCCCCTAGTTTGAATTCCTGCCTTGGCTTTCCTCGGTAGACTATGATCCAGGATATGTAAGCCAAATAAAACCTTTTTACTTCTTTTTGGTCATGGTGTTTCATCACAGCAAATATATATATATATATATATATATATATATATATATATATATATATATATATATATCCTAATTTAGATACTATCCTATAAAAAGTTCAGTGTGACATGAGAATATGGGAGTATATGTGTGAATTTAATAATATGTGAGGGAAAAATGTCCCAAGAATTTATTGATCATATAAGACCAAAATCACCTGGACCATAAAGAAACAGACATCTAATGCTTGGCCCCACTACTGACATATCTGATATAAATGCCTTACCAGCAGAGAACACTTGACTCTCCCAGAGCCTCTCAGCTTAGCTGCATCCCATACTGATGAAATGGCTTACCCCACTGTTCTTTCTGCCCATCATCTGACTGTTCTTCAGATTAAGATCTGACTTCTTGCTCTGATCTTGTTCTGCCTTTTCACCTCACAGCTGGAGTCAATTCTGATATTTGCTTTAGACCCTGATGATCATTTATCCACAGCAGCAACTTCTTCCCTGAGATTGGTTTGTCTTCTTATCCATACTCTCTAGGGATTTCTCTCAGTCTAAATCTGAACCCTCTTACACTTTGCTATAACCTCTTTAATTTGTACTCATTCTGTAATGCGCACTTGTGCGCACACACACACACACACACTGTATGCTCTGTGATATTAGAGCTCATAGTAATTAAAAATAGAAACCTGTGTTCAACTCTACCAGATTGTGATATGTAGAATTATCTGACAAACCATTGTAATTAAAAACCTTACATTTTGTGAACTCATTGTTATTTGATAAATTGTGAAATGAAGCAGACACATTTATTACTGTTTTCACGGTTGGCTAATAACAATTTGTATGAAAAAATTCTTAACCTCACTATTAAATGATAAATGCATATAGTATTAACACTTTTCCAGATAGCTATATAAAAAGGTGAGATACAACAAGTGCTGCTTAGGATGCAATAAAAGGGGAATCATTGTGTGCTCTGGGTAGCAGTAATAATTAGTACAGACAACAACATGGAGATGTTCTAAAACTTAGCAGGAGCACTACCTATGACCCAGCAGTCTCAATACTATATAGGTTTGGGGAGAAAATGAAATTAAATTCTTGATGAGATATCTGTACTCTTGCACACATGACATTATTATTGATAATTATTAAGCTATTAAATTAATCTATAATCTATCAGTAGAAGAACAGACTTTAAATGTGGTATGCAAAATACATTGCAGAACATAAAAATGCTTTTATCAGAGGTTGACCACATTCAACACCTCCACGTATATGAGTCTGGGATGAAAACAGAAATCCTGCTCAATCTTTCTCACATGCTGAATTTGAACATTTAAACTCCTAAGAGAAGAGAGCAAATGGTGGCCATCGGGGCTGTGACTGGGAAGAGTGGGGAGATGCTTGTCCAAGGGAGCAGAGTTTTATTTAGAAGGAAGTAGAATCAATAGCAGTCCATTGCGTGGCATAGTGACTTTAGTTAATAATAATGCACATTTGAAAAACGCTGAGTGTTCATTGTAAATGTTCTCACTATAAAAAATAATTATGTATGGTGATGACTATGTTAATTAATTTAATCATTCTACAATGCACACATATAACAAAACATTGCACTCTGCTCCATACATATACACAATTATCTCTTAATTAAAATTGCAATAAAAATGAGAAATCAGCTTTTTCTTTTAGAATAGGCCCAGCTCCCTAGAGTTTAGAGGAAGGCAGGCTGTCTAGAAACATGAGAGTTTACCCGTGAGCAGAACATGACCAGCCTTTATCACAGAGTTCCTCATCCTTCCTGTTGCTGAACATTGTGGTCTCCAAGAGGAAAATGCTCTTGTGGATTCCTGCTGGCATGGTGCTTCCTCCTTTGGTCTTTGCTCCTTTAAAAAAAAAGTAATGTATATGTGTGTAAATTACATATAAATTATATATAATATATTATATAAATTATATATAATATATTATATAAATTATATAAACATAATTATTATATATTGTGAGATATATACTGAAATATATAATAATATATAATATATATGAGTTTTTTCTCAATATAATATTTTATTAATTTTTTTGAGGATTTTATCCCAATCACACTTGATCCCCTTTCTTCTAAGATCTCCTCTCCCACCCTTGCATCCCATGTCCTAAAAATATTCACCAAGTCCAATGCTATTGCCAGAGGCCATGTTGATGTTTGTCATCTGTGCTATTGCACAGTAGTCATGTTGGTTTGGGCTTTACTCTTAACCCACATTTTTGGCTTCAAAATTATATATTTCTACATTGTCTGTTTGTATATTGTTCTTATTAATACAGCAAAATCAATCATTAAATGCACAAACTATTTGTTAACAGAAGTGAAGTTGTTAGCTGCTGAGTTATCTAATTTATAAGAGGAACTGCACACTGCTAAATTGCTAACTGTTTATGTGGCATTCACTGACAAGTATAAGGCAGTCCATCCCTTTAAAATATTTGTTTCATGGTTTTCCTGTCCTATGAAATTCACTGGGGTAAATACACATAGAATCTCTTCTCCACTTTTGTTCAAGATACAGAACAATGCATAGGTAAACTGCCAAGCCATTCAGGGACTGAAGTCCTGGGTGTGCTGAATAAGTCACAGGAGTGTTTCTAGTCCTTTTGATATTTTGAATTGAATTTGCTCAATGGCAGAAAATAACACTAGATGAACAATTGACTCTTCAATCCGGAAATGGTTCTTTAAGAACTTCAGGTCAGTCAGTCACTGACAACTTTCCCCCCATAAGAGTTCAGATATACTATTTATACAGTTTTTCCTAACTCAAGATGGGTAAATCCCCACTTGAAGGGCTATCCTACTTCTCTTGGTTTATATTACACAACCCGTGGTAAAATGTAAAACAATGATCTTATGCTAATATTTGGACCTGAAAAATGTCACATGTTCTTACCTTAGTCAGTGTAGAAAAGAGCACTTGGGTAAGGATGGATGATCTACTTAATTCTTTAAATCCCCAGTGACAGTACCTTCTTCCCTGATGTGCACCACTGGCTGGCATTATAGAAATGACTAGCCATCACTTGGCTTCACTAGACATGCATTAACGTATGTATATGATAGTATTTGGCACAAAGTGGGACATGAAGAATTATTTAGTATTTTTAATGACAATTTTGTTTTATTGTCCTGTTATATCTGCCTTATCCACAGTTACCAAGCAAATGGCCTGAGTTAAATTTTCATTCCTTATGTGAGAAAAATGAGAGAAAGTATAGGGTATGGTGGGCATCAAGGAAATGTTATATGGTATCACTCTGGACAACCGTTCCTAGAAAACTGAGCCAGATTTTTTGCTGAGCAAGGCCACAAAGCCCTGCAGAATGCAGAGAATTAGCCCCTACTCTATTATTTTCTGGAATGCTCCCACTATGTCTGCTGGCTATGTGAGTAGCATTTTGAGAAACGATAGTCCATATCTCTATGGTGTATCTTTTGCCTAAGCAAAACAACAACAACAAAAACAACAACAATAAAGTAGCTGGGAGGTGGGCATCTATCTGGTTGTGTGGTATCTCTCATGAAAGAGAGATAGGTGCTGGGTTGTCTAATTTATAAGAGGAACTGCACGCTGCTAAATTGCTAACTGTTTATGTGGCATTCACTGACAAGTATCAGGCAGTCCATCCCTTATAACATTTGCTTCATGGTTTTCCTGTCCTATGAAATTCACTGGGGTGAATACACATAGAATCTCTTCTCCACTTTTACTACTTCTACTCTGTTGATAAGCAAGTATTCAGTCCAAGTGCATTTGCATTGTGTTTAAAATAGCATATGTGTCAAACAAGCATCCCAGGGATTCTGACATAGATGAAGTTGACCTGAGATGGTCTATGTGTTAATCTCTGGGCTATTCTATTTCACTACAGCCCTCTTACTTATGCCCTTTTTATTTTTGATTTCAGTTTGTAAGTTTACTTTTCCATATCCCCAAATGGTATCTTTATTCTCTTTAAAGATGGAATCTATATAGTACTATACTCTTCTAGATGGCTGGTTATTCATAGTTTCCTGGAAGAGTTGGACATAAGGTTAAAAGAGCTAAAGTTACTGAAGCTGGTGTGTATGTCTGTTGTTAAGTTAGCTGTGTTCAGTTGGTTGCCTTTTGTAGTTACACTCAACATTCAGTACAAATGAGGCACCGGCTGACCGGATCTAGCTGGTATTTGCTTACTGTCATGGTCGATTGATTATCACTTCACAAGGAAATGTAAAAATAGGAAACTTTTTAGTAAATTTCCAGAGTTCTAGAAATAATCTCCCTCAAGGACCTCACCATCTTACCAGTTTCTTTCCACTGATTCATTGGAAGGATGTTCTAACGTAACAGTATGTCCCATTCAATAGCACTGATGCTGGATATGACCCAAGACCAACATGATGGGAATGAGGAAGTGTAATCCTTGAGATGCATTAAATTTTTTGAAGCAAGTTTTGTGTGATGGAGAATCTAGGCAAGGCACACATTACTGACTGTTGTTTCACAGATCGCACAAAGATGCAGTTCAGCTATCAATAGGTGGCTCTACTTGGACCTTATGAAACGTTTCTAGGCAGGATATACAGGGACCCAGAACTGAAGAGCATTTTAAAAGAGATGGCAAGTAAAAATAGAGTAATATGATTCCCCATGGTTTTTGCAAACATCCTTAGTATTGTTTATTCTCCTCCTTCCCTCTTCCTCTGCACTGAGCTCCCTTGCAGATCGCTAACAAAAGTCCTTTTCCTATTTTCCCTATTTCTCTCTTCATAGGAATTCTCTCTTCCTATCATTTATTATGAGATTAGCACTCCTCCTATGATAATTGTTGGGCCTAACTCAGCCAAAAATCTACAGCCTAATGAAAAGACCTGAGCCTGGCTCAAGTCCGGGGACCTGCCTCGATCTCTTTAGTACTAGAGTGACTCAGCATGACCTGCTTAAGCCTGCCTTTGCCTAGCTACCGCTGATGTAGAATAACTTCATTGGCCCTTTCAGTCACCCCACCCTACCCTGACTCCCATGTCATCTCACCCCACCAAAAATCCCCACCTCTTCCCTCAGCCCTACATAAGCAAGAGGCTCATTTAATTAAATGAGTTCATGCTTTGACAAGACTCCCAGCCTGGTGTGTTTCTTTTGGGCCATCTTGCTTAGTGCTGGAGAGACCCAGCTGGACCAGGTTCTCTCTTCTCTCCTCTCTCTTGGACCTGCCGGCAAAGAGCCAACAGATAATGTTTTACTTTTCTTGTTTCTGCAGTTATTCCAGGTCACATATTCACATCTAAAGGTTGAGAGATAGTATCCACAAATAAAGTGTATGCAGCATTTGTCTCATAAATGTCTTATTTAAAGACCCTATAAGCCTGGTTATCTCATTCCATACAATATTTTAAATTTCTATACATTTATCAGTAAATTTTATGATTTCATTTTCTCTACAGCTGAATAGAATGCAGTTTTACATTATGTAGCACAAGCTTAATATCCATTCATCAGTTGAAGGGCATTTAGGTTGTTTTACTTTCCTTACTTTTGTGAACTGAGAGCAATGAACATGGCTAAGGACTTGGTTGTCAAGTCCTTCAGCAAATGCCAAGTGGTATTAACATATCCTATGATAGATATGTCTTAGTTTTTTTCAATAACTTCCAATGTTATTCCCATAATTACATCAGTAAGCATTCCTACCAATAGTAAACCAGTGTCACCTTTTCTCTGCACTTGCACCAGCATTTGTTATAAGCTGTTTTCTTCATCTTGAATGTTTTTATTAGAGTTAGTTTGCACCTTATTAACTACTAAAATAATGAACATTTAGCCATTTTTATTTCTTCATTTGAGAATCCTCTTTTTTTTTCACTCATAACTAATTTTTATTGAGTTATTTCTTTCCCCCAATTTGGTTCCAAGATTTTTCCCCTCTTTTATTGAAAATAGTTCTTTATCATTTAATATATCCTGACTACCTATGGTTTCCTTTCCCTTGACTCCTTCAAGCTCCTTCTAACCTCGCTCACAATCTGGATTCACTCATGTTTCTCATTAAGAAATGAAGGGATAATAATAAAATAAGATAAAAACTAACACATTGTTATTGAAGGAAACAAATATACAGATAAAAAGAAACTGATAGAAGGCTCAAGAGACCCACTTGTTTGCTCATTTGGAAATCCCATAAAAATTATAAGCTAGAAGCCATATATATATATATATATATATATATATATATATATATATATATATATACTCAGAGAATATGTCAGATAAAAAGAAAGAATAAAATATAAAACAAAAGTAGTAACAAGTTAAAGTTTATAAAAAGAAAAAAAGCCCTAACACGATATTCTGAGGAATCTGCAAGAATGTCACTGAGGTTGCTTTTGTTGGCTATCCACCACTGGGCACGTAGCCTGCCTTTAGAGTAGTTTGTTTCCCCATTGATAGTCCCTTCAGTGAAACTAAATTTTCATTTGCAAGTGGTTGTCAGTTGGAGGTTGCTTTTGGATTAGGGATGGGCACATGTGTCCACTTCTTTCAGCTCTAGGACCCCATCTTCTGCAGACTCATGCAGGCCCTGTGCATGTTGTCTCAGCCTCTTTGAGTTCATATGTGCATTGATACTTCTGATATAGAAAGTCTTGTTTTCTTGGTGTCCTTCATGTGCTCTGGCTCTTAAACACTTTCCTCCTCCCCTTTAGTGGGGTTCCCTGAGCTCGGAGGGAGGAATTTGATGGAGACATCCCACTTAGGTCTGAGTGTTCTAAGGTTTCACGCACTCTGCATAATGTCTGGTTGTGGATCTCCGTATTTGTTCCCATCTGCTACAGGAGGAAGCTTCTCTGATGATGAACAAACAAGGTACTGATATGAGTATAGAAGAATGTCATTAGGAGACATTCTATTGTTCCTTTTATTTATTTATCAATTTATTTACTTTTACAACAGTAGTGTTTGGTTTCATCCTTGGTCCATACTTCTATTGATGGGCATCTAGGTTGTTTCAAATTTCTGGTTATTATGAATAGAGAAGCAGTGAATATGGTTGAGCATGTGTCTTGAGGGTTAGATGATGTGTCCTTTGGATATATACTCTAGAGTGGTATAGCTGGATTTTGATGAGGATCGATTAATATCTCCTGTGTAACCACCATAAATATTTCTGTAGTGGATGTTCAAGTTTGCACTCCCATCAGTAGTAGGAGAGTGTTCCCCTTGCTCCTTATCCTTGACATCATAAGCTGTCACTTGTGGTTTTCATTTTAGCTATTCTGACAGGTTTAAGATAAAATCTCAAGGTAGTTTATATTTGCATTTCCCTGAAGACTGAGAATGATGAGCATTTCCTTAAGTGTTTCTCAACCATTTGTGCTTCTCCTTTTGAAAATTCTGTTTAGATCTCTACTCCCTTTTAAATTGGGTTGTTTGTTTTCTTGATATCAAGGGTTTTTTGAGTGTGTTCTTTATGCATTTCAGTTGTTAGTCCTCTATCTGATGTGTAGTTGGTAAAAAAGGTTTTCAAATTCTGTGGGCTACATGCATTTCTATAGTAAGGTATAAATTTCTTTGGGTATATCTTAAAGAGTCACATTGCTGTATCATGTAGCAGGTCTATTTCTAAGTTTTTGAGTAACTACCCCACTGATTTTTGTAATGGCTATACTGTATACAAATGACAACATACCAAAATAGAACTAGAAAAATAATACCATTATAATATCCTCAAAATATTAAAATATCTTGAAATGAACTTAACCACTGAAACACAAGACTTATACAATAAAAAAATACAGGAATGTAAGTCTTTACCACCTGCATGTATGCTAGAGAGTTAGTATCTACAATATTCAAAGACACCCCACAAAATAAAAACAAACCAACCAACTAAACATCAGAAAATCAGACAACTCAGTTTAACAATGGAGGATGGAACTACACAGAGAGCTTTCAGAAGAAGAAACAGTGAGAATCATTTTTAAATAACAACACTGTCAGCTGTTAGGATAAAGAAACTTAAAATTATTTTCAGATTTCATTTTACCACAGTCATACAGCCTATGTTTTTTCAAAGGAAAAACTGTTGGTGTGGATGTGGAAAACAACACTTAAATCACTTATATAACTGATTCTTTGTTTTTTGAGTTCTTTTTAAATTCGGTATATTAAATTCTCTATCAGGAATAGAGTGGCAGAGGTTTTTTCCACTCTGTGGGTATCTTCATCATATATATGTTTTTATGTTTATGTATGATTTATATTATATATTTGTGTTTACATACATATGGTTTGAGTGAAGTTAAATCACTTGAAGTGATAATGCTACTTGAAGTTAAACAGACTAATGAAAATCCCAGTGTCATACATAAGACACTTCCCCTTTAACTGTTGTTTAGGGGGAATCCAAGAAACTCCTAAAACAATGTAGGTCGTTTCTGTTGTTCATGGTTGTCTTCCAGAAATTGATGATACCACATGCTTTGGACAGCAGACCTGGAGTGATGAGCTGGAACAGATCTGGAAACCTTCTCTCTGAAGACTAGCTTTCATAGCATCTAAAGGTGTTATTCAAGCTGCCAAGGGAAAAAGGCAATGAACAGTCCTATTCAACCATAAAGTCTATAACACATAACAGTGAGCAGCCCAACAAGATATCCTCTGTGGTCCAATAGTAGCACTTATATCTTGTAGGCAAAAACAAACAAACAAACAAACAAAAAACAAACAAACAAACAAACAAAAAAAACAGACATTTAATTGGACTTCATGACTCTCTAGTTAAAGGTCATATCACTGAGAGTTACATAATTTCCATTTCTAAAAGAACATCATCTAGTTCTTTGACTTATCTGCTATTATTATCATAGAATTGTGAACTGAAATTCTTAGAAAAAAATCACATCTGTTTTAAAAGTTAGCACCAGAGGGATAGTTGTTTTTGAATATGAGATTAAGCTAAGAGGTGATGGTGGTCTGAATGAAGATATAGTTACTGAGACTATCAAAGTACCCAGAAGGCAGAATGCTCCTGTGATGTAGTGTATACTTGAATGAAAGCAGTCAATAAGGGGAAGAATTGACTCACAGCTTAATCCAAGGTTAGTGACTTGTGCTGGGTGAAATAAAGCAGAAGAAACTACAAAAGGGAAAGGAAAGCACACAGATCTCAAGAAGAGGGCCATTGTCCACAGAGCTAAACTGCCAGTGGTTCGTGGGGAAAGGTGTGCCATGCACTGGTGGCATTTGTTAAGGATCTCACAGGCAGTACCTTCAGGGCAGTGGTCCTTACTGTCATCTTAGCTTAGAAAAGAAAGCACCAAGGCTCTGAGTTAGTAAGTATATCTCTCAATGTCACGTAGCTTCAAATCTCACTTTTCTAAAGCAGAAATCGGGCAATCAGGGAAACTTATAAAGGAAAAGATGTCATTCCTTGAACAAGTACATCTTTGAATTTATGGTTTGTATATCAAGTTTTCCCACAACCTATCAGCTCCCCAATACAATACCAAGTAAGTCTAAAGCCACTTCATCTCCATAAGTTCTTATTCAATTTATAAAATCCCACTCTCCACATCTTGTAGTTTCCTCACAAACAATGACAAGGAAGGCCTCAGAAGCTCAGAGGGTTACATGCCAATGCCAATTAGCCCAGTCGGGGAGCAACAAGAGTTGATTTAGTGCAGGAGCTTTAATATTTGTGCAATGTTGACTTAGAGAGGACATTTGAGGAATGAACGACTATCATTTCAGCTGACATAGACATGATGTTGTCATCAATAGAGTTTTCTGGGCTAGGTGAGGTTGAGAAGAAGTTAAACCCCACTCTTAAAAACCAAATAATGGACCAATTTGCATTTTTCTATACCTTGGTCCTGTGAAGGCTGGATTACCTAGCATGGGGAATGCTAGGGTGCTGAGGCAGGAGTGGGTGGGTGGGTGATGACCCTCATAGAAGCAGGGAGTGGGACTGGGGGTGTTGCGGAGGGAAAACCAGGTTGGAGGATAACATTTGGAATGTAAATTAATAAAATAACCAATAAAAAAGGAAAAGAAGAAAAAAATAAACTACTTTTTTTCTTCCATAAAAAATCCATATAATCCCTTTACATGATGATCACTCTATTCTCTACTTCCTAGGTATGATGATGTTGGCTAACTAAGCTCCTTCTAACAGTTGTCCATCAGTACAATAGTATAATCATTATAACTAACACCAAGTATTGTACTGAATTTCAGGTACCCAGCTCCTGTGAACATTCTCCATTTCAGCAGGTCCAAGTTCCACTGTTTACTGGACTCAAAGTTATTTTATTCCCACCGAGAAAGGGGAGACTCTCAGCAACACTGGAATCTGAAACAGCGCATGCTAGAATTTTAAAATATTAAATACAATAATTAATACTTAGGGAGGATCACATGGTATATTATTCCAATTAAACCCTAATTTGTATAATTGCTGTGATTATTTATAAGACTCCTCAAGAGACAATAGACACAATCAGCCTCTCTTGCTTGGTTCAGGCTGCTAAATGAGCAGGGTGCAAGGCATGTAAACACGAAACACAGTCCTCCTAACTCTGGTTGCTGAGAAGTCCTTGGTACTATTAGGCACTGGTAGATTTGGTGTCTAGTGAGGGACTAATTTCTGTTTTTCAGAAACCTATATTCTTACTCTAACATCAATATGGTAGCAGAAGCTAGAGAGTTGAGTGACAACATTAACCCATTCATTGGGGTGATGTCCTTTCCTCATCCCAGTGCTTGTGCTATCACATGTGAAAATTTAAGTACACAAAATTGGCAAGGGAATGTATCACACAAACTTCTCATCTATAACATAAACAAAGCAAAAAAAAAAAACTGGCTTCCCTTTTCTTATAATATGTAAATTCTTTGGATTTATGTCCATTCTGGGATAATTCTATCTAGAAGCATAACTAGAAGAGTATTTGAAGATATATCGTTTTGACACCACATACTGGACTGTTATACATAGAGAAGCTCATGTGTCAGTTTATTAATCATACTTCCTGAAGCTTCAGTGTCAACCACTGCACCCTTCATAAATGTATCTGTTTTCCAACATAAAATCTTGTAGCTCAGTTTGCACAATTTCCTCTCTGATGCTATATTATCTGAGTAGCAGTGAAGAGTTTTATTTTTTCTTATATTAAAGTCTTGTACTACACATGTAGCAGTGAAAATGACTAGAAATTAAGTGTGAAGCTTTTTAATGGTAAGTGGTAAAATATTGATAGGGAAATTCTCTATGATGGATACAAAGTGCTGAAAAGACACCTTCTCAACCAGAGGGACCTCCATCCCTTTAGAGACAGACCAGTGCTAATAAACAAACTGTTAGAGAACAAACATACAAGGTACAAGGAGCAAGTGGGGTTGTTATGGAAAGAGAAGCAGATACTTGTAAAAAGCTAACATTCTGAACCAGCCTAGAGTGTAATGAGAACCAGTCATATGTTACTTAAAGAAGATGCCTCTGAAGAATAGACACTTAGCTACCCTGTATGACTGTGTCCTGTGCCCAAGGTTTACATATGAAGTTCAAATCCACAGTGCACCTGGGTCTGGTGCACTGACATAAATGAGACATGATGTCATTTGAAAGCCAGGAGGAGAACCTTCCCCAGAACATGAAACCTGTGGGCTTTAACAATGAGGGTTTCCTCCCTTAGCATGCGAGGAAATAGATTTCTGTTATGTGACTCCATTGTTGGAATTTTATTACAACTCCCCAAGTAGATTATTATAGCATATGGATTGTATTTTCTTCTCCCATTCAATCAGTTTTATCCCAAAATGAAAATATTCATGTCTTGTGATGATGCAGATTAGCTTGGGTTTTGTTTTTCTTTTTTATGCTTTAAATTTTATTAGAATATCACAATGAAAAACTAGAACAAAAATGAAAGCTACTTACTGAGTATCAGATAGTTTTCTTTAAGAAGAGTTTCCAGGTTCAGTGCTACTTCGAAATTTCCCCTTCTCTCCTTCATATTCATTCTTAATTTTGTTCAAATTCAAATACTTATTTAAGACCTGGGCAAGGTCAAGAGCACATTGATTCTAAATCACCTCCACTGAGTCTCTCTACTCTGCAAATACTGCTTTGTAAAATGAGAAAGCTAGTGAAACAGACAGACAGACAGACACACAGAGAGACAGACAGTCAGACAGACACAGAGACATGCAGAGACAGAGACACACAGAGAGCCATAGAGAGAGACATGGAGAGAAAGTAAGAGTCAGGGAAAGACTGAGAGAAAGGCACAGACACAGAGATAGAGATGGAGACAGAGGGACAGAAAGAGACAGAGACACAGAGAGACCAGGGGATTTTTGAAAAAGAAAACCAAGTATTACAGAATATTGGGATGCCTCTAAAATGTACAACTATGAAGTTATTGAGTTTATTCATGGTTAGGGAAAGAGAGAAGCAGTTAACATACTGATTCTAAAAGATAGTTCTGGAGCATATGTGAGCTCTCTTCTATTGAAAGTATTATTTGAAAGAAAGTATTTTTCAAGTGATTATTCTAAAACACTAATTAAGAGGCTTATCAGGTTTGGCAATGCCTCAGGTGCAATTTGATAGTGCCATCATTCTAGTATAAGGCAGCTTTATCCCCTGCCTACCCCAATCAGCAGGAATGAGACGGAGGACAACGGGGTTTCTTCTCTAGGCGGTATACTCAGGATCCTTGATGAAGTTACAGCTTTTGGAAAATGGCCCCGAACCCCACTGGGAGCGGCCATATAAACCCAGTCCTGGCCAATAGTAGGATGCCACATGGATCCTGCTCATATGCTAGGTGAAGTCAGGCGTAAGATCTGGCCACTGCTGACACAGCCTTATGCCATATTAGGAGCTGTCCACGCCAGAAGGCTGAGGAGGTCAGCACCATCTTTAAGGCGCAGCAGCAAGGCTCTCCACAGCTCCCCCTTTTTTAATTTTATATGAACGAGTGGCAACCAGCTCTCCAACAAGAAATATGCTCCAGGTCAGATCATTTCTAGGCCAGGCCATTAAACCCGTCACTGAGTACTCACACAGCACAAGCCTACTAAGGCCCAGGGTAAGCTGGTATCCCCTGTCTGCATGGCCCCTGTCTTAGGCAATAGCCTGCCTGAACCCTAACCGTTGGGACCCCAGCATTCATAGCTGATAGGAGAAAAGCACACTCAAACAAGACCGACATTATTGCTTAACAGCAGTAAGCCAAACTTGTGTGTGTGTGTGGGGGGGCGACCGAACTCCAAGGCAATAATGGCATTAGTCAACATGACAAGATCTCTCTTGTGAACCCACATCATTTTGCAGAGACACCACAGGCAACCAACAGAGACCAGGACCAGGCCTAAGGCTAAAACTCCTATGCCCGCCCATTCCCCAGATGGGGCACTGTTCAAAGACATTGCACTGTCAGCTTTTTGGTCATGGATGCATCCCTTCGAACAGAAATCATCACAATGATGGCAAACCCAGGGTCCTGCTGCAATTCATCAAAGCTGGGAATAATCGATTTTTCTGTAATAAATTAAAGCAAAGGGTTAAGCAATCTTGCTGGCAACCTGCTAGTCCCTCAAGGATGCCAACCAAACTCCAGGGGAGGTACCATCCTCAATGGCTGCCAAAGCCTGATACACCACGGCTTTGTGGCATGCATGTTCTCGCTTTAATCGACACAAAAGCCACAAACAAAATATACAACCTACAACCTATACTGCTCCACAAGCTAACATACCTGCCCACTCCTTAAAGAAGGAGAAGGCACTAATGACCCAAGTTGTAAAACCCTCTAGAGTAATTGGGTCAAGTCTGGTGCCATTCAGAGTGACAATTTGAGAAACTAAGTTTTTCGATAGCTCTTCTGCTCTCACTGACCAATTGGCCTTAAGGAACTCTGAGAGGAGATGACTCTGTTCAAGAGATTGATTAAAACTAGCTTTTAGAGGGGTTACACATAATCCTCTAAGGGAAGAAACACAAGATACCTGCATAAGTTTAAACAGTTCTTCCACACTTTCCTGTACCAGATCAATCCTTTGATTTACTAATAATAAGCCAGAAGACACATGAGCATCGAAATCCTCCTGAATGGCCAAGGCTGAGGCCGTTTTCTCTACAATACTATCAATGGTATCTGCCATTTGGATTTGGTTGGTCATAGCAATAGCTGCTGTAGTAGCAGCAGCTGCTGAGATACCTATCGCAGACACAATGGCTGCGGTAATTCCAAAATCTCTCTTTTCTCGTATTAAATTCAGAATAGGGAAATATTCAGGATTAGCCTCTACTGGAACAGGTACAAAGGTGGGTAATCTCGCCAATAGGGCTGTATCATTATTACCAGACCAACATTCCACCAAATAACATGTGATAGTAGAGGAATTACAGGTTAAAAAGGAACCATTAGGATTATGGCTTAATCGAAAGAAAAAGGAGGCCTAACACACACAGGGGCAGCATTATAGGAATAATTAGACAACAGATAATTATAATGTATGTTCATTAAATTCACTTCACTGCCTGTGCTTCACAGGGCTGATATATTCTGCAGCTCAAAGGTTTCCCCTAATAGCCGAGCAAAGGGAATAAGAGAAGTGAAGGCTCCCCTTCTATTGGACAACAGCCACTGGTACCAAGGCCAAGCATTTCGCTTCCTTGTATGATTGCCCGAATGGTTAAATTGTGTCCCTTTTAAAGGGGGAGAAAACTCAAATCCTGGAATAATTTCCTTATTGTTATGTTTTTTACTTTGACATGGGGTATGCTCCGGAGGAAATTCCTGCTCAGGTGGACAAGACGGAAACACTTTGAGAAAAGTAGAATTGGAAAGACTAAGAGAATTATTCGCAAAGGGCACCGTACCATTTTGAATCATAATCAAGGTAGTAATATTAAGAGGTGCAGAGGCATTTGTCGGAGTGCTCCCACTCCCCTCTGTAGCCCCAGAAGCAACCCGGGCAAGAACAGAAGCAAGAAGTCCACTGTCCACAGGGCTGCTCTCCATAGGATCCAACCAATTAGCCAATAGGGTCCGTTTTAGCCATATACAAGGAACCTTTCCGGACTTCAAGGAAAAACAAAGGGTATCATTAAGGGTAAAATTCGTAGCAGAATATACTTAAGGAGGATCATTATTAGGAATAATACATGGCAACCCTCAAGTGCAAGAAGTAGAAAAGAGTGTTGGTAGCACCAACGAATTACTGTGTACTGGCATTGGTATGGGCCAAGTTCTAGCTATGGCTCACAATTGAAGGGCCTCACTCATTGATAGCATCAGCCATAGGGACAGGATCCCCCATCTTGGTTCCACGGTGATTAGTCGCAGACTCGTCAATCTCAACAATCTGATCAGGGTCAAGCTCAACAATACGATCAGGGTCACCAGGGCCATCTTCATTCTTCACCTTCCTCACCAGCTGTTCAGGCACCCACACTGGATCTTGTTGGTCCTGTGGGAAAACACAAACCGAACCTCGTGCCCATGTCAGCACGGGATTGGGTTCTTGCCACAGACCCATCATGATATCTTTCCATTTAATTCATTCTGGAGGGGGTGCACGCCCCACACTATGCCTGTCAGCTGCTGATTGGCCATGTACATCCAAATTTTAAAAATTTAAAGTAAATAGTGCTAAGGATATTCTTTCTTTGGGGGTGCAGCCTTGGCCTATTCCCCCTTTTTGTTTTTGTAAGCACTCTTTTAATGTACGATGGGCTCTTTCTACGATGCCCTGTCCTTGTGGGTTATAAGGCAACCCGTGACTGCAGGTAACAGTCATTTGTTTACAAAAGGACTCAAAAGAGTGCACTGTATAAGCAGGTCCATTGTCAGTTTTCAATTGCTGTGGCTTCCCCCAGGCGGCCCAGGCTTCCAAGCAATGTCCAATGACATTGCGAGCCTTCTCACCAGCCAAAGGGGTGGCTTGTATGATTCCTAAGCAAGTATCAATTGAAACATGTACATACTTCAGAGTTCCAAACTCCGAAATGTGAGTTATGTCCATTTGCCAGATCTTAAGCAGCAGCAATCCTTTAGGATTTACACCCACTTGTGGTGGATGCAGGTGTACACACACTGAGGACAACCCAAGATAATTTGTCTAGCATCAGCCTATGAGAGCCGAAATTTTTGTTGTAAGGTTTTAGCATTGACATGAAAAGACTGATGGAATTTCCTAGCCTGCTCTATATTGGCACTAAAAAGGATGCATTCCATCTTGGTCCACCGATCTACTGTATCATTACTTTCACTTAGTGGCCCAGGCAACCCAGTATGAGCTCTAATATGCTGAACATAAAATTTTTGAGACCGTTTCCGAATCAAATTCTGTAATTCTAATAAAATGTTACACACTGGGCTGCTAAATTTTACAGGGCTCGCTATTTCCAAAATCTTTACTACATTAACCACATAATTAGAATCAGATATAAGATTAAAAGCAAAGCAACATTTCTTAAACATCTCTACCACAATTTGCAACTCCACAATTTGAGGAGAACCAGGCTGAAATTGGCATAATACTGGCTCTTCTGTGCCTATCATATAAGCACCACATCCTGTTTTGGAACCATCAGTAAATATATTAGGAGCTCCATGTATAGGTGAAGCTGAGGTTATTTTAGGAAATATTACAGGGTGTTCTTTAAATAGGGAGATTAATGGGTGTTTAGGATAATGATTATCAATATCTCCATCAAAGCTGCACTATAGAATGGCCCAATCATCTATGGTGCCAGCCAACACCTTCACCTGCTGTTGAGCATAGTCAAAGAAAAGAGATTTCCAGTCCAGCTATTGCCCCATGGTCATGCATGCCTTTACAGTATCCATCCAGTCTAGAGGTGTCATAGCTGTCTTTCCTAATCTATCCAATTGTGCTTGAGTAAAAGAGGCATTAAACCCATAGCTCTGTACTGACTCAACTAAACCTTTCAATTGTTTAAACTCCAAAGGTACATGCCATCTCTGCTGATTCTCATTCTCCATCATGGGAAATGTTAGAGAGGCCTCCTGCCAGGTCTCTGGACAAAAGGAGCAACGCCTTACAGATTTTGAAGATGGCGTTGCTTCCAGATAAGGCGGTGGATAGGACACAGCCCCATCCGGTCATGGCGGGCAATTTGGTCTATTTCCTTGTTCCTGTCTCTTCAGCCTCACTTTCTTCTTTCTCTTCTGTAAACTAACCGACTCCATCTTGGCAAGAATAAACTGCAAATCTTCCTCAAGCTTCTCTATCTCATCTTCCTCATCTGAATCTGACGAGCTACTAGACCCTCTCAAACTCGGGTATATACCCATTTTCTTCTTCTTTTGAATCTTATTCCTGCCCCCTTGAGAGTGTTCTGATCGACTCTCCTTCAACTCTTCCACCACTGCTTCTGCATCTTGTACCGCCTTTCTGCAGCTTTCGCTCTCTAGGCACCCACGAATAAGCGTCCACACGTCCCTAACTCCTTCTCTCAGATTGCCTTGGTCCCAGGCAACATCTAAATCCTTGCCTAGTTTATCCCAACATGCGAGAGTCAAGTTCCCGGATACTGCAAACCAGGGGACTGCAGTGTCTATATGCTGAAGGAAAGCGTTTAAGACACAATTTGTCAGCTTTATCCCCTTCGTTTTTTAGCAGCTCCTTAAGAACTCCGCGAACCAGGCAGGCTTGTAAGTTACCCATAGTTTCACTTTCTGTCCTTGCTGCTTTACGCGGGCCTTAACATTACTGCTTTACCGCGGGCCTTAAGGTTGTCCCTATCCAGGAGCTTGACTACCCTACTTACCGGACACTTACTGAGCGCTTGCCCTTTACCGGCAAGAGTTCTGGAACCATGTACAGACCACCACTTATCCCGCGTCGACCCCAACCAGGAGGAATGAGACGCAGGAAAACTGGGTTCCTTCTCTAGGTGGTTTACTCAGGATCCTTGATGAAGTTACAGCTTTTGGAAAATGGCCCCAATCCCCACCGGGAGCTGCCATATAAACCCTGTCCTGGCCAATAGTAGGATGCCACATGGCTCCTGCTCATATGCTAGGTGAAGTCGGGCATAAGATCAGGCCACTGCTGACACAACCTTATGCCACATTAAGAGCTGTCCATGCCAGTAAGGCTGAGGTGGTCGGCGCCATCTTTAAGGAGCTGCAGCAAGGCTCTTGACACAGCTTCAGAACCATCAAGCAATCAGAAGCAAGCATAGTACTGAAGCCATAGCAGCAACTGGTATTTACAACTGTTACCTAAAAACCCGCATTCATGTTGATTTGAAAGTTCAGCTTCTACCACATAAATAAGAACACTATTTCTGGAGGTGCCTCCACCTCCACCATCACACACAGATACTGATGGTCTCAGAAACAAACCCATACTCCATCTTCTTAATCCTCAAGGTCTTTACTTACTGAATAGTTACAGGGCCCTTGGCTGTTCCAGGAGACTACAATTCTAGAGAGACTTTGAAAATTGTTTCTGTGTGATTTTTGGCATTTTTTTTTTCTGATTGTACTTAATAGAAGAGCTGGCCAGAGAATCTGCTTTGAAGTGGTCATAGACTTGACTTACAGAGGATTTTAGTGGGTCTGGGTGTCTGAAGAAGGCTTAAAGGAAAAGCAGCCTTGACTTGAACTCAAAAAGGCAAACTTATCAGCATATGTTCAGTGAAGATGAGTGGGCTCCTCAGAGTAATGAGGCAATGCACAATTTATAAACCACCTTCTCATGTGTGAGCTTGGGTTTCCTTCCTGTCTCCCTTCTCTCCTGTCCTCCTTCATTGCCATATCTGTCTTTCATTGCTTCTGCCTGTCTTTATTTCCTTTGTTAAGAAAATCTTTTTCCCCTTTCTTTATTTTCCTGTGCATTTCTTCCTCCTACTTTCCTTCTCATGGTCTTCTTCAGAAAACACTTAATGATTACTGGGCACTGTGCCAAGAACAGTGTGCATTCAGAGCCAAAACAATTTTACTTTTAAAGAGCATGGTGTTTGTGGGATTGACAGTGAGTGATTCTAGTATAGATTGATAGGGCCATTGTAATTTATCAGGTGTTACCTAAGAAAGACCCTCTAGGCTCAAATCAGATGCATGCTGGAGATTTCTTTCTACAGCTAGAACCATGGGTTCCCTTTGAGTGATAGACTTCAATTTATATTACTGACAATGAGAGAAGAATCTTCTAGAAAAGAGACCAACAAAAGCAAATAGTTGGATATTTGTTTTCCTTTGGAGAGCTAGTACACATGATTTGGTATAGCTGTCAGTGATGGTGAGTGAAGCAGAAACAGGGCTAATTGAAGGTTAGTGGGTAGGAACTTAAGGGCTGATCCTACAGATGTTATTTCTGTTGCTGGGTGTATCATGCAGAGGATGTGGATTGAATTCTGAGGATATTGGAAAATTCTAAGAAAGAAAATATTGCATTACATGATAGTTAAAATGTAATTATATTTTTTAAAAAAATAAAAACATGGTGTTAAAATATAATTATATCATTTCTCCCTTCATTTTCTTTTACCTCCTCAATTTACTCTCTCTTTTACTTAAAGTTTATGGCCTCTTTCATACACACACACACACACACACACACACACACACGTAAATACAACCTTGTATAGAATGTTTCATGTGTGTATCTGATTTTAGGGATGAACATAAAGAAAATGATCAAAGCATCTAAGATCTGGTTCTTTGAAAAGAAACAAGATCAAAAGATGGGTGGATCACTTGACCCAAGCAAATAAAGAGAAGACTCAAAATTTACATAATTTTAATGAATAGTAAAACATTACAACAGATACTAAAGAAATTCAGATTCTTATAAGAGAATACTTTGAGCACCTTTGTGCTGGAAAATCTCAACAGAAATGGATGATTTTCTGAGAGGATGCAAGGGACAATTTCAATATTTTTGAATCTGTTGAGGGCTGTTTTGTGGCCAATTATGTGATCAATTTTGGAGAAGGTGCCATGAGGTGCTGAGAAAAAGGTATATCCCTTTGTTTTAGGATGAAATATCCTGTAGATGTCTGTTAAGTCCATTTGTTTCATAGCTTCCGTTAGTTCGACTGAGTCTCTGTTTAGTTTCTGTTTCCAGGATCTGTCCCTTGATGAGAGTGGGGTGTTGAAGTCTCCCACTATTATTGTGTGAGATGTAATGTGCAATTTAAGCTTTACTAAAGTTTCTTTAATGAAAGNGCCTAGTTGGCCATCATTGGGAGGAGAGGCCCCTTGGTCATACAGACTCTATATGCCCCAGAACAGGGGAATGCCAGGGCCATCACGTGGGAGGGGGTGGGTAGGGGAGCAGGGCGGGGACACGGGAGGGTAAGGGAAAATTTCTGGATAACATGTGAAATGTAAATGAAGAAAATACCTAATAAAGAGGAAAAAAATTTTAAAAAAAATTTAAATAAAAAAAAAAAAAAAAGAAATGGATGATTTTCTAGGTTTATCCAAATAAACAAAATTAAACTAAAAAAGCAAGGACATAAAAAGATTCAAAACAAACACAGAGATTAAAACTGTAATAAAAATGCTTTTTACTTAAAAATGTTGAGGCCTAGATAGAGTACCAGCAGAATTATGCCAAATTTTCCAAAAATATCTACAACTAATCCCTCTTAAATTATTAAAAATAAATAGAGGAAGGAGAAGCACTCCCAAACTCCTTCTAAAAAGCCAATATTACTCTAATACCAAGACCTGGTAAAAGGACAACAAAGAAAACTGTAGGCTAATATTCTTGATGAATATAGATCAAAAATTCCTGAATAAAATATTTACAAATCATAAAATGCTCTCTAACGGAATCCAACAACACATCAAAAAGATTATCCACCACCATAAAGTAGGATTTATCCCAGAGATTCACACATATTTCATCATACAAAAATCTGTCAATGTAATTCACCAGATAAACAAACTAAAAGAAAAAACCCCACATGATCATCTCACTAGATGCCATAAAAGTCTTTGAAAAAATCAAGCACTTCTTTATAAAAGTCTTAGGAAAATTGGACATACAAGGCACTTACCTAAATATTATAAAGCCAATACACAGCAATCCATAGATTCACTTCAATTCCCACCAAAGTTCCAACATAATTTTTTACAGACCTTGAATGAATAATACTAAACTTCATATGGAAAAAAAAAACACCCAGGATAGGTAAAACAATCTTGAATAATAAATGAACTTCTGGAGGTATCACCAACCCTGATTTTGAGCTCTATTACAGAGCTGTAGTAATAAAAGCCCCATGGTATGGTATTGGCATAAAAACAGACAACTTGATCAATGAAGTCAAATTGAAGACCCAAACATAAATTCATACAGTTGTGGACCCTGATTTTTGATAAAGAAGCCAGAATTATAAAATGGAAAAATAAAAACATGTTCAACAAATGGTGGTGGTCTAACTAGATGTCTGCATGTAAAAGAAGGCAACTAGATCCATATATATCACCCTTCACAAAACTGAAGTCCAAGTGGATCAAAGACCTCAACATGATACCACATACAGAGAAGATCTTAGTGCTTAAGCTGTTGGTGTTCTATTTAGGAAGTTTTCTCCTGTGCCAGTGCTTTCAAGTCTGTTCCTCATTTTCTCTTCTTATCAAATTTAGTGTGGGTGGCTTTATATTCAAGTCTTATTGATTAACTTAGACTTGAATACACACACACACACACACACACAAACACAACGGGGATCTATTTGAATTCTTTTATGTGCAGATATTCAGTTAGATCAGCACCATTTCTTGAAGATGCTTTCTTTTATAGTTTTGGCTTCTTTGTTAAAACTCGTCTGTAGGTATGTGAATTTACTTCTGATTCTTTGCTTCAATTCTATTGATAAAGCTGTCTGTTTTTATTCCAGTATGATGTTTTTATTTCTCTTGCTCCATAGTACAGCTTGAAATCAAGTATGGTGATATCTCTGGAAGTTCTTTTATTGTACAAGATTGTTTTATCTATCTTGGATTTTTGTTTGTTTGTTTGTTTTTCCATATGAAGTTAAGTATTCTTGTTTCAAAGTTTGTAAAATATTGTGTTGTAATTTTAATGGGATTACATTGAATCTGTAGATTGCTTTTGGTAGGGTAGCCATTTTACTATGTTAAGGCATACTAACCCCAAGCATAGAAGATTTATCTTCTGATATATCCAATTTCTTTCTTTAAAGATTTGAAATTCTTGTCATACAGGTCTTTTCCTTTCTTGGTTAGAGTTATATCAAGGTATTTATATTACTTGTGGCTATTGTGAGTTGTTGTTTATAATTTCTTTCTCAGCCATTTATCATTTATATACAGGAGGACTACTGATTTTATTTAGTTAATTTTGTATTCAGCTACCTTGTCAAAGATGTTTATCTTCTGTAGAAATTCTCTGGTAGAATTTTGGAAGTCACATAGATATACATATATACCATATTATCTGTGAATAGCTATACTTTGACTTCTTTCTTTTCAATTTTGTATCCTGTTAATCTCCTTTAGTTTTCTTATTGTTCTAACTAAAATTTTAAGTACTAATATTGAGTGGATATGGAGAGAGTGGACAGCCTTGTTTTGTCCCTGCTTTTAGTGGAATTGGTTTAACTTTCTCTCCATTTAATTTGATGTTGGCTATTGGCTTTTTTATATTGCATTTATTGTGTTTAGGTTTGTACCTTGTATCCATAATCTCTCTGAGGCTTTTATCATTAAGAGGTGTTGGATTTGTTAAAGGCTTTCTTAGCATTTAATGATGTGTCATGTGGGTAGATGGAGAGAGGGGACTATGTGGGAGAAGGGATGGGATGGGAACAGGGGGGATGAGGTAGGGAGGATAGAGGGAAAGCATACTGAGATGACAACAACTGGTTGGTGGAGGCATTACTTAGAAAATTGGAAACTTAGGATAATGGAAATGGAAACTTCCAGGAATCTATGAGGGTCTATGAGAGTCTAGTTAAGACTTCTATCAGTGGAGGGTATGGAACCTGAACTGGCCTTCTTCTATAACCAAGCAGGACTTCCAATAGAAGTATTGGGACACCAACCCAGTCACAAAATCTTAGCCTCACATGTTTCCCTGCCTACCAGATGTGCAAGGGTAAAAGAGCATAATAAGGAAAATGCCAACCAATGACTAGCCCAGACTGAGACCCATGTCATGAGAGGGAGACGACTCCTGACACAATTAATTAATGCTATTCTGCTATAATTGCAGAGAGTAGCATAGCATAACTATCACCAGAGAGACTTCACCCAGAAACTGATGGAAACTGCTGTACAGACCCACAGCCAAACATTAAGTGGAGCTTGGGAAATCCTGTGAAAGAGGGAAAAGATGAATTGTAGGAGCCTGAGGGATCAAGAACACTNATAGCATAATGAAATTTTAGGCAAATGTATAGAACTAAAAAAATCCTGAGTGAGGTTACCAAGACCAAGAAATAGAAACATGGTATGTACTCGCTTATAACTGGATATTAGTGTAAAGGAATCATTCTACAATGAATACACTCAGAGAGGTTAAGTAACAAAGAGGTCTCACAGGGAATGCATGAACCTCCTTGGGAAGAGAAAATAGAATAGATTTTGTGGGTGGACTACAACAGAGGTGGGAACAGAAGGGATCAGGTGTGGGGAAGATGAAGGCAAAAAGTACTAGGAGAGGTAACTGAAATTGGGGAACATATTCTAGATGAGCTAGAAACCTAGTGCAATGGAAATTCTAAGGAATGTACAGAGTCTTCCCTTTGCTAAGACTCTTGGTAATAGAGAATATAAAGCCTTAACTGGCCATCTTCTATATGCAGTGCAGGAATTTGTACACCAACGCAGCCTCAAAACCTTTGGCCTACAATTTGTTTTGCCTACAGGTTATGCTAGGATAAAGGTGGCACAGAAATTGTGGGAATGACCAACCAGTGACAGTTCCAGCACCACAGACTGGATACTCAGAGACCTAGGGCAGAACCAATCACAACTGGAAAAAAAAAATCAATGAAAGGATTTTATTCTGCCATTTAGCTATACGAATAGATCATAGCCTAGTCTATTTATCATCAAAGAGGTTTCATCCAGCAACTGATGGGAACAGATGCAGAATCCCAGAGCTGGAAGTTATGTGGAGCTCAGGAAATCGGGGTGGAAATTTTGCCAGAGCCAGAGGGGTCAAGGACAGTACAATAACGTAGCCCACAGAATTAAATAAACAGGGTTAACAGGGACTCACAGAGACTGAAGCAACAATTGTTGAGCCTACATGTGTCTGACCAAGGCCCTCTGCATGTATGTTATGGTTGTGTAGCTTGGTCTTCTTTTTGAACTCCTATAGTGGAAGTGGGGGATATCTGTGACTCCTTTTCCTGCTTTTGGGACCCTTTCCTCCTACTGGGTTGCCTGCTTCATCTTTAATACAAGGCGAGGTGCCTAGTTGCATTGCAACTTGATATACTATGTTTGGTTGATATCCATTGGAGGCTTGACTTTTCCCTTTTCTGAAGGAAAAAGAAGGAGGAGTTGATATGGGATATAGGGGAGGGGAAGAAGGAAGGGAAACTGTGGTTGGAACTTAAACATATGAGAGAAGAATAAATAAAAAATATTGGCAAACCAAATACAGACATACATCAAAAACATTCTCACCGTGACTAAGTTGGCTGTATCTGGGAAATGGAGGAGTATTTCATTATATACAAGTCAGGAAATGTAATAGATCATATGAATAGACTTAAGTACAAAAATCACAGGATGATCTCAATGGATGCAGCAATAGCTTTTGACGAAATCCAATATGCCTTCATGATAAAAATTCTAGAGAGAGTTGGACCAGAAAGAACAAATCTCAACATAATAAAAGCTATATATGAAGAGCCCACAGGGAACTACATCCTAAGTGGAGAAAAACTTGAAGCAATCTTATTGAAATCAGGATCAAGATAGGGCTGCCCACCCCCACCCGCTTCTTTTAATACTTTGTTCAGTCAAGCAGCTGAGCTGTAAAGCCAGAGAAGGAAATCAGAGGGATACAATCAGAGGGAAGAGAAGCGAAACTATCTCTGATCAGATTTTTAAGTCCCTTTTCTGTTTTCAAGACCAACTGAACACCCAGAGTTTCATTCCACGTCTCTGCTTCACCTGACCTAGATTCTCAGCGACTTGGAAAACAGATGCTGAGTCAGCATTTCCTGGCTGTCTAGGAAAGGATCCTGGATTATTCATAGGGCCCATGCACTCTTCCAGGTGCAGCTGGGATTGCCCTGCCCTGGACCAATTTGTAATGTAAAGGCATGGCAAGAAAATCAATTTTCTCTTTTTCAGATCTGATTTCATCTCCATGCTTCTGCTGGTGTTATGAATTTAGGCTGATAAAGTAAAAGTGAGGCAGAGCAGCGCGGCTTTTGACGAATTTACAGAATGAAGTTTTGGACTCCAGCTTGTGAATGCTCTTTTGAAAGGAACTGATTTCAAAAGACTGCATATATATACACAGAGAGATTTCTAATCCCTTCACTAGCCAATGAAACATCTGAGTATCTCATGCCCAGAGACTTCTATTTAGCAATAGGAAAAAGTTTCCCCAAACTGTGTCAGTTTTCCAGGAAAGAGAAATCGAGAACAAATGAAGCTAGTTTTCTAGTGACATCCTAATTTGGGATTCCCAGCAACCAGAAACAAGATGTGTCTCAAACAGGGTCTCTGCTAGCTGTATCCAAGCTCTTCCTGGATGGGAAACACTCTGTTTCACAGAAGTACTGAGAATGGAAACCAAAGCCTCCACCCTCTGGTGTCAAAACCAAGACAGAAGATAGTAACAGCCATCTCAGAACTGCTGGCATTGATCAGCCTTGATACAGGCTTAATGACTTCCCATAGTCCTGAAATAACCCTACCAACCTCACAAGTAAATGGCTGCTATCCAAAATGAACTGTGTTTATTTAAAAAACGAAGGGATATAGAAACTAAAGAAAACCCACACCATTTAAGGGCCATAAGAATCAATTGATTCTGTAAGGAAATACCAGCAATTTGGTGCTGAATATAATACACATTTCTTTTCTTCTAGGGTTGGAAGCCAGCTGGAGCTCCTGGGCTCAATTTAAGGTCTTAACATGGCTGAACCTCACGTATGAAGGATAAAAAGAAGAATCTACACGAGTCTTCCCCAACTTGTAGCAGATGCCTTCATTGGTTGGGGTCCCCTTCCTGAATTAATCTTCTCATGCTACAGATCTCAATGGTTCAGCTCCATCCTCCTCAAACTTCTCCCTCTCACTTTTTCTCTCTCCAAATTCTCCTCAACTAGTGGGGAAGTGTTCTACATTTTAAAGGATTTGTAGGGTATAGAGCCTACTAGATTACCAGTGAAAACTGTCTCTAGAAGTCTTTAATGAATTGTATCTACAAAATCAGTCTTGCAATGATGGAAGAGTTAATCTTAAGCCAGGGTTATTACCCAAAGGAAACCTTCTCAAGTGGGAGTATGAATCATCTCTACAGACTTCTAGGTATTTGTGTATTTCTAATCATTCCATATTATTTCTACAAGAAATATGCAATTCACTGTGTTATCTAGTCTGAGTACATAATCTTTGCTGGTTGAGACTTCATATCTTGCAGTTATGTTATTTTTTTTTATATTTTATTTTAAATGAGTTTATTGCCAAGTTCCGCAGAAGATCAGATCAAAACCACTCAAAGGCAGTCATAATATCTCTAGGTCTTGGGACTTTTCCATAATTTTACTGTCCTTGCCTTTTTTATTTCTTGGCTCTACATAGATGAACTATTATTATGCTAATCTCCTTGAAGAGTTTTTGAAACTCATTTTCCCATAATTCCTATGTGCCAGAGTAGGTTGCTTGCAGCTGAAGATTCAACAATGAGCAGAGGCTCAGAGTGGTCAGGGGCAGCAGATTGTTCAAGCTATCTAGCTATATTCAACCTCAGAGAATCTGGATGGGAAAAGAACAGGCTGTCGGTGTTTAGAGCATAAACAGACATCATGGTCCCTACTGATAAGATAATAGACTGAAGTGCAAAACTATAAGTTAGCAAGAAAAGAGACCAGAAAGGAAGTAGTGATTAGCAAATTCTAGAAAGAGTCATGGTAATGGCCTTTAGAGAAACAGTAGGAACTGAGTCAGGTTACTAGGGCCTCCTTCATCCTAAGCCACTTCTACCTACTCAGAGACTGGGATCTGCAGTAACTGAAACTTCTTTATTTTGCTCCATATTGTTCAAAAACAAAGATAACAAAGGACAAACTTATTAATGCAGAGTCTGTGTTTGGTCTCTTTGGGCTCACTGGAAATAGCCTCACACCAAGTACATCTGGCTGCATGGTGCAACATCTTTCCTCATGCCCAGAAGGCCAATCACATTAAAGGGTGGATAACTGATAATCCACAGTTAGAAGTGTGCCTTCTGAACACCTAAAACTAGAATCAGTCTCGCTGAGGGCGAAAGAAAAAAGGAGAAACATACAGCATCCCACCTGTTTTTAATCTTTCTCTAAACCTCGGGCTTTCTTATTTGATGTTTTTCATTAACACAGGGAAAAACTGATGCAGGTAATGGTGAAAATGCCTAGGGTCATGTCACATCTGTCTCCCAGAGAGGTATGGGACAGGGTGAGGAGTGAAGGATTAGTGATCTGGAAAGTGACATCAGCTTTGCCATGCCTGGCAGGTTACTCAACTTTGGGTTTCTGCTTCTTTCCACAGTTCAGTTAGTCATGTAATACTCTGCTTTCCAAGGCACACGTGTGTCAAGCCAGTTCAAATGGGATATATTTAAGACTCTGAAGAAATTGAGATACCTATATACATAACATAGAAATTTATGTTACTATAAACAAAAACATACTGCTGTAAGTCTGCTTGAGAACTTGAAGGGTTTTAGTGAAAACTTTAAAATATAAACTAAGCCAGGCAGGTAAGGAAGAAGCAAGAGAAACTCTGGAGGACACTTGGGTGTAAAGGCTAGGCCTGCTTTTCCAGTTCTGGATATTGGCAGGTGAAGGCACTTAGAAGAGAGAAATTATCAGAAAGAGGCTGTAGTAGGTATATGGTTTTCTAATGATTTTATCTGTCTTCCATGTCTCTTTAAAGGTGTTACAAAGAAATAAGAGTCACAACCCACCACCAATAAGCCTGTTTGGAACACCTCCATGATAGATGACCAGACATGTGGTTAGCAAAAGCAGGTGCTAGGTTTTTATAACTAGAGAATTTTCTTCAACAGACATTCTATGAACAACTTTTCTGCGCACACCTTTGGCTTCTGCCAAAAGCTCAGAGCTTCCAATCAACTCTTTGTTGGCTACTACACTGGATGGTTCATCAAAAAGTCTTTTCTTCTTCCCTGTAGGTAAAGGTGATCTTGCTTTCCCCTTCAAACTTCCGGATGTTTTACTTATTCTGCTTTGATTGCACTTGGTAACATCCACACTGAACAACATTTAGTTTGATCACCAGGTGAACCAATTACTTGACGGTAGTCTGTTTCTGATTGGTCCTCCTGTGCTCCAGAATGCTAACCTTGTTCCTTATCATGCAATATTATTTCATAAAATGTTTCATAATAAATGCTTATAGACCCATAGCAAACAGGAAACTGAAACAAACAGACAGAAACAGTGCCTGCTTTGGAAGCAAAGTGAATGTCCTCTGCTTGATGTCCAGACTATGGCTTCTCACAGAGGAATACTGAGGTGGCAGAAACACTCTACTCAGTCCTCTTCTCTGGTCTAAAATCATCCCAGCCTTTCTGTACATTCTCTGATGAAGATCACTGAGCTTTGCTCCCCGAAGATCTTTAGATGCTTTGTTTCATTGAACTCCAACAATAAATTTCTTACTGATTGGATTCCTGTTTCTCATAAAATGGAAGCTGAGCTTTGAGAGGTTAGGACATTGGCTGGCTATGGTTATTGCCAGTCTTCACAGCCAGACTTGCTTGCCTTCAAGGTCCCCTTTAAAGTGAATTTGTCAGTTCACTGAAGATGGATACTACTTTTATAAGTATGGGGAATACAACAAGATGATTTGGACAGAAATCATGTTTAGAATCTGATAGAACTGAATTCGATTTGACTTCTTTGGTTTCCTGTCTTTCAGATCCTTGAAATCTGACTGAATCTTCATAAACCTTTCTTTCTTTCTTTCTTTCTTTCTTTCTTTCTTTCTTTCTTTCTTTCTTTCTTTCTTTCTTTCTTTCTTTCTTTCTTTCCTTTCTCTCTTTCTTTTCCTTCTTGTTCTGAAAAGAAGGGTGTGGATAGCTAAAAGTTCTCCCTTGTCAGAGAATGCCTCTGAAAGGTTTAGCTACTGTCTTGTGAAGTTATTAAAAAGATTAGTCATTTTCCTCCTTCTGTTTTTTGTTTGTTTGTTTGTTGTTTGTTTGTTTATTTTCTGCCCTTGTTTTTGTGAAATACGATGGCCATAAAGCTTGTTTCTTGGTGTGGTTTCACTCTTTTTTTTTTTTCTTGAATATTTTCTTTATTTACATTTCAAATGTTTTCCCCTTTTCAGATCTCCCCTTCAGAAACCCCCATCCCATATCCCCTCCCCCTGCCTCTATGAGGGTGCTCCCCACCCACCCACTCCCATCCTCCTGCCCTGGCATTCCCCTACACTGGAGCATTGTACACCCTAAAGCCCGAGGGCCTCTCCTCCCACTGATGTTCAACAAGGCTATCCTCTGCCACATATGTGGCCAGCACCATGGGTCCTCCATGTGTACTCTTTGGTTAGTGGTCCAGTCCCTGGGAGCTCCAGGGAGTCTGGCCTATTGACACTATTGCTATCTCCATGGGGCTGTAACCCCCTCAGGTCCTTCAATCACTTCTCTAACTCCTCCATAGGGAACCCGGAGCTCAGTCCAATTGTTGGCAGTGAGTATCTGCCTCTGTATTTGTCAGACTAGAGAAAATACCCAAGGAGCTAAAGGGGTCGGCAACCCTATAGGAAGGACAACAATATGAACCCCATAGAACTGTGTCTCTAGTTGCATATGTAGTACAGGATGGCCTAGGTGGCCATCATTGGGAGGAGAGGCCATTGGTCTTCTGAGGATCATATGCTCCAGTACAGGGGAATGCCAGGAGTGGGTGGGTTGGGGAGCAGGGTGGGGGGAGGGTATAGGGGACTTTCAGGATAGCATTTGAAATGTAAATGAAGAAAATAGCTAATAAAAAAAAAAGGAAAAAAGAAAGAAAGAAATCGAAGAAGACCTCAGAAGATGGAAAAATTCCCCATGCTTGTGGATTGGCAGGATTAATATAGTAAAAATGGCCATCTTGCCTAAAGCAATATCAAAATTTCAACTCAATTCTTCATATAGTTAGAAAGAGCAATTCTCACATTCATCTGGAATAACAAAATACCCAGGGTAGCGAAAACCATTCTCAACAAAAAACGAACTTATTGGGGGATCAGCATCCCGGACCTCAAGCTGTACTACAGAGCAATATTTTAAAAAACCTTGCATGCTATTGGTATTGTTTTTACTCTTAAGGGGGCCCTACTAGTCATACAGTGCATTGTATGACCATCGCTTGATGGCAGTGGCGGTCTGGACAGTTCAGTGGGCTCTTTGTAATAGACATGCAGTAGTTTCCTTTCTGCTCAAACTCCTTAACCTGCTGGCCAAGCGACAGATTGACTGTCCTCATGATGGCACAGGAGGATTTTCATGGTAGGACTATCTGCTTTGGTGTCTTCTTACCCTTACCAAGCCTTTTATTCTGTGTGTTGTCAGGGTTGTATTTCTAGTTGAACTTTCTGGAATGATTTGTCCTGTGGCCCCGGTGCCTTTGCTGTTGCCTCAGTGTGCTTTGGAATTTTGCATGTCTCCTTTGTTTCTTTGCCTAAGATCCCTTTCTAAGTGAAGAGAACTCCCATCTTGTGGGGTTATGTAGGGACAAGACTTAAGATTTTGTTATTTGTTAGAAGATTCATATTTTCTGTCACCTGTCATTCATTCTCTCTTTTTTCTCCCTCCCCCTCTTTCTCCCTCTCTCTTTCTCTCACCCCTGTCTGTTTGCTTTTTGTCTCTCTGTCTTCCTTTCTTTTTGCATTGTAAACCTCCTTGTAGCTAAAACGCTTAGATTCATGTCAATCCAAAAGTATTGAGATGAGAGGAATAAACAGTCAGCAGCTATCTCTTATTTTATGACAGAATAAAGGAAACAACAGTAGTTTTGAGACCACTGGTTCCAAACTGTGCCTGCCTCAAGTTATTCGTTGTGTAATTCTAGACATGGTACTGGACTTCCCTTTACTTCTGTGAAATGGAGAAAATGACAACAACTACCTCAGTGGGTCCTTGTAGCATGAAACACAAAGACACCATTGTGGAGCCAATGCCTGGCACAAAGTAGGTGCTCATAAAATATTAAATATTCCAATGTATTACTGTTGTTATTACCAACAACAAAAGTAATATTGTTGGTACCAAAATTTGTGACTATCTCCTCTTGATTTGACTTTAACATCTAAATTGAAATGTCCCACAGACACATACCCACAAGCACTTGTGGTGGAAAAAGATACTTCAATGTTTTTTCTTCCAAAATGTACTTAGTTTTGGTGTCAAGTGGAAAACAGAAATCAGCACACAAACTATAATCTTAATTTTTAGGTGTCTGGACAACACCAAACTTTATGTAAATGTCTTAGCTTTCACATATGCCTCAACCACACATTAGATACCTTACAGGCCATATTGTCCTCAAATAAATACTTCAGATTCTAAATGAGCAAGACCTTGGGATGAAGTATTGTTAATAAACATTTTCTGGGTAAGTTAGCAAACACCTTGGTAACCTCAAGAATCCTGAAGTGAGAGAACAAATTTAGCAGGGAAGTCATTGTTTCTATATAAGCACTTCAGTGTTTCTCCAAGGTTGTTCCCCACAGCCCCATTTAAAAGTATGACAATCAACACATTTATGTTTGCACTGATGATCCCGGAATCCTTGACATTCTCAAGAGATTTGTAATCAGTGTATTTGACTGCTGCAGTGTTCGTTCCTTCTTCCCACACTTGGCTCAGAAAATGGAGCTTATCCAGATATTTGATCCCAATCAATGCCTATTGTGCTTCCCAAGAACAACATCCTGTAAGTCAGGTGGATGCAAAGCAGTTCTCCAGACAGAACCAGACATGTCCTAAGGAGACACTGGGTGCTGCTGGTCTGTGTATTTCTTCTGGATGAGACATACTGGGTGCTTCTGTTTGCTTCTCTGTGAATGAGTGAGCATAGGCAAGATTTCCTCTGATCTAAAGGTCTGCACATTCCTGTCTTCATCTACATAGCATTTCAGGTTCCTATTTTTCCTCCCTCTTCAAATAAAATTCTAATTATTTAATAGGATATTCAAGTTCTCTCACAAACTGGTTCCATTATTCCTCTGGATTTATATTCTATAACACTTTGCCAGGCACTCCAAACTCACTATGATTAGTTAACCACCTCCCTCCTTTCTTACCACTATCTGGAAATGTACAGATCATTAAATGGGGCTGGTAGTGACTTTCAAACCAAGGCAACCTGTCATAAACGAAGTGCAATAAAACCGAAGGAAAATGACTATGAGTATCATGAGGTTAAATAATGAAGGATGCTAAGGATGTCACAGGGATGTATCATCATAGAGGGGTTCATAAAAGTCAGTAGATATTCCAGAAGCTCATTACAAGTTTGTCCAATTCAAGCACTACTCCGTCATTAGTAAATCACCAAGGCTTATGTTAGAGCAGCTATAAAATAAATATTAATCCAATACCCCAGTAAGGGAAAACATTGAAGCTAACAATGGAAAATTTAACCTGAACATAATCTCAAAACTAATATCTATTTCCCATTCTTATATGGAAATTAAGAACATATAAACCATATTAAGAAGCATTATTGATGGGATTACATACAAATGAGTATTTTATGGTTTAAAATTCTATTCTGTGCAAAGTCATAATAGATTGTGCATAAATCTATGAAAGCAGGGAAATACTATCATTGTCTTTATTTCAGTAGGAGCTATGGATACTGTCCAATGGGTGACCCTAGCATAAAGATTTTTAAAGGAAATAAGCATTGCCTGCGTGCAATTCTTTTTTTTTTTTTTCTTATTTATTTATTTATTTATTTATTTATTTATTTATTTATTATTAGATAATTTCTTCATTTACATTGCAAGTGTTATCTCATAAGTCCTCTATACCCTCCCCCTGCCCTGCTCCCCTACCCACCCACTCCCACTACTTGGCCCTGGCATTCCCCTGTACTGGGACATATAAACATTGTTAGACCAAGGGCCTTTCTTCCCCAATAATGGCCAACTAGGCCATCTTCTAATACATATGCAGCTAGAGACATGAGCCCTGGGGGTTCTGATTAGTTCATATTGTTGTTCCATCTATAGGGTTGCAGACCCCTACAGCTCTTGGGTACTCTCTCTAGCTCCTACATTGGGGACCCTGTGTTCTGCCCTATAGAAGATTGTGAGCATCCACTTCTGTATTTGTCAGGAACTGTCAAAGCCTCACAGGAGACAGCTATGTCAGGGTCCTTTCAGCAATATCCTGCTGGCGTATGCAGTAGTGTCTGCATTTGGTGGCTGATTATGTGATGGACCACCCGGGTGGAGCACTCTCTGGATGGTCCATCCTTTTATTTTAGCTCCAAACTTTGTCTCTGCACCTCCTTCCATGTATATTTTAATCCCTATTCTAGGAAGAAATGAAGTATTCACGTGTTGGTCTTTCTTGATTTTCTTGTGTTTTGGAAATTGTATCTTGGGTATTCTAGGTTTCCGGGCTAATATTGCCTGCATGCAATTCTTGCTGAATGAATATATCTCTTGCTACTGCTATAGCTACTTCTGTCTTTCTCTGACACCAAATTCAAGTTTAAGCAGGACTGCATACCAGAGACTCTATAGGAATCTTGCAGGCCTCCAGGAATTTCTGAGGCATCTAACTTTATGAGGTACCAAGTTCTCTCTGCATCTCCATAGCCATTATTGAACTACCCAGCCCATATCATCTAAACAAATTGTTTATAAAATAGATTCATTCTGTCGATTCTGTTCCTCTACAAAACTTGGTTTAATGGAGTCAAAATAAAAATATACAATCTAGTGAGACCATATTGTTAAATCACAATATATGTTTATTTAGTATAGCGACGAATGAATTATTTTATGCAATATATAATATAACTAATTCAATAACATTCATATATTAGTTAATATTAACAGTAATACGTTAACATTTATCATCCACCCTATACGTGAACATCCTGCATCTTATTGACTAAACCAAGGTTTCTATTCAAGAGTTAGTATTCAAGATTACTGAGTGATTATATGCAGAAAAAAAATCAACATTTCAGTGTTATAATCATCCTGTTTTGATATTTTAAGTTTGTCATATCAACTGAAGAGTGTGAAGCTCAGAAACAGACATAATAGTTGGCTAAGTTTTCTCTGCAACAATGCATCAGTTTTCTCACAAAACTCATTATATCCAGAAAAATTTGTGAATCTACTCTCTCATGAATTTTTCTCTTTTTCAATTTTATAGCTTATGCTGTAATTGAAGAACTGATATTAGACCTTTGGTATAAGTGTCACATTAATTAAATCATTAATTAATCCCCAAAATATTTTTTAAGTTGTTGGCCAGAGCTGTCTAAGATCATCCCCAAACACAGCCTACTGTTGTTGGGGCTGGTTGCAAGGTGGATGGTAAGTCACTATTGCAGAAGATACCATATATTTCAGAAACAAGGCCGAGTAACCCTTTAGTTATAACTGACCTCTTGGAGGACTCGCATTGTACCAGAAAGCATAAAACAAGATTCCAAAGAAGGGAGGCAACCAACAGTCCCATCCAGATATGGTAACTGTGGGCCACATCATCAACCAGCATGGCAGGGTAAGCTAAGGATGCAGTAGTGGCAAATATACCTTGAGAGTAGTCATATGTGGATAGTAGCCAATTTTCTGGATTTAATGCCTACCTAACAAAGGAGAGACCATTCCTGCTACTAGAAACCTAGCAACTACTCAGTGCTAGTAAATTCATGGTTTTAAAGGAGAATCTATAACCACTAATTTACTAAACCATATTTAAACGTGTGTTCTTATGTCCACAGGTAATTGTATACTTTGCCCATCATCAAGGACACCTTTCTTTGCATGCCAGTTTTTTTGTTCAGTGCCAAAGAGTCAGCCCTTGGAAACAAGCATACAAGTCTGTATGTTTGTAACATTACAGACTGTAATATTATTTATACTGAAAAGGTTATATTTAGGAATTTACATGTGTAACCACACACATATATACACGCAATGTCAATTAATAAAGAAAAGAGGAATGAATATGAAGAAGAGAAAAGAGAGCTATATTGAAGCGTTTGGGGTTAGGAAAGGTAAGGGGAAATGTTTTGGTTATTTTATAATCTAAAACATTAAAACAAGTTGATTATAAAAGTATAAACATAGTAATAATTAAAACAGAAAAATAGCATTGTATATATGAATTCCCCCTTTAGCAGATGGAGACAGCTAAGCACTTCTTAATAATATAAAGCCTTGGATGCTTAAAAGTACTGTGGACAATGAAAAGTTAAGGTGTTAGGGAGGTGAGATGTTCATGAGATTGTGTGTTGAGGTCTACTACCCCCTGCCCTGGAGCATAGCTGTAGCCATTTTGTTTCTTGCCTGCCAGTCACTTCATATTGTTGCTGTAATATGCCTGCCAGCCATTGGCACAGAAAAATAACTTGACTCAGAACAAGATCATGCTGATCACATGTCCTGTTATGTTCAATATGATCTGAGATTTGTTAATCTTAAAAAAAAATTCTACAAAGCTTTATGTAGAACCCATTGAATTAAAGGTCAGTATGAATGGTTATGTCTAAAATGACTTGAGTCAGAGCCGACCACTGGGCAGCACTTCCTGGACCTGGGTTTGAGCTCACTGTGCTTTTTTTTTTTTTCTTCTTCTTCTTCAAAAGCTTCAAAGGTACTATTTTCCTGCACTTTGACATTTGAACTTTGATCTGGAAACAGTACATCGGTGAACTTCTGTGGCAGTAGTTATATTTCTGGTGCTGCTCGTTTCATTTTACATTTACCGTTTTATTGAAAGCTCTTTCCCCTACTTATTGTCTTATTTCTTGTCATTACCAGGAATTCAGTCAACCAACTTAGTCCTTATGGCAGCAAGAATTGACATCAATGTTTATGGTTATACCAACTGCTGTTAATATTATGTCCAATTCTAACATTCTGGTACTCTTCATCAAGGTGATATGAGAGATGTTATGTGGTATGAAACTTTGATACATGAAGGACTTTGTCTTGTTAACTTTTGCTACAGTGTTTTTTCTGAGGTTTGTTTGGTGGTATCTTTTCCAAGTGAAGCCATGATGTTTCAATGTAATCAACTTTTTTTCTCACATGATAGTAGGGAACATATTAGTGACTAGATTGCTGCCTGGGATAAACTTGTATTCATTCCTCTGAATTTCCTGGGAGATTTCTATCTCCATTTTTGAAATCCCACCAGGCATGGACTGCCTTTGGTATTTTGGCATACCTCCAATTCTCCATGATTTTCTAGTTAGTAGGAAAATTTATATTTTTTGAACAGATTTTCATTAACACAATCTCAAATTCAAAGTTGGCAAAAGATATAATTTTTGAGAAAAAATAGCTTTCCTAGTAAAAAGGAAGTCTAGACTGGTTTTTGACATATGTTACTGTATTTACAAAATAAACTGCTTTTAGGGATCCGTTTATAAATGCAACATAAGGTTTACTATTTCCCTTAAGTTCCTTTGAACTTTGCGTTTTCTTATATAGCTGACACAGGAAACCACATGAAATTTAATTGCCACATAGTTGTAGGAATATACACTGGATCCTTTCTTTCTATATTGTTTGGCTAATTGGAAATGTGACTTTGGGTTATGAAAACTCGGATCAAATTCTAGTTCTGTCACCAACAAATTCTGTAATCCTGAAGGTTATATCTATTCCTGTAAATATCATTTTATCATCTGCCAAATATGGATAAATATGAATGAGCCATAAGTTGCCGCCTTTTAATTATTCAACAAAATGTCTGTTTTTTTTTTTTTTTTACTACTTTTATTAGATATTTTCTTCATTTACATTTCAAGTGTTATCCAGCTAGTTCCCTATATCCTCACCCCTCCCGGCCCCAACGACTGCAGCTGCCAGGGATCCATCCCACAATCAGTCACCAAACATAGACACTATAGCATATGCCAGCAAGATGGTGCTGAAAGGGCCCGGATATAGAGGTCTCAGGGGAAAATATACCAATGCGACCGTTTGTACCTCCACCTTCGAGTGCCAGTCGATGATCTACCTTGTGTCCCAAGGGTTCCTTCTTCCTGCTAGAGAAAGTACCCAAGGAGCTGAAGGGGTCTTCAACCCTATAGGTGGAAGAATAACCATGAACTAACTAGTACCCCCTGGGCTCACGTCTCTAGCTGCATATATAGAAAATGTCTGTTTTTATGCCAGGACCTACATCAAATACAGAAGATGTATAAGTCTAGATATAACCCATGTGCTCAGAATATCATAAGTAGGTGTGTGAACCCAATGAAAACTGGAGGTAGTTATTTATGTAATAAAAGATTATATGGTAAATATAACTTTTCAAAAGCATGAGAAATTTTGGCTGCAGTCTATAAAAAACAACTCTGGATTCTTCTTGTATATAGAATCTGTGAAACAAAATTAAGAATTAAAACTTATGAAATTTCTACAAGTGGTTTATCATGTGGGAATGAAAAACATAACTTAAATATAAATTGTCAGCATTCTTAGAATTGATATAAGACACCATGATGAAGCAAGAATCTTGTCTTCATGGGACTAGAGGCAAATATCAAAGCCATCTTCAATTTGTATGAGAATAGGAAAGATTGTGGTGCAATGTTTAGTCTAGTAAGTTAGAGTTCCATAACTTCTGAAAATTTGTGACTAGACACACTTCTCCAATAAGTGAAAAATATGCAGGATACTGAGAACAAGAACTAACATTAAATTAATATCAGATAAACAAGTTAAATAGGACTATAACTCCCATGGAAATAGAAGCAGTGACTAAAAGTCTCCGAACCTTTTTGTAGGTCCCGGTCCACCAAAACCTCGTCTTAAGATGGTCTGTATATCTCTTTGTAATTACGATTATGAGGTTCTAATAGAGGGGGGAGGCGTTTTTACCTTGTTTGTAGCGATTTAAGTGAAATACTCCAATACTAGTAGGACTATGTGTTTGGTGTGCTTCTAAGTTGTTTCTCTTAATGTCTCGTTCCAGTGTTATGAAAATAGATGCAAAAATAATTAACAAAATACTCAAAAACTGAATTAAAGACATGTCAAGGAGTTCATCCATTATGACCAGGTGGGCTCCATCTCAGAGATGCAAGGATTGTTCAACTCCATAAAACAAAACAAAACAAAACAAAACAAAACCGGTCAATATAATCTATAATATAAACAAGCTGAAAAACAAACAAACAAATACACGGTTATCTCACTAGATACCAAAGAATAGTCTTTGACAAAATTCAAGACTTATTCCTCATAAATGTTTCAGAGAGATTGGAGATACAGGGAACTTACCTAAATATAATAAAGGCAATTTACAGCAAGCCTATAGCTAACATCAAATTTAATGAAGAGAAAGTTAAAGCCGTTCCACCAAAATCAGTAACTAGTCAAGGCTGTTTATTCTCTCCACATTTATACAATATATTATTTAAAGTTCTAATTAGAACAAGACAGCTGAAAAGATTAAGCAAGTAAAAATATCTTTATTTGGAGATGATATGATAGTATGCATAAGTGATCCTCAAAAGTCTACCTCAAACAAAAATATTAGTAGCTCTCCTATATATGAATAAAAAGTGGACTGAGAAAGAAGTCAGGGATACAATGAATGCCCTTCACAGTAGCCACAAACAATATAAAATATCTTAGTGCAATTCATAGCAAGCAAGAGGAAGACTTGTGTAACAAAAACTTCAGTCTTTGAAGAAGATATCAGAAGATGGAAAGATCTCCCATGCTCATGGATTGATAAAATTAACATAGTAAAAATGGCCACCCAATCAAAAGCAATATATATATATATATATATATATATATATATATATATATATATATATTGAATGCAATGCCTATCAATGTTCCACCACAATTCTTTACAGATCTTGAAGGGACAATGCTCAGTTTCATATGAAAAAATCAAAACTCCCACAGTCCTTGGTTTCAAGCTGTACTATATAGCTATAGTAATAAAACTACATGGTATTGGCATAAAAACAGACAGATTGATCAATGCAATAGAATTGAAGACCTGGGTATAAATCTACACTCCAGTTGATATCTGATTTTTGACAAAGAAGCAAGAAACATACAGTGAAAAAAAAACCAAAAACATAAACAAAACACCAGAATCTTCAATAAATGGTGCTGGTCTAACTAGATGTTTGCATGTAGACTTCAAATAAATCCAAATTTGTTACCTTGCAGAAACTCGAGTCTAAATGATCAAGATCTCATCATTAAACCAGATACATTGAACCCAATATAAGAGAAAGTAGAAAATAGTGTTGAATGCATTGTCCCAGGAGACAACTTCCTAGACAGAACACCTAAAGTGCAGGTTCTAAGATTAACAACTAATAAATGGGACCTCAGGAAACTTCAAAGCTTCTGTAAAGCAAAAGACACTGCCAATAGGACAAAATGACAACCTATAGAATGATAGACTCCACATATGATACATAGCTAATATCCAAAATATATACAAAACTCGAGAAAGTAGATGTCAACAAACCCAAAAATCTAACTAAAAATGGGGTATAGACTTAAACAAATAGTTCCTTGTTAGAGGAATCTCAAATGGCTGAGAAACAATTAAAGAAATTTTCAACATCCTTAGCCATCTGGGAAATGAAAAATTAAAACTACTTTGAAATTCCACTACATACCTGTCAGAATGGCTAAGATCAATAATTCAAGAGACAGCTGATAATGGTGAAGGTTTTAAACACTCCTCCATTGCTCGTAAAAGTGTCAACCTGTACAGCCACTATGGAAATCAATATGGTGGTTCATCAGAAAATTAATCAGTCTACCTTAAGACCCACCTGTACCACTCTTGGGAATATACCTAAAGGATGCTCCATCCTAACACAAGGACACATACCCAATTATGTTCATAGTATCTTTGTTCATAATAGCCAGAAACTGGAACAACTTATATATTCCTCAACTAAGAGGTGATAAAGAAAACATAGTATACTTACAAAATGGAGTATTATTCAGTTGTTAGAAAAATGACATAAAAATTGCTTGCAAATGGACAGAAGTAAAAAAACAAAACAAAAACAAAAACAAAACAAAACAAACAAACATCCTGGGTCAGGTAACTGAGATCCAGAAAGACAAACACATCTACTCATAAGTGGATTTTAGCTGTTAAGTAAATGGCAATCATGTTACAATTTATAGACCCAGAATGACTAAATAACAAGGAAGGCTCTCATAGAACACATGAATCGCCTCAGCAAGGGGAATCAGAATAGGTTTTGTGTGTGGACTGGGGTGGGGTGGGGATGGTACAAAAAGAATCAGGTGGAGGATGGAGATTGGGTGTTGGTATGGTACTACTATTTATTCAAATGCTAAATTTTTTACCCCCAAGTCTGATTGCTCCCAAATGAGCAAATTCCCACACACAGCAGCTTTGGTATGTAAACATTGCCCCCCCCAACTTAAAATTAATTGTTTAATAAAAGGCTAGAGCCTGAGAGTGGGCAGTAGGGAGACAAAGGTGGGACTTGAGGATTGAGTGAGGAGTCTCAGGAGAGACCAAAGGAGGAAGAAATGAAAGCAGAGATGAAGGTCACCATGAGGCCGGATGGATCGTGAGCATGTGATCAAGTGGAATGGACCCTGAGGATAACCCAGGTGAAATGAAACAGCAAGAAATAAGGGACATATGGCTGGGATATAAGTTAGAATAGCTCAAACCTGTCCAATCTAGGCTTCCAGCTTACAAATAAAATACCAGGATTGTGTGTTTCTTATATGGACTAGCCAAATACAATAATGGGAGAGGTCATGGAGACATCACTGGAATAAGTGAGCATTTAAGGGGAAGTGTGTAAACCTAAGGCAGTGGAAACTTCCTGGGACCTATGAGGGTGATCTTAGTGAGGACTCCTAGTAATTGGCAGATATGGAGCCTGAACCGGCCATCTTCTGTAACCAAGCAAAGCTCCCAATGGTGGGACTAGGACACCAATCCAGCCCTAAAACCTTCAACACACACTCATTCTCCCTACAAGAGGTGCTAGGGCAATCATGGCTCAGAGTTTGAGAATGGTTAAGCAATGATTGGTCTAATTTATGGCCCAAGTCCTGAGAGAGAGACCATGCCTAACACTGATTAGATGGCTGGAAACTAGAAACTAGATGAGTCAAAGACCTAAGGTAGAATCAAATACAGTGACTCCCCCACTTCCCACAAAAGTCAATGAAATGATTCCTAATGAAATTCTGTTATAGTCAGAGTTCAGAGGCTAGCACAATAGTTATCATATATGCTTCCTTCTTCAGTTAGTGGGAACAAAGGCAGAGAACCACACCAAAACATTATGCGGAGTCTATGAAACCCCTTGGAAGAGAAGGACAAAGGATTATAGTAGTCAGAAGGATTGAGGACACCAGGACAACACGGTCCACAGAGTCAACCAAGCAGGGCACATAGGGGCTCACAGAGCCTGAAGTGACAATCACAGTCCCTTCATACATACTGCGGTTGTTTAGTTTGGGTTGTTTGTGGGAGTCTTAACAGTGGAAGTAAAGTTATCTCTGACTCTTTTCCCTGCTTTTGGGACCATTCTCCTCTTACTGTGTTGCCTTGTCCAGCCTTTTTATGCATGTTTGTGCTCAGTCTTATTGCATCTAGTTATGCTCTCTTTATAATTATAGGAACTCTCCCGACGAGAAAAGACTTCTTTTTGTCTTCCCTTCAACTAACCCCCTCTTCACTCCAGTTCTTATACCTCTTCAACCTCGTTCATCTCCGACACCAGTCCTACACTCTTCTTATTCTTTTTCTTTTTTCTCTTTCTTTCTTTTTTGTCTCAAGTTTTGAGATACCATAAATCTTCCTCTTACCGCCCCATAAGCACATATGCTAGAATACTTGATTCCTGGTTAGTGCAATTGTTTGTAAAGGATTAGTAGGTATTGTCTTGGAGGAAATATGTCTCAGTGGATTGGCTTAGAGGTTTCAAAAGTCTAACTGCCATTCCCATTGTAATTTCTGGATCTTGCTTGTGGTTAGATATGATCTCTCAGCTGTTCCCACATGTATTGCCAGCATCGTGGATTCTAACCCTCTGAAACCATAAACCCAATGAAATACATTTCTTTATATGTTGTCATGGTGCTTCCCCCCACCCAGGAGTAGAAAGGTAAGAAACATACCACTTTACACTAAAATGTCTATATAAGTCTAATGAATCTACAGTTGTCCTTCCTGATGAACAGGTAACGTTCACTATATTATCTACAGACCAGCAAATCACAAGGAGAAAAATCCATACCATCAGAACAAAATGGAAACTAACAAATTCTGCTCATTGACAACTTTTAAAATCAATGGTCTCCATTCCCCAATAAAAAGACTAACAGATTAGATCTGAACACATGATCTATTTTTCTGCTGCATCCAAGAAACACACATTACCATCAAGGCTAGATACCACCTCAGGGTAAAAATGATAGAGAAAGATAGTTCAAATGAATATACCTAAGAGGTAAGCCAGAACCATTTTAATATATGACAAGATAGATTTCAAACCAAAATTAATCAGAAGAGATAGGAAAGGAAATGTTTATGAAAGAAAAAGTTTACCAATAGGCTATTACAATTTTTAACATCTATGCACCAAAGAAATTGCACCCAAGTTCATAAAAGAAATACTACTACAATAGTTACATATTGACCCTCACACAATGATAGTGGATGACTTCAATACCCCATTCTCACCAATAGGCATGTCATCCAGACAGAAACAGAGGAATGCTGAAGCTTACTGACCTCATAAACCTAAAGTACCTAACAGGTATTTAAAGAAATTTCACCCAAACACAAATGAATCTGCCTTCTGAGAACCTCATGGAACTTTCTTAAAAACTGACCACATATGCTGACACAAAGCAAGTCTAAACAGATTCAAGAAAATTGGAATAAAACCCTACTTCTTACCTGGCCATACATGTTTTAAAGCTGGATATTAACAACATAAACAACAAAAAGCCTATAAGAAAACAGAACATCTCATTTACTGAATAAAAAGTAGGTTAAGATTTAAAAAAAAAGAAGGAAAATTTAAACCATTCTAGAATTGTATGAAAATGCAAGTACAACATATCCCAAATTATGGGACAAAATAAAAGTGATTCTAAGAAGAAGTTAATAGCATTAATGCTTACAAAAGGGGTGGGGTGGGGAGAGACCTTGTATTATTAACTTAACTGAAAACTTGAAAGTTCTAGAACAAAAAGAAGTAAGAATGCCCAGACTGAGTAAATGGCAAGGAATAACCAAACTCAGGGCTGCAGTGAATAAAACAGAAAAGCAAGCAAGCAAGCAAACAAGCAAACATATAAAACAAATACCCCCAGAGCTCGAGCTCGTGTCTCTAGCTGCATATGTAGCAGAAGATGGCCTAGCAGGCCATCATTGAGAAGAGAGACCCCTTGGTCTTGCAAACTTTATATGCCCCAATACAGGGGAACTCCAGGGCCAAGAAGTGGGAGTGGGTGGGTAGGGGAGCAGTATGGGGGGGTAGAGGGGACTTTCAGGATAGCGTTTAAAATGTAAATGAAGAAAATACCTAATTAAAAATTGGAAAAAGTAAAAAAAAAGCATCAATGAGACTTAGACTTGGTTCTTTGAGAAAACTCAATAAGATTTATGAACCTTCAGCCAAATTAACTAAAAATTAGAGGGAGAAGATCCAAATTAATAACATTAGAGACAAAACAGAGGACATAACACTGAGGAAATTCTAAGAATCATAAGAACTTACTTTAAAAACTTGTTCTCCACTAAATTGGGAAATCTAAAAGAAGTGGATCATTTTCTTAATATATCCCACCTAGAAAAGTTAAATCAAGGTCATATAAACAATTTAAGCAGAACTATAACCCTCCAGTGAAATATGAGCACTCACTAAAAGACTCCGAACAACAACAACAAAGCTAACAAAACAAAACAAACAAACAAACAACAAAAAGACCCCAAGAACCAGATGGATTTAGCACAGAATTCTACCAGATTTTCAAAGAATTCATGACAATATCTCTTAAATTATTCCACAAAATAGAAGGAACATTAGCCAATTCATTTTACGAGGCCACAGTTACCTGAATACCTATAAAGACCCAACAAAGTAAGCGAGTTGCAGTCTGATTTTCCTTATGAACACAGATACATGAGTAGTTCAACTTACACAAATTGAAAACTGTAATCTACAATGTAAAGACTAAAAGAATTCTCATTAGATGCAGAAAAGGCCTTTAACAAAATCCAACACCTCTTCATGATAAATGTCCAGAGACTAAAGGAACAAGGAACATACCTCAATATATAATAGAGGTGAATTACAGCTAGTCCACAGACAACACCAACCTAAACAAAGAGAATCTCAAAGAATGCCCACTAAAATAAGGAGCAAGACAAGGTTGTTTATCTTTTTCATACCTATTCAATATGGTACTTGAAGTCTTGGGGATTTGGGACTTACAACTAGTAGTGTTAGTTAAAGTTGAGTGTATGTAGAAGATTACAAAACTATCTATTACAATCAATGTAGAAAATAAAACATTCTATGATTGACCCAAATTAAAGAAGTATCTATCTACCAAACCATAAAAACATACACTAACAAATTGAATTAGAAAACTGGACCCACATTTTTGCATTCAAGGAGTTTAGTTTCATTATTAATTATAAATAAATTATAAATAAATCACCTCATGGCAAAAGGATGGATAAAGTATTTCTAGTAAATAGACCCAAGAAACAAGCAGGTGAAGCTATGTTAATATTTAATAAATCAAATCAAATATGTAACTTCAAACCAAAACTACTCCAAAGAGGTAGGAGATATTTTTCCACTAATTCATAAAAAGTTCACCAAAAGAATATATATAATTTTAAACATTTATGCACCGATTGTAAGAGCACCTGAGCTCATAAAAGAAATGCCAATATAGCCAATGTTACATATTGATCCTCACACAATAAGAGCAGGTGACCTTAGCCGGGTGGGGTGGCACACGCCTTTAATCCCAGCACTTGGGAGGCAGAGGGAGGTGGAGTTCGGAGTTCGAGGCCAGCCTGGTCTACAAAGTGAGTTCTAGGACATCCAGGGCTATACAGAGAAACCCTGTCTCAAAAAAACAAACAAACAAACAAAAATAGCAGGTGACCTTAATACCCCAATCAAATAGCAGCTGCAAAACTTTCCACCCAAATATAGAATCATATACTTTCTTCTGAGAAGCTCCTAGAATTTTCTCCAAATTTTACCATGTATTAAGATAGAAAACTTGTCTCAAAATACATTAAAAATCTTGAAATAACACTCTAAATTCTTTGTAATCACTATATATTAGAGCTGGATACCAACTACTAAAACAACAGGTTTTATACACACTTACCGAAACTAAACAACTCATTACTGAATTAATAATTGCAACAAAACAGAAAACAATACAAAAATTAAATATTTGTTTAGAATTGAATGATTTGAAAACACAATACACCCAGACCTATTAGACATAATGAAAGCTGCCCTAAGTTTATTGCACTTGAGGGCCTATATTAAAAATGAAAAAAGCTGGAGGGATTTCATATCAATAATTTAACAACATGTCTGAAACTGTAGGGATGTGACTATTAGCCCTAACCTGATGGCACTGAATTTTTTGCCTGCCCTCAAAGGAACTACTGTATGCCAGTCATTTGAGAGCTCATAGCTGAGTGATAATTTACAGGGGTCACTTGTGATGACTAAAGAGACTTTCTATGGAGCCAGGCCTTTGCCCTTTTGCTCTGGAATGCCTGGGAGATTCTAGTAGTCTGCAGGTAAGATGGGAATAGGACAATGGGCTGCTGGGTATTAACAGCTGCCTTTGCTTCTGCAAAACCTGCTTATTGTTATGAGAAGAGACTGAAATCATCTTTCTATTACTATATAGTAGGCAAGTAGAAACACAACAGAGATAAGTAAAACAATGTTCCTGCCCTACTGTGAACGATTACAAGGATAGCTATAATACACACCTTTCAGATGTCAGCCTTAAAAACCTCACTCTTTCCCCCATTTCTTCAGGGCATCCTCTTTTGGTTCTAAAGCTGCTGCCCTTATGCTAGCAGTAAGAATAAGTTCAATTGCTCTAAATTTGAATTGAGTTTAAGTTTTTGATTTCTCCCAGTAGTTTTGAACATCAAAATAAAACTTAGAAAAATAACAAGAAATAATACTCCAAAAGAATAGATAGGAAGAAATAATCAAGGTCAAGGTTGAAATCATTGAAATAAAAATATAAAGTGATAAAATATATCAATGAAACAGAGTTGGTTTATTAAGAAAAATCAAGATTGACAAATCCTCCAGCAAATTAACCAAAAGAAACAGAGATATTGAAATTAATAAAATTAGAGATGAAATGGTATCTATTAAAACAGATACTGAAGATATTCATAGAATCATATTTTAAAAATATGTATTGTACCAAACAGAAACACATGAAAGTAATGATTTTTTAAATATTAAAAACCTATAGAAGTTAAAGCAAAATGAAATAAGCAGGTTTTTTTCTGTGTGTGCGTGCATGAATTTTTTATTAGATATATTATTTATTTACATTTCAAATGTTATCCCATCACCCCTCCTCCTGCTTCTGTGAGGGTGTACCCCCAGCCACCCAACCATCCACACTGGTCTCCCAGTCCTCACATTCCCCTACACTGGGACATTGCACCTTCATGGGACCAAGGGCTTCTTCTCCCATTGATACCTGACAAGGCCATCCTCTGCTACATATACAGGTAGATCCATGGGTCCCTCCATGTGTACACCTTGGTTGGTGGTTTAGACACTGGGAGCTCCAGTTGGTTGATATTGTTCTTCTTATGGAGTTGTGAACAGCTTCTTTGGTCCTTTCTCTAACTCCTCCTTTGGGGACCCTGTGATCAATTCAATAGTTGGCTATGTATAAGTCAGGCTCTGGCAGAGCCTCTCAGGACACAGCTATATCAGGTTCCTGCCAGCAAGCAATTCTTGGTATCCACAATAGTATCTGTGTGTCTCTTTTTTTCCCCTGTATATGGGATGGATCCCCAGGTGGGGCACTCTCTGGATAGCCTTACCTTCAGTTTCTGCTCCACACTTTGTCTCTGTATTTGCTCCCAAAAGCTCAGAATACCCAAGATACAATGCACGGACCACATGAAGCTCAAAAGAAGGAAGTCCAAAGTGTGGGTCCTTTGATCCTTCTTAGAAGGGTAACAAAATACTCATTGAAATAAACAATTTTAACACACTATTAAAACCTAATTAAATAGGAATAATTTTTAAAAAGTCCAGGGACTCATTAAGTTCAATGTTCTACAAGATCTTCAATGAAAAATTAATTAGGTAGAATCTCAGGGCTGTTTTATTTGCATTTCCCTGATGATTAAGTATGTTGAACATTTTTTTCAGGTGCTTCTTAGCCCTTTGGTATTACTCAGTTGAGAATTCTTCGTTTAGCTCTGGAGCCCATTGTTTAATAGGGTTATTTGATTTTCTGGAGTCCACCTTTTTNATATATATATATATATATATATATATATATATATATATATATATATATGATATTAGTCCTCTATTGGGTTTAGGATTGGTAAAGATCCTTTCCAAATCTATTGCTGGCCTTTTTGTCTTATTGACAGTATCTTTTGCCGTACAGAAGCTTTGAAACTTTATGAGGTCCCATTTGTCGATTCTCAATCTTACAGCACAAGCCATTGCTGTTCTGTTCAGGAATCTTTCCCCGGTGGTCATATCGTTGAGGATTTTCCCCACATTCTCCTCTATAAGTTTTAGTGTCTCTGGTTTTATGAGTTCTGTGATCCACTTAGACTTGAGCTTTGTACAAGGAGATAAGAATGGATCAATTTGCATTCTTCGACATGATAATTGCCAGTTGAGCCAGCACCATTGGATGAAAATGCTGTCTTTTTTTCCACTGGATAGATTTAGCTCCCTTGTCAAAGATCAAGTGACCATAGGCTTGTGGGTTCATTTCTGGGTCTTCAGTTATATTCCATTGATCTACCTGTCTCTCTCTGTACCAGTACCATGCAGTTTTTATCACAATTGCACTGTGATTGCTTGAGATCAGGCATGGTGATTCCGCCAGAGATTCTTTTAATGTTGAGAATGGTTTTTTGCTATCCTAGGTTGTTTGTTATTCCAGATGAATTTGAAAATTTTCCTTTCTAACAGGGTGAAGAATTGAGTTTGAATTTTGATGGGGATTGCATTGAATCTGTAGATTACTTTTGGCAGGATAGCTATTTTGACTATATTGATCCTGCCAATCCATGAGCATGGGAGACCCTTCCGTCTTCTGAGATCATTTTGATTTCTTTCTTCAGAGACTTGAAGTTCTTATCATCTTTTACTTCCTTAATTAGAGTCACATCAAGGTATTTTATATTATTTCTGACTATTGTGAAGGGTGTTGTTTCCCTAATTTCTTTCTCAGCCTATGTATCCTTTGTGTAGAGAAAGGCCACTGATTTGTTTGAGTTAATTTTATATCCAGCTCCTGCACTGAAGCTGCTTATCAGGTTTAGGAATTCTCTAGTGGAATTTTAGGGTCACTTATATATACTATCATATCATCTGCAAATAGTGATATTTTGACTTCTTCCCTTCTAGTTTGTATCCCTTGAACTCCTTTTGTCGTCTAATTGTATTGGCTAGGACATCAAGTACTATATTGAATAGATAGGGAGAGAGTGGGCAGCCTTGTCTAGTCCCTGATTTTAGTGGGATTGCTTCAAGTTTCTCTCCATTTAGTTTGATGTTGGCTACTAGTTTAATGTATATTGCTTTTATTATGTTCAGGTATGGGCCTTGAATTCCTGATCTTTTCAAGACTTTTATCATGAATGGGTGTTGGATTTTGTCAATTGCTTTCTCAGAATCTAAGGAGATGATCATGTGGTTTTTGTCTTTGGGTTTTTTTATTTAGTGGATTACTTTGATGGACTTCCGTAATGGCTAAGATCAAAAGCTCAGGTGACAGAAGATGTGGATGAGGATGTGGAGAAAGAGGAACACTTCTCCATTTTTTGTGGGATTGCAAGCTGGTATAACCACTGTGGAAATCAGTCTGGAGCTTCCTCAGAAAATTGGACATAGTACTACCATAAGATTCAGCAATACCTCTCCTGGGCATATACCCAGAAGATATTCCAACTTGTAATAAGGACACATGCTCCACTATGTTCATCACAGCCTTATTTATAATAGCCAAAAGCAGGAAAGAACCCAGATGTTCCTCAACAGAGGAATGGATACAGAAAATGTGGTACATTTACACAATGGAGTACTACTAAGCAATTAAAAACAATGAATTCATGAAATTCTTAGGCACATGGATGGATCTGGAGGATATCATCCTGAGTGAGGTAACCCAATCACAAAAGAACACACATGATATACACTCAGTAATAAGCGGATATTAGCCTAGAAACTTAGAATATCCAAGATACAATTTGCAAAACACATGAAACTCAAGAAGAAGGAAGACCAACGTGTCGATACTTTGTTCCTTCTTGGAATGGGGAACAAAATATCCATGGAAGGAATTACAGAGACAAAGTTCAGAGCTGAGACAGAGGAAGGACCATCCAGAGACTGCCCCACCTGGGGATCCATCCCATATACAACCACCAAACCCAGACACTTTTGTATATGGCAGTAAGATTTTGCTGACAGGCCCCTGATATCTCTCTCTTGTGAGGCTATGCCAGTGACTAGAAAATACAGAAGTGAATGCTCACAGTCATCTATTGGATGGAACACAGGACCCCTAATGCAGGAACTAGAGAAAGTACCCAAGAGCTAAAGGGAGGAACAACAATATGAACTCACCAGACCCCCTCCCCCCTCAGCTGTGTCTCTAGTTACATATGTAGAAAAGGATGGCCTAGTAGGCTATCAATGGGAAGAGAGGCCTTTGGTTTTGGAAGATCATATGCCCAGTACAGGGGAATGCCAGGGTCAGGAAGCTGGAGTGGCTGGGTTGGGGAGCAGGGAGGGGGAAAGGTATAGGGGGGCTTCAGGGATAGCATTTGAAATGTAAATGAAGAAAATATCTAATAAAAAGAGAAAAAGTAATAGTAACACTCCTCAAATTACTTTTCAAAACATAAACTGAATGAACATTCTTTTCATGAAATCGCTACTACCCTGATACCAAACTACACAAAAGAGCAAAATCATTTATAAACACAGTTGCAAAAATTCTCAACAACATTCTTCCAAACTGTATCGAATGTAAGAACACATAAAAAAAGAATATCCTTGATGATCAGGTTAACATAATCCCAGACTTGCATTAATGATTTAACATAACACAGTCTGCTAGCCCAACACCTCCTTTTAGGCCTTTTCCAGATTTGTCTCTGTATTCGCATACAGAAATCTTTATAAGGCTTCCACCATTCCAACCCATACCCCAAAATTCCATGCCTCCCTCCAGGACCTAGCCTGGAGAGATGCTGCCTGTGCCCCGGACTAGTCACTGCCTGACTCTACTTGCTCTTGGGGTTAGAGATGAGGTAGCATGGAGTCAATGATGTAGACTCCAGGAGAGGATGAGAAAGGCTGCAAGCAAGCTCATCTGAATGCTGCTGTGAGCTTCTTTAATACCCTCCACCCACTCCTCATTGGCCCAAGAAAACATCTTTTCTCAACAGCAGTTCCCAGTTGGCTGTCATTGTCTGCATCAGCAATCCTTGGTCTCTCAGGCAGGTCTCTCTTCAATTACATCCTTCTGCAGGAGAGGCCTTTGCAGTTGTGTGGGCCCCAGCATTTACACAGAAGTGGCTGATGCTGTTCCTCCTACAGTGAGCATCCCAGACATCTTTGTCACAGCCTACTAGATGTAGCCTAGGTCTTCAACCAGTACTATCTATTCTTGCCTTCTCTACATTCACTTCAGAGTCTCTATAGGCTTGGAATATAATGTTCCCTACCTATTCATCAAGCCACAAGATTATTTTACATCATATCTAACTTTTTTACCCAGACTTATCTACCACTACACTTCCAGCTTAGACCAGGAAATACAGCCTGTATACCAGCCCAGTCTCTTCTGTCCAAATTGCTTCATTACACCCAAGCTATATCCAACCTTTTTTATTCAACCTGCCTCCATATCTTCTGTTTACCACTACCCTACTTCATCCAAAGGAAATACAGAAGTGGATGCTCACAATCATTCATTGGACGGAGCACAAGGTCCCCAATGAAGGAGCTAGAGAAAGTACCCAGGTTGCTGAAGGGTCTGAAGGAACTTCAATATGAACTAACCAGTACCCCCAGAGCTCCTTGGAACTTTACAAAACAATCAAAGAAAACACATGGTAGAACTTGTGGTTCTAGCTGCATATGTAGCAGAGGATGGCCTAGACAGTCATCAATGGGAAGAAAGGCCCTAGGTCTTGTGAAGGTTCTATGCCCCAGTACAGGGGAATGCCAGAACTGGGAATGGGGATGGGTGGGTTGGGAAGCAGGGGGAGGTGGGAGGGGATTGGGGATTTGGGGGTTAGAGACTACGAAAGGGGATAACATTTGAAATGTAAATAAAGAAAATATCTAATAATAAAAAATAACTCAGAATGAACAAAGGAAGTCCACATCTCCAGTTCTCATTGCAGAAATATCAACAATATGAAAGGTCAAGCCAGTATCTTCTATCCAAAACCTACCAGTCCTTTAGAAGTGCTTGTCAATAAGAATTGTCCAAATGAACTTCAGGATTCAGAAATTAAAACAACAATCCTAAATATCCTCAAAGAGTTCAAGGAGTTTAAAGAAGAAACAAACAAACAAACAAATAAACAAACAAAAAGTTTAATGAAATCAAGGGGGAAAAATATAAGGAATTTGAATAACTGCTTGAAGGGTGCCCAAGGAAACTCAAAAGGGTGCAGGATGGAAATTATTTGAAGACAAGCCAAGATTTGAGAATGTAATTCAATTAGGAGATAAAAACATTAAAGAAAATTCAAGCTGAAATGAAGATGAAATTGAAAAAGCCAATGGCCAAACTAAGAAAACTAAAAGGAAAGACTTGCATTAGAATGAATAAAACGAGACAGAATATCAGGTTTCAAAAACAAAACAGAGGATCTAGATCAAATAAGCAGGGAACATGAATTTTTAAAAAATCAGAAAAGGAAAACACAGAAAATGTAGAACACTGTGAATAACCCAAATATTCAATTTATTGGTGTATATGAGGGGGAAAATCCCAATTCAACAACATGTACCTAAAAGAATGACAGTCAACCTAATATAATATACCCAGCGAAACTACCTGCCATGAGTGAAGGAGAAAGAAAAAAATTTCCAAAATAAACAGCCTAAAATATTTATAACCAACAAACCTAATCAAAGGATGATACAGGAAGCATTATTTGGGGTTGAAGAGAGAATTGAACTTAGCAGATACACAGTGGAAAGAAATAGGAAACTATTATTATTAAAATACAAAACCCAACTAAAAACATAAAAAAGCACCAAAACCCTACAACACAGTGACTACAACTAACCTACACATTTCAGTAATAATATTAAATATTAATGGACCCAATTCTCTAATCAATGGACACAGACTAAATCTACCTACTCGATGTCTGCATGTAGAAAAAACAAAACAAAACAGTAGACATGTATTTATAATGTTGCACATAACAACAATAATAACAACAAAAACCAAAACAAACAATAACCACAAAACCCAAATAATTCAAAGTAGACCAAAGACATAAAACTGGAACCTGAATCGTTGAAAGTGCTACAAGAAAACGTAGACTGCATCATATGTGGTAGAGATGTAAGAAAGAAATTTCTGAATTCCTTTGCATAAGAATTAAGACCAACAACTGACAAGTGGCACTTTAGGAAACTAAAAAGCCTGAATAGATAAAGTCAACTGGATAAAGAATAGGAGAACATCTTTGCTAGCTGTATCTGACAAAAGTTTAATATCCAGAATATACAAAGATCTCAAAAATCAAAGACAAAAGCAAGCAAACAAACAAACAAAAAACAAAACAAGCAAATAACAAAACAAAACAAAACAAAACACCAAATTACCTATTTAAAAAATAGCCTTGAGACCTTAATAGAAAGTCCTCAAAAGAAGTTAAAAGAAAAAAAAAAAATAAGTTGGGCATGAATCCCCACAGTATTCTCCATGCTGCAGGTGCCCTAGCACACCCAGGATCTTGGAATCACTGGTGAGTAGAATACAACATCTGTTCCAAAACAATCCAGAGGGGATTGGGCCAACAGAAACAGGGACACAGGAAATCTGCCTGACCAGCAGCAGAGGTTCCTTCAGGTTGGAGCCAGCCCAGAGCCACCTTGTACAAAAACTCAGTGGACAGTCCCAAAGTCCCCAGAGGACTCCATGGCAGCAGGTGCCCTATCACACCCAGGATCTTAGGATCACTGAGGAGAGTCGGCCTCCAGAGAGGGCAATGACCCTGGGACTCAAAGGGAGACAACTCTGGAGATAGAAGTCCTAGGAAAGAAATCAGGAGCCATAGATTTGAGCATCAGAAACAGAACCCAAGAGATGGAAGAGAGTATTTCAGGCGCAGATGATTCCATAAAAAACATGGAAACAACAATCAAAGAAAATGCAAAATGCAAAAGGATCCTAACTCAAAAAAATCCAGGAAATTCAGGACACAATTAGAAGACCAAACCTAAGGATAATAGGTAGAGATGAGAATGAAGACCAGTGAATATCTTCAACAAAATTATAGAAGAAAACTTCCCTAACCTAAAGATATCCAAGAACATAAAAGAAGCCTATATAACTCCAAATAGACTGGACCAAAAAAGAAATTCCTCCTGACACATAATAATCAGAACAACAAATGCACTAAATACAGATAGAATATTAAAAGCAGTAAGGGAATAGGTCAAGTAACATATAAAGGCAGACCTATTAGAATTACACCAGACTTCTCACTAGAGACTATGAAAGCCAGAAGATCCTAGACAGATGTTATATATACCCTAATAAAACACAAATGCCAGCCCAGATTACTATACCCAGCAAAACTCTCAAATACCATAGATGGAGAAACCAAAGTACTCCATGACAGAACAAATTCACACAATATCTTTCCACGAATCCAGCCCTTCAAAGGATAATAATGGAAAAACTCCAACACAAAGACAGATATGATGCCCTAGAAAAAGCAAGAAAGTAATCCTTCTGTAAGGCAAAAGACATTGTCAATAAGACAAAAAGTCTACTGATAGATTGGGAAAGGCTCCTTATACAAATCCTAAATCCAATAGGGGACTAATACCTAATATATACAAAGAACTCAAGAAGCTGGACTCCAAAAAATCAAATAACCCCATTAAAAATGGCATACAGAGCTAAACAAAGAATTCTTAACTGAGTAATACCGAATGGCTGAGAAGCACCTAAAAAAAAAATGTTCAACATCCTTAATCATCAGGGAAATGCAAATCAAAACAACCCTTAGATTCCACTTCACACCAGTCAGAATGGCTAAGATAAAAAATTCAGGTGACAGCAGATGCTGGTGAGGATGTGGAGAAAGAGGAACACTCCTCCATTGCTGGTGGGACTATTCTGGAAATCAGTCTGGTGGTTCCTCAAAAAACTGGATATAGTGCTACCAGATAATCCAGCAATACCTCTCCTGGCCATATACCCAGACAATGTTCCAATTTGTACTAAGGACACATGCTCCATTATGTTCATTGAAGCCTTATTTATAATAGTTAGAACCTGGAAAGAACCCAGATGTCCCTCAACAGAGGAATGGATACAGAAAATGTGGTACATTCACACAATGGAATACTACTCAGCAGTTAAAAACAATGAATTCATGAAATTCTTAAGCAAATGGATAAATCTGGAGGATATCATCCTGAGTGAGGTAACCCAATCACAAAAGAACTCACATGGTATGCACTCATTGATAAGCGGTTATTAGCCCAGAAGCTTAGAATATCCAAGATACAATTTGCAAAACACATGAAACTCGAGAAGAAGGAAGACCAAAGTGTGGATACTTTGTTCCTTCTTAGAATGGGGAACAAAATACCCATGGATGTAGTTATAGAGACAAAGTTTGGAGCGGACACAGAATGAAGGACCATCTAGAGACTGCCCCACCTGGGGATCCATCCCATAAACAAGCACCAAACCCAGACACTATTGCATATGCCAGCAAGATTTTGCTGACAGGACCCTGATATAGCTGTCTCTTGTGAGGCTATGCCTGTGCCTGCCTGGAAAATACAGAAGTGGATGATCACAGTTATTTATTGGATGGAACACAGGGCCCTCAATGGAGGAGTTAGTGAAAGTACCCAAGGAGCTGAAGGAGTCTGCAACCGTATTTGAGGAACAACAATATGAACTAACTAGTACCCCTAGAGCTTGTGTCTCTAGCTGCATATGTAGCAGAAAATGGCCTAGTCAGCCATCATTGGGAGGAGAGGCCTTTGTATTGAGAAGATTATATGCCCCAGTACAGGGGAATGCCAGGGCCAGGAAGCTGGAGTTGGTGGGTTCGGGAGCAAGATGGAGGAATGTATAGGGGACTTTTAGGATAGCATTTGAAATATTAATGAAGAAAATGTCTAATATAAATAAATAAATAAATAAATAAATAAATAAATAAAACAAAGAAAAGGCTAAGAAACATCTCAAAAAATGTTCTTCTTCTCTAGGAATTAGTTAAATGCTAATCAAAACAACTTTGAGATTTTATCTTACCCCAATCAGAATACCAAAGATCAATGGAACAGCTGACCACAGTGCCGGATGGAAAGCTGGGAAAGGACACCCTTATTCACTGTTTGGGGAGCTTCTAACTTGTGCAGTTACTATAGAAAACAGTCTGGAGATTCTTTCCTTTTTTATTTTTTTAAATTTATTAATCATTTTATTTGTTTTTTTTCAAATGTTATCCTCCTTCCAGGCCTCCCCTCCATACATTCCCCACCTCTTCCTCTTTCCCTTTTCCTCTAAGAGGGTGCTTTCCCACCCACTGACCCACTCTAGCCTCACCCCTCTAGCATCTCACTTCTCTGGGGCATCAGTCCTCCTAGGACCAAGTGCTGCCCCTCCCACTGGTGCTAGATGAGGCAGGCAGTCCTCTGCCACATAGTAATAGGAGCCATGGACCCGTCCATGTATCCCCGGGAGCTCTGAGGGGTCTGGTTAGTTGATACTGGTTTGTTGTTGTTGTTGTTGTTTTAATGGGGTTGAAATCCCCTTCAGTTCCTTCAGCCCTTCAAACTATCATATGATCCAGGTATACCACTCCTTGGCTTATGCCCCAAGGACTTGAAAAGTTACTCCAATTGACTCAACCTATTTATTAGTGCTCTATTCACAATAGCTAGGAAATGAAGAAAACTTAATGTCTTACAGTTGACCAATGGATATGTAAAGGATATTGCATATTCTTTATGGGATGCTATTCAGAGTTAAAGAAAGTTATTATCTCTGTGTCTCTTTCTCTCTGTGTCTCTGTCTCTGTGTCTCTGTCTCTGTGCCTCTGTCTCTGTGTCTCTGTCTTTCAGTCTGTCACACACACACACACACACACACACACACACACACACACACACACATTGAAGGTTCCTAGCTCCAAGTCTTTAGTTATGAGCACCACATTGCCTGTAATAACCACAGAAACCAAAATAGTTAAATGGGACCATTGCCTGGATAGAGGGATTTAGGAAGTTGGAGGTAAATGCAGAAGGTTGGAGGAGGTTAAATAGGAATAACAGGATACAAATGATCTGATAGCATAAATAGGAAAAGGGAGGTCCTTAGGGAAGTGGGAGAAAGGTAAATACAAAAGAGGGAAGAAGTAGGTAAAATAGCAATATGTCTGAAAAGGCCACATGGATTCATACAGTTAACTAGTTACACCTGAAATTCTCAAACCTATAATACATATAATTCCACATATAAATATGCACATGCAGGTTTTAAGATTCTAAAATTATCAGAAGCTAGAGAAATGTTCCAGTGGTTAAGAACAGCAACTGCTCCCCCAGAGGACCTAGCACTCATTTGGTAACTCATAATTCTTTTGACTTAAGTTCCAGAGGATAGATTCTCTCTTCAGGTCTGTGATGGCATTAGACATACACATAGTACACAGCCATATATGCAGGCAAATCACTCATACACATAAAATAAAATAAATCAAATACTGTAATATAGGCTCTTTTTTAAAAGGGAGTGTTGAACAGAAAAACTACATGGGTGGACAATATTATACAATAACCAAGAAGATATGGTTTATTAAGTGAAAAATTCAGAACCAGTAATAAGATACTTTTCTAAAAGTTATTGGTCAGGGAGGCCATAGCCAAACAAAACATTGTACAGTATTTTTGTTGTTTTTGGTTGACCACTAAAAACTAGATGGTAAGAGTTACTGCTGAACTCTTATTGGATGCATGAAATCACAAAATTAGCTGTGAACTGACCAGAAAGCTTCCTTCTGGTTAACTTACCTAGTTCCAGAGGGTGTTGTAAAAAGGTTTCTGGGAAACAAAATACATCAGTGATATTGCCAGTACCAGACACTGAGTGCTGTAACAGTGACATGCTAATAAGAGATATCTAATGTGCAGTAGTGGCATGAAAGTTATGGGGATAACCAACTTCTTTGATTGGGTATAAGGCTTGCTTCACAGGAGGGATTTCATGCCTGATATTGTAAACTTGACCCAAACCCCATGACTATGAGATCATAAGCCCAAAGGGAACTGATTGGTGATGATTTCCTAAATGTTCACACTATCTAACTGCATACTAAATATTCATGTTTATACCCATAAATTTTTGTTGCACCCAAATTTGGCCAGAGACACATTTTTTTTTTTTTTGTCTCTGTATCTCTATACTGTTTTCTTTTCAATTTAACTGGCTCCCTCCCATCATCTTCCTGAACACATGACTGAGGACATCACCAGAATATATATTTCCTGAATAACAAGAAGGTCACAGTTCTGTGGCACATTATCTCAGCTGCCTCTACTACCCCTTTCTCTCAACACTATACACGGGACTAGTACTTAGGATTATTACCTAGCATTTCATATTTATTATGCAAATCTCACCCCAATGTATACACCAATGGGTCCTCATAGCCTTCCTATGCCAGGAATCTTCTAGAAACAAAAATCTGAGAGGAATTTTTGAAATTTACAGAATTATTTTAAAGGATTGCCTGAAGTTTACTTTTTCATAATATTAATCTCTATACATTTGACACTCTATTATATTGCCTAGAATATTCTGTTTAGGTATTTTATAAAAATATGACTAATATTTGGAACAAGAAATAAATTAGAATTAAATAGCTATTACTAGTTACCAGTCCTGAAAATATCCTAAAGTTCTTAGAATTACCTACTATACTACTATAAAAGATTTCAGTTTTATGTTTCTTAGTCCCTGGTGTCTTTTGAGTTTGGCAACTATCATCTCATTTTTTTTTTTTTTTTTGCTATGACAATACTGGGTCACATAGAAGTTAGAGTAATTAAAACTATATTGATAATAAAGTTATTTAGGATTTGAATTATACATGCTATTTTCTGTTATTTTCCTTGTTTCCTGTGTGATATAACAATCAAAAAAGTCAAAGCCAGAGAAAGAGATGGTTACAAGATGAATAGTCAGATATGAATCCTTATGGTCAATTATTATCGGGCCCAGATGGTTAGTGCTCTGAGCTATGTAGACCCCATTTAATGCCCCAGTTACTTACCACCATTCAATTAGGATAACCATCCACCAGCACTTAATAAAGAGAAGGCATAATTTGGTAGAAACAACATGGTCTTTGAAATCTGTCCTGGAATCATTTATCATTTTTGCCACTTGCTGGTCATGAGATGTTGAACAAGAAAGCCTTAACATCTCTGGATTTCCATTTGTATGTGTGCAAAATGTGAGAAATAATAACTATCTTATAAGTGGCAAGAGCAATAATGAACAAGAGGACCTGTGACTTGAGTCGGTACTTAGCAGACACTCAACAAAATCTAGCAAAATCTGCACTTTTGTTTGTCATGACTCTACCCTGGAACACTCCCACCCGTTGCCATGGGCTCCTGCTTTGTGTACTTGTTTATTATTTGGGAAGGATATGTGATCTTTGGGGCATGAGGATTAGCTAGTACAGATAAGTCACTAGGGGTCGGCCTTTGAAAGCTATATGACTCCTGTTCTTCCTAGCTCTGTTCCCTTAGGTCCTGCCATGTATGTAAGCTAGCTCTGCAATCTTCTGCCTCTGTAGATGGAGATATTCTGTCTTGCTATAAATGGCTGAACTTTCTGATCAGACAAACTAATCTTTTCTATTTTAAGTCGTGTTTTCCTTGGATATTTTGTTTCAGTGAGAAAAGAAACTAGCAAAAGGATATATATTGGTATAAAATGCAGTCTTTCCCTTCCATGAGCTGAATGTATTGGAAACCAGATTCTCAGTAAACAAGTATTCAAGACCCTCTAGCCTTTGGAGGATTTAGACTTCACTGTATTAGTTCTGCTACAAACGGGTGTGGTGGGATTATCCTTGTCCATTCTTCCTCTTCTCTTTTTATCCACTGAGTATGTAGTACCAGGACCCTCAGGTACTGGCACTTTGATGATGAACCACTTAGTTTCTAAAATTGTGGAGAATTTCTCACCATATCTCATTGTAGATCTTCATCACAATAGCCTACAGTAGGCTAATACTCTCTTTTACGGCTTACTAGAAACTTAGTTGAGTCAATGACAAAGGACAGCCAGGAGGACAAGGATAATGCTAAGCAAATAAAGTCAGAAAGTGAGAGAATATTCTGGAGAACTAGAAGAATGAGAGATGTGGGTTCTGTTAGGAGGTTATGCTGAGATTGAAAAAAAAATAGAAACAAAAACAAAAACCACAAGACCCTAGATATACCAACTGGGAAAAGCTCTGCAAGAGGTGAGGAATAACCCTGTGGAGAAGTGTGTCCATTCTTCTATAAGACCACTAGACAATTGTGGTGGGGTAGAGATAGCACTAGGTGCCTTATGTCCTGTGCTTTAGCATTCACAGATTTTTGCTCTATTTAAACCTTTCTTGATCGAGGAGGAGAGGGCAAAATTTATCATTACCTCTAAGACTAAATAAAGATGGGATGGAAAATGAGAGATAAAATTATAAGACAGAAGACATTAGGAATCAGCTTGTAGCTTTAAGTGCCAAGGGAGCTTGGGTTTATTATTCTATGAGCAAAGAGAACCTCAAAGGCTTATGACCAAAGCATGGGAATTAGAGCTCTGAACACAGTCTGGCCAGGGATGGATGCCCATTTGTCAAACATGATGGTGTTCTAGTCTCGACTGTTTCTGAGCCCTTTGTCAAAATAAGTTTTGGAATGAAGAGAGTTTTGTTCTTTATCCATTTTGGTGAAAGCCTTCTTAATCAGGGAAATGGAGTTATTAGCACACTGGCAGCCTTTTGTAGTCTGTATTTTAAATTGCTAATTCAATTTATTTCTGGATAAAATATCAGTATAAATCAAACCTGTTCACAAAACTGACAGCTCCATGGAAGAGATGTTGGGAAAAATGATCATATGCATGACTAAGCTTTATTTTAATTTAAGCAAGTGTTCTGATTAAATCATAAAGGGAATGATGGCATCATGGGGACACTATAACTCACTGAGTTGGGGTCAGATTTATCTCTACAGATAGTATTTATATCCACAATGAAGCACTGGGCGTTGTGGGAACATAGAGCCTCTAGAGTTGGTCAGATGTGAATTCAAGTTATAAATGTAAAGTTCCTCAGGACAAGGACTTCTTTGCCACCATTTTAAACTCCACCCAGGGAGTTATGTGAGTCAGAGTTAGTACTATATACATCTTCATCATTGTTGTGTTCAAATTGCCACATATAACAACTAGAAAACATTGAGCTCATCATAGGCTATTCCAACAGTAAAGTAGAGACAATGGTGGTTATTTTATATAATGAAAACAAGTGGTATGGTATGAATTTTAGGATGGGATAGTTTCTATTCTTACTCCATTCATTTGTCCTTCACTTTTGAGGTGTTAGTCAGCACACAGTTAGTCCAATATCTGGGACCTTAAATGACACAACTACTTTTTAGGTTTATATCATTTGCAGGTATTGGTAAGAATATTTTGCATATAGATTATCAATTGTCGAAAGTATATTTTCCTACATGGTAGAACTTGAACCATATTATTCTTAACTAGGAATTTGCTCATTGAAGATAATGGATGCCTACCTCATGAACACACAGTTTTTCTATTTTTCCAGACATTGTACTAATAAACAACTTAAGATATATTTTATGTATAATTCTGTACATGCATTATATATGTCTCTGTAAGTATGAGCATGAGGACACAGGATCTCATTCAGGCAAGAGGCATTGTATACCCTAGAACTAGAGTTACAGTAAGTTGTAAGCCACCCAGCATGGGTATTGGGAATCGAACTCAAGATCTCTGGAAGAGCTGAAGGCACTCTTTACCACGGAGCCATCTCTCTAGTCTGACTCTATATTATTTTTATTATTTTATTTCTTTTACAACTTCTACTTCTTGTTTTTAAAGCCAAGTTATTCCTATTCACAAAGGAGGGAACAGACTTGGAGATACTGGGAACAAATCCACAGTCACGCATAACCTGAACAGTAGAATTGACCTCAGCAGAGAATTTCTGAATTGAAAGACAATGTGTTTTATATGTGAATTCCATATGATTTGTTTGAGTAAATTAATGGAAAAAGACCGGTCATACTTGGTTTTAATTTTTCTTTAGTCTCAAGATGCTCTTTTAGCTCCCAGCACAAAGATATTAAAAACAAGAAATTTGGCTTTGGTTCAGTGTCTAAAAGCATACAGTCTGGAATGGGTAGACTCTTGTACGACTGACTCTTCAGAAGTGTACATCAGTCTTCCAAGAGCAAGGACATCCTTTTGATTGATTATGTACTCTCCTATCCACTGAAAGAAAAAGAAAGGAAGTAAAATATAATGGAAAGGCCAAGGTAAAGAGGCTATAGATTTAATGCTTATAATAGCCGCAACTAGCATCTGTTATGTGCCAGTTGCGTAACAGGGCTTATACTCTGTGCTTTACATATATTATTTTGCAATTGCTCTCTGAGGACTTACTATTGCCTAATAGTTATAAAAAAAGATAATGCTTAAAACTTTCCTTTGCCTTCCTGACCCACTTAGGAAGTACTACATTTCTTGCTCTGGGTTACAGGACCCTCTCTGACCAATTCAGCAGTCATAAATTGACTGTAGGAAGTACAGTGTTGGAAAAGTAATTCATATATGTTACCTCTGCACTACCTCATATATGAAAATACCCAAAGGAATCATACCAGAATCTTACATTGTCCCTCCTTCAGTTAATTCAAGTGTCCCCTTTCCAGGGAAAAAGCTGCTTTGGTTCAAGCTCTCAAAAGCTTAGGAAAAAATAGAGTAGTTCTAGAGACAAGCATTTCCTTAGCTTTAGGAGAAGAGAAGGATATATCACTGCCATTGAAATTCTGAACAGACAAAAATATGCCAGTTTCTTTCCTAAGAGGGTCTTTTTGTGGTCTTTTTACCTTAGGCACCGTGTATGCATGTAGTACTCAGACATATATGAAGTCAAGACATTTATGCTCACAAAACATAAAATTGATACAAGAAAGATAGAGAGGGTTGAAATCCTTCTGGAAGTATGTGTAACTAGGCTCCAAGAATTGAAGAGACTTGAAACTCCGCAGGCTGCCAGGCACAAGATCTATGCAGTGTGCCAGGCACGTGCCTGGCAGCCATCATTCCTGGGCATGGCCTTCCATTGGCTCTCTAGCTCACCCCTATGCCCACTCCTGACAGGTAGAAAACAAATTTGCTTTAACAATCTGCTTAAATATTCGGTTTTTATCCAGCTTCAAGGCACTTTTGGACCTGGAAGTTCTAGTGGTCAGTGACCCTTTCAAATCAGCATCATTTGTCATATCAAATTAGCCTTGTTATCAAATGCAAGTCAGTGACATTCATCTTTCTGGAGTTCTAAACAAGTCTGAGGTGAAGTTTTCCAATGGCATGAGGCTTAGTGTGGAACATGAGTCACTTTCTCCGTGAGGCAATTGTCAGAGAAACAGGAGACTTGCTGTAAGGTAAATATTGTGGGTCACTTGAAATGTATGCAGATTTGACATTTCCCTTCTGATTACCATGTCTACACATTAAAGCTTTTGTGTGTCACATCTAGTGGTTCAGATGCAAGGGTAATGTCAGTGGGCATGGGAGAGAAATATTATTTTGCTAATGACAAGGAAAATGGGAGAACCAAGATGGAGACATTACTTGAGGTGATTCACAGACTCTGTAGAGATTCTTTCAGAACTTGAAGAGGATCCATCAAAGGAAGTAATTATTGACTTTGATGCTTTAAATATGTTTTTCCTGATTTAATATTTTGAAAAACTATGATACCTTATGAAAAAAAAAAGAAGAAGCATGAATAAAGCCACACAGTAAAGTGGCTCAATTGGGAGTTCTGACCATAATCCACAGTTCACCTGGACCAGGTTGCCTCCAGGCATTTAAATGTTCAACCAAACCCTGAAAGGATCCTGACTTTGTCAAGGACTTGCAAATAGAGTCAGAAATCCAAGTACTTTCATTCTTTTTCCCACCACTCCAGGGATCAGGAATTCACCAACAACCAATCCATAGTTAGTGCTATGCCAAAACTACTTGCAGAATTAAACGCGTTGTAGTGGGAAGAAGAGACAGTTCTTCAACCCATATTAGATTAAAATACTATGATTTCTCTCTTGGACTATTATAAAGGATCTAGATTTTGTTCTGATTGGATATTTTTGAGCTCCCATAACCTATATTCTATACTGTACAAGATAGTCCTGGAGATCTTCCTTAAATTATCTCAAGTCACTTCTCTGCTTAAAGCCCAGGTGATGTCCCAACACATTGGAAAACCTAGAATACTTCTTACCTTGCCCTGCAAATTGACATCTGAGTCTCTTGTCTGTCTCTTTGAATCCAAGAACATCACTATTCAACTTGTAATTTTTCCTTACCACACACACACACAAAAAAAAAAAAAAAAAAAAAAAACACACAAGTTCCTTAAAACTGAACTTGTTCATTTCCCACAGACTTGGCACTTCCTGTTACTGAAGGAGGAACCTGAAATTATTCTATAAACACCTTCAAAATTAGTTACTCCCTATCACATTAGACAATGCTCAGAAACTTAATTTAAAGGAACAAATTACTTTCTTTGCACTGGCCTGTTCTCCTTTCAGGGTAGCTCTTAACACTATTGAAATGTCATGTTTATTTGTGGGAATCCGTGTCTACTTTTCTGCAATAGACTGCAAGGACCACAGAAAGACCTCACATAGCTAAAAACCTATGTGGTGCAGATTTGTTGGTTGATGAGCATTGGTTAAAGGAATAACCATTGCTTTTCTCTTTATCTTTTCTTCTTCAGGTTATATGATCCTGCTCTTTCAAACACTTAGCAGAGTGGTGTGTGAGCAAAGCGTGAGTTGGTTAACTATTCTGTGTTCCATGGTAATACACTATCCATTTTAGCCAACTTTCAATAATTTCCAATAGCAGAGCTGGTCTTCACCTTCTTTGGAAAGCACTCTATGCATTTAGTGCAATATTGTGTACATAGCGGGTATTGAATGGATGTTGATGAATGGACTACATAATGGGCTTTGAGCTCCATAGATCAAGATTTTCTTGAAGGGCAGATAATTACTTCTACTTTATATCTGACATTTTAATATAACTGGTTGTGGTCATTATCCTTTAGAATTGCATCCTAGTCAATTCTTTCAAAAAAGAAGAGAAAATAAGGCAAAATTACACTGTGAGCAACCCACAATTGGATTTGCATTTAAAAACTGCTGAGTGAGCACTCCTGCCTGATGACCAAATGAAATTAATCTCTCGTAACTCAAGGTCTCATCTATTGAGAGAGTGAGTAGAGCTGGGTGTAAGGCATGCTGCTGGTTTCTAAATGGCGGCCACCATCACTCTCATTTATATTCATAGGGCACCTATAATGTTTTCTCTCACTATGTAGAAAGAGGGATTACAGAAGTAGTTAAAATAGCATACATCTTCTGGAGCTCTGTCTCTAAATTGTGTGGTTAAGATACCTTAACATCACAGCAAGCTTTTGGTTTTCTAGATACCAGATCAAAGATTAGGGGAATAGCACTGAGCATGGAGTTGTGTAGGTATTATAATACATATGTGTAGATGTTATAATACAGATGTCTGTGAGCTTCTGGTGCTCTCATCTTTGAGAATACCTCAGTCTTGATGTTCTTAATAACTGTTGCTTATTTTTGGCTCTCTATTGAAATAAGATCTTAAGAGAAGTACATTAAGGTTTTGATCAGTGTTTTGGTAAAGGTTTGGGCTGGCAGCTCTAGAAATAGTTTCTTAAAGCTGCTTCAAAAAGGTCAGAGATAATTGGAAGAAGTTAGCTAAACTAAGGCAATAATAATAATAATAACAACAATAAAAGAATAATTAAAGAAAATGGAATATCAATGTGAATAGAAGCCAGGCACATTGATATGGCATAACCCAAACGGTACAGGTATAAATGCTCATATGTTCTGAGAAATACAAGTTAATTATAAGTGGAATTCAAAGTGGAATGTGGCAAAGTTACAGTTTAGACCTTAAAATGGGTGAGAAGCCAGAAAGTGGTGTCTTTCATAAGATTTTGTAGAGTTTGATATTTGTCTTCTGTGTTTTTCATCCTGGTGATTGGTTTTTATCTTTTCTGTTGAGGTCCAAGTCATAGCCTCAGAGAGTGACAAGTAATCTCAATTGTTTTTTGACTGGCCCAGTACAAAAACATGAAAATAAATACTTGGAATGTGGGAAGAAAATACAAGGTCCCATACCAGTAGCCCTGGCATTGAGCCTTTATTCTTCTGATTCTCATCGGGTAGTTGTGCGCAAAGAATTCAACTTCTCTGCTCTGTTGTAAGAAACTACTAATCACTCTGACCTGTAGTTCAGATCCAGCATACCTATTTGTGCATTCGTGTGTGTGTGTGTGTGTGTGTGTGTGTGTGTGTGCATATGCTCCTGTGTGTACATATGTGGAGGCCAGAGGAAAGTTCACCTTCTTCTTATTTATGGATTCTTCTCAGGCAGAGCATCTCACTGGCCTGGAGCTTTCTAAGGACGCTAGGCTGGCTGGCTGGCCACAAGTCCCAGGGTTCTGCCTGTCACTGATACTCAAAGGTGATATTGCAAGTATGTGCCACCATGGCAGGCCTTTTACACGAATTCTGGCAACCATTACTGATAGAACCATTTCCCAACTCCCTACACGTATGTATTCTAATACCCTGCCACACACCAGCCTCTAAGCTCTCTTTTCTATATGCAGCATCTCGCTGAGATACAGACAGGTTATGAATAGATATGACTCCTCATTTAAAATGGGGAAACTGAGGCTGATAAAAGTGAAGAACAGTGTTCTGTGTTAAAAATCCCAAAAGTAGAAGAAATGGGATTTAAAAACACATCCGAAGGACTTTCTGTCCGGTGGCTTTTTTTTTTTTTTTTTTCAAATATAGCTGCTTTTAAAAAAGCAAAGAGCATATTTTTGTGAAAACAGTGTTCTAGCTAAAAGGTTATACTCATCGTGGTTCTCTATGAAACCAGCATCTGCTATGGTCTCACTTTTGTTTCAGAAGAATTTTGCCCCAGTGGTTTGGGGCATTTTGAGCTCTTTTCCTGTTCTAGACAAAAATGCTTCCATGTACTCTGGAGGATCTATCTGGCTGGCCCTCCCCCGCTAGTCCTTGCAAGCACCTCACTAACTACTTATCCAAATGTATCTTTTTCTGTTCTTCTTTTGCTGTGACATCTTTCTGAAAAGTCTGAATATAGATAACCTATCTCTCTTAAAGTCTAAGGAGCTTTTTTTTTTTTTTTTCCTTTAACTTTTTTGTTGCCTGTCAGTGTGTATTTCTTTTGAATCATGGAATCCTTGTGGCTTCATCTGTTCAGAAGTAGTCATTGAGAGCCTTTACATGGGCTAGGATAAGCAAGATTCAGAGCAGGACTCCAGATTAAAATAGCAAAACAAAACAAAAAACAACAACCTTAAAAAAAAACTCTTAGTGCTGGGCGTGGTGGCACACGCCTTTAATCCCAGCACTGGGAAGGCAGAGGCAGGTGGATTTCTGAGTTCAAGGCCAGCCTGGTCTACAAAGTGAGTTCCAGGACAGCCAAAGCTATACAGAGAAACCCTGTCTCAAAAAACCAAAAAAGAAAGAAAGAAAGAAAGAAAGAAAGAAAGAAAGAAAGAAAGAAAGAAAGAAAGAAAGAAAGAAAAAAAAAAAAAAAAAAAAAAAAAAAAAAAAAAAAAAAAAAAAAAAAAAAAAAAAAAAAAAAAAAAAAAAAAAACAACCCTGACTCTTGTTTGACTACCAATTATTTTGTGGGTCACTTGTTAATATGTAATAAAATTACCACTCTACAAAACTACACTTTGGCAAGTAATGACTAGTGAAACCCAGCTTTTGTGGAAGGTTGGTATTATACCACCTAAGGAGTGCTTTCTGTGAGAATAGCCCTGTGGGTACACTGTTCAAACAACATGTTGGCAGCCTTCTCTGGGGTAGATCCAAGCTTGGTTAGACTCAAAGATTATACAGTTGGTGGGAAGTCTCTAAGAAAAATAAAATAAAACCATGAATTAAAATATGGTGTTAAAAGGAGTCTGTGTGACTGAAGAGCCCTCTAGCTTCAATTTTTTTCCATTATTTTTATCCTACAAAAGACAGACTTTTTAAAACCAGTATAACCAGCCTGGAGAAGGCCTGGGGACCAGAATACAGAGGTTGCTCGCTAGTCTGTAGCTTCCATTTTTATTCCTGTGCATTAGGCTCTATGATTTTGAGTCAGTCACTTTAGTTTTCCTTGTCTATGATTTTATTTTTAAATGGAATAATGACTGATCTAAGGATAAAAAATAATCATTTTTAAAAGAATTTAATAAGAAAAATTAAAATATGGCCATTTAATATTATGCAAATAGAGGTTATGTTTCTTGTAAAAGTGTTCATTAATTCAAAGAGCTACACATATTTTATCAATCATTAATAATGCTGTTCAAATAAAATGCTCTACACTTAAATAAGAAAATATCTTGATTTAAAAAATTAGTCATAATAAAGAAAAGGAGACTATTGCAGAAACCAAATATTCTGGGCTTAAGATCTGCAAGCTTCCCATATCTATGCCAGAAGGGATATTTTTATTTAATAAATAAAGAACACTAAAAATAATTACCATTGGGCCCATAGTTCAGCCGGTCTCTTTTTCTTTCTTATCCTCATTGGTGGCTGATTCTCGGGAGAGAGAGACCATTGGGTCTTTGGGAAGTGATCCCAAATTCAGGGTATGCATGGAAAATAGGTAAAATTTGAGACCTGAGGAGGGATAGAAGTTGTAAACTTGTAAAAAGTCTAGTGAGTTGTTCAGACTGGTGTATGTGAAGAAACCCTTCAACTAAGCATTCTTGAGACAAAAGAGTGGTTCTGTGTCTACCCCTATTCTAGAGAAACAAGAATTTCACCTATTGCCCACATGACAGTAATACAGTGAAGGATGGTATTTTGTAGCAAGCTACTTTCTTTGCTGAATTCTTGAATCACATGTTTCAGTTAAACTCAATATTATTGTCTAATATTTTCATTGAAATTTTGTAGGTCTTATTAGTTTCCAAAAATTTTCTATGACCAGTGTGTGTGTGTGTGTGTGTGTGTGTGTGTGTGTGTATCTGTGTATGCATATGAGGTCAAAGGTCACTGTCAATTATATTCCTCTACCACTTTCTGCCTTATTTTGAGGAATACTATCTCTCACTGAACTTGGAACTTACCATTAAGTCATCCTGGCTGGCCTGGCAGCCACTCAGATCTGCATGTCTCCATGCACCCAGCACCGGTTATACTATGGGTGCTGGTGATCTGAACTCAGGTCCTATCCTTGCACAGCAAGGGCTTTACCCTCTGAGCCTTGTCTTGGTCATGCAGTTGATGCAGCAAGAAGTTGACAAAGGCAGACCTCCAGATGTAAATAGTTCATACTCACTAAAATCTCAAGGTGTGTGTTTAGTATTTCTCTGCAGCAAGATTCATGGCCTGAGCTGACAGAGTCACACACACCTAAAAAATCATGTCTGGTGATGGATGACTCCACCATGCCTCTCACCATGGGTATAGAACATGGGATTATTGACAACACAATAGAGCCCTCTTTCACCCCAAGGATATTGAAGGAAAATGGAGAAAGGGGCTTCTCTGTGGCATGTGAATGTTAATAATTGATTTCATTTTATAATGGAAACAATGAGTTCATGTTCCTGTACTGCTGTTTGAAAGGGTTCAAGAAGAAAAAAAAAGATTAAAAGAAAAATGTTCATTAAGCCCATATTGCGCATTGGCTGTCAGTACTGTTTCCTTTAGGGAAAAAAGTTCTGTTGTGGATATGTCCCTTTTGGAGAGATACAGGAATTGCAAAGAGAGTGCCAGACAGTGCTAGCATATGCTTGTTTTTCTAACTCAGTGTGGGCAGCCTTTCTTAAACACTGTGTATAAATATATTTATTCTCCCACTGAGACCTTGCATGCCAGGTTCAGGAACAACTGAGTAAGCAGATGAATCACAGACCCAAGAAGGCAGAGGAGGGATTCCAGTGGAAATGCTGAGGGCTTCACTATTCCAGTTGAGTACATTGCCCCAGTATAATAAATTAGTGTTGATGAATTAGTGATAAATCTATATTGGTTTTTATACTCAAAGTAAAGGATATCCTTGCTGTTGATATATTCATAAAGCAAGAAAATGTTGACATCCGGTGGGCAAGATTAAAACACACACACACACACACACACACACACACACACACAAACACCCTTTGGTGCTCAATCCACATTTGCAAGCTGTCTGCATTTCTTGTATTGGCCTCAGCTTTGACAAATGCAAAAAAGTCACTAATATTTTGACACTCTCCCTGCCCAAGTCTGATACCAGCTGGCTACGAAGCCACATATTCATTGTTCTGCTGGATTTTAAAGACTGGGTTCCAGCCAAAGGACTGGACCGGATCCATTCATTCATTTTCAAGATTGAAGTTGCAGCTTAACTGTAATGACCATTTCTCAACTCAGTCTGGAAACCTCTTCCAAATTCAACAGATGCCTGAGAGGGAAATGTGCAGTTGGATGGGAAATGGCTCTGCCTGAGAAAGAAACAAAAGGTGTTTTTTGAAGCTGAAAACAATTAATATTATGTATACCAATTGTGCCTTTCAAGAAATTAAAATTCTTATAGTGTTTAGAACAGTTGACACGTGCTTATTTTAGCACTTTAAGTGAAAAAAAATGGAAGTCAGAATTGCAGATGTATTTATTATGGAAAACACACCCTCCTTCACATTTGCTTTTGAAGAGGAAAGCACACAAAATGTCAAAAGGAAAAGTCTTTAAGATTGCTTTGAGCTGCTATGCTCTACCTTTCCATACTTTTTTCCTATATCAGATTTTATATTAATGCTTGATTTTTTAAAAAAGGGGGAAAAGTAAAGGAAAAGATAGAAAGGAAGGAAAAGAATAGAAAGGAAAGGAAAAGGAAAGGAATTCACAGTTCTGGGGACCATATTGTTCCGGTAACTGTAATCAACAGCTGCTCAAGTACACCGCAGACCTGAAAAGCAAAGCTGGGCAATAATCTACAGAAATATCTTCCCTTTCTGCATGTAAAAATGTTCCCCTGCTGTGTGTTCCTGCTGCCCCATTTTTCCGGTTACTTAATAATTGGAGACATTAACCCTGATCACTTACAAATTTCCCATTCCAGTCAACTCTCAGGTCCATAAGCTGGAGAAAACTACCCCACAGGGCTAGAGCAGAGAGGAACGTTTGGCTTGATCCTGCAATCATGTGTAGGGATTTTCTCAAGGCAGGAGTTTCCAAGTATCAATGTGTCAGACCTCCAAGAAAGCATACTGATTAATAGCTTGAGTTAATTTAGTGTCCCTACTAAAGTGTACTATGGGAAGGATTCATTTATACAGTCTTGTGGAATTTTCAGACAAGTTTTTAAAAAACATACCGAATTGAATTCAATATGTCCCCTTTTCATTTGGGGAAACTGATCTAGGTATTAAAGTTGAAAATTGCATTGAGTAAATTCCATCTATACTGGAATTTTCACCCATGAGTTAGCCTTCTTAGTCCTGCATTCTGATTTCAGTGCCAATCTACCCACTACTGATTAGCCAATGATTGTGCTGTATTAAAGCCCACTTTTCTTCCTAGTAAAATGGGAATAATAGAATCAAAGAGGAAGAATAATAGCAAGGATTAAAATAGTTAATGCCCCTCTAATTCTGTAGCCTGTCTAACAAAGAAAAACCACAATGAGCACACACATGAGGTGTCTCTGGAACCCTGTCCTTATTCTGCAAAAATAAATAAAAAATTGACTGTTCTTCACAGCTTGTAGCCACATGCACCTCTCAGGCTGGTACAGCACTGATTACCAAATGGATTGCCAGCAGTCATCTGTGATTGCCTGCCATGGAAGTGTGACTCTCCTCGTCCTCTACCAAACTGCCCCATGCAGTATTCATGAGTAGGACAATATTCCAAACTTAATTTCCACTGATTAATTCTCACTAATTATTCACAATGCAAGCCTTCACAGGAGAATTCCACTGAATGCTCTTCCATCCTGAGGCAGGGAACACAATGTCGAATCGTTTTTCTGATTTCAAGTGGAAAACAAACTAATTATGTGGAAATATGATAATAGATTGTGCTGTAGGGACTAGTCCTCCACAGGCTTCAAAATGTTTGCTTATGATGGGCTCTTGCTGTTATTTCTTCCAGGAGGAACTGCCCTTTCATAATGAATCAACATTATTGACTGGACTGTGATTCCTTACTTGGAGTTAAGGTGATTTGCATAATTGTATATTACTTCCGTCTGGTGGAAACAAACAAGATGCACGGGTGCTAATGATCAAGCAGGCAGCAATGACTGATGGGAAAAAAATGCCTTAGCGAAGGTCCCAAACAATGAAGAACAGCTTCTCTTCTTGGCATCTTTCACCATCTTCCTTTGACCTAGCTTTATTCTGCTTGGCCACAGGCTTTGTTTTTGAATCTGTCCGTCTGTCTCAGCCTGGGAGGTGGCAAACCAGCAAGGACAGAAAGCTTTCATCCTTCCATATATTGGCTCAGAGCACTTCCCACCCGCCTCTTTCTGGATGTCATCATCTCTCTGACAGAATATGTTAAGCCCTTTAAGGCCCAGTACAAATGTTCCTAGCCACATTACATACCTCAATGTTTCAGAAGTCACCATTTAACATCCCTCAAATGAAAAAGTCCAAGAGACTAAATCATGGCAGTAAGAGCTCTCAGAAGGTGTAGAGTTGATGTGTGCCCATTTTGATCTTTGCATCTTCCAGCTCTATCTTAGATGCACAGAGGGGAGAGGAGTGGACACACAGAACAAAAGTAAACCCTCATTTACTTCTCTTCTCCAATACTCTTCCTGTCTGTCCTACTTTACACAGCAGTTCATAATTCTGTATTTCAGGTAGATAAGGCTGCACTTCTTTCTCTGTATCTTACCTCCATGGCCAGGAAGACAGAGTAACTGCTAAGTAAGTGCCTGATGCATAGATGTGAAATTTCAGGAGAGTGGAGAATGATGCTATACACAGAGGATGCATATCGAAAACCTGCCAAGTCTTAAGGATTTACAGTGGCTTCATGAAAGACTGTGAAAAGGATTTGAAGACACTGTCTTCTTAGTGTAAAAGTTGTCTGTGATTGGTTAGTCATGACTGAAATGAGCATATTAAAGGGAAGTAGCAAAGCAAATATTTTGTATTTGTATTCTTGTTATGGAGACTTAACCTCGGGCATTTTTAAGACATTCAGTGGCAACTCACATGTGTTTATTGGGTAGAACTGATAAGTGTACTGGCTGTCCTCCAACTGAATAAGGCCCTGAATTTATATGGTCTACTCAGAGGACTATAATATCATGTTTTAAAGCATTGAATATAAAATGATTTAATTTATTCTTCATAGAAGTTATCTGACCTGCCATTCCTTGGTATTATATTATTTAATTTATCAAAGCAGCGTTGTGTGTTCAATATTTTAAATCCAGTCTTAATAGGTGTATAAAATGAACCCACAAAATGTGACTAGGATGAAATCGGCTGTGACTGGCAAATCCTACAACCAAATGGAATTGTTTGTGACTCCAAAGTTTATGCTTTCTCATTATTATAGAAAATCTTGCATCATTTGAATGTAAAGTATATAGCTTTGAACTTCAGAGAAAAATGAGTTTCTGTCTAACAAAGAGACAGACAAATAAGAGGCATGATGGTTACGTGAGAATTGAGGGAGTTAGAGGACCAGGGGCCTTATTTGAGGGGCTGTGTGCTGACAGATTCTAGAAAGCAGATTCCATGGAAAATTGAAGGAAAATTTTTTCGCAAAACTTGTTTTTCATCCCAGAGATTCTTACTGATGGGGTTTGGCCTCAATAACTTAACTTCTCACAAAAAGAAAATGCTGTCCTGTGTAAGCTTAGTAACTGCATCAATAAAAACAGTGAGATTGTACTTTATCATAACTGCATTTCTAGTGTTAGTTTTATACAAATAGATCCATATATGGACATATATTTTTTATGAATTTTACTTCAAAGTAAAACATTAAAAATTTGAGTCTGTCTAACTCTAGAATCTATGCTATTCCTCCCATGCTAAGCTGTTCTGGGGAAGTTTAAACTGAACTTGAGACTTAGAAACTAGTTCCAGTTTTCAAGAGTAACTTCTTACACATCTGCCTCGGTGCAGCTGGTCCTTTAGGGAAATGTGTTTACAAGAAAGCTTGGCAGGTTCCTTAGACATTAAGTATCTCTTACAAAATAATATTTTGATGGATTACATGTAAATGAATCAGAAACATGTGGCTTCCATTTCCTTTAGAATGCATACAGAGAACATTTTAAGTTTGGGAAAATGAATTCCCCTGAATGCCACCTCCACGCATCTCTCTCCTTCCATCTCCTAGTTCAGTCTCCTTAAGAAGAATGGGTGACAGGAGAATCCCACGAAGAACCGGTGCTTTCTCTCTGTGCTTCTTCTAATCATGCACAGGTCACTTTTTCTTTATTGTCACCAGCAAAGGCAGCCTGTTATGCAGCAAGGCATGCTGGGATCCTCCTCAGGACTGTTCTAGACTGGAAACTGAGCCTAATGGACACCTCTTCCTGCTTTGCATTTTCTGAATGGTGGGTGAGTCCTTGCAAAGGAAGGGCTTTCTCCTTGGTGTGCCCAAAGTTAATTGATGCAAACTAGACTATGAATGTCTTTGTGGTTTGAACTTTTTAAAGAAAATTATTGCCCACTGGAATTTGTTCAACATAGGTAGAAGTTATTATGTAGTCAACTCGTGGGGTGCACAGGAAGCTTCCTGTGACTTCAGCAATGCTAGTATGTACACTATCTGTATTCATATATCATCTCCCGGTAGGGCTGCAATATATAATGCTGAATGCTGCTCAGAAGAACATGAAAAATCCAGGAGCACACAGAATAATGGGTTTCCTTAATAATGCTCATCAGAGAGCAGCTGAAAATGTGACATGCCTGTGGTCAGTACGTTATAAAGAAAAGGGACATTTTATTGTTTAGGGGTCCATAAGCCAGACATAAATGTGTCTCAGACAGAAGGGATGATTTCATTTAGATTATAGAAGATATACACTTAATACAAAGTGTATAGGTTTCACCTAAGTTCATAAACACCAAGCAGTCACATGTGTAAGGATCAAAGTGGAAGACGAGGACTGTCTTGATGAAAGTCAATCAGAGTTTTGAAGGCTGTCCGAGGGAATTGAGATTGAATCTAATCTACTTGTAACATATTCAGAGTCATTTGTTTTAAATTTCTGCATGCAGATACCCATTCAAGTCTCAGAAACAGATATACCTTTGGATGTCAGACTTCAAACAGTCACATCTTGCCATATATCTTTCGTTACACTTTGCAAACACTCACTCTGCTTTCTAACCTGGTCTGCTTCCTCCCCTTTCTTGACCAACCAAATAGCTTCTGTGACTGAGCTGGAGCAGAGAGGTAGCCTGTCTTTTCTCTGCAGCAAATTTGAGATCTTATCACTTTTAATTATTAATTATTTATTTTATATTTGAGATTATAATATAATTACATAATTTCCCCTCCCCATTCACTCCTACAAACCTTCCCATATATACTTCTTTGCTATCTTCTAATTCATGCCTCTGTTTCATTATTTGTTGTTATAAACATGCATATATATGTATAATCACAAACATATACACTCACACACATATTCCTAAACACATAAATATAACTAGCTCTGTTTGTATGGTGTTACTTGTATGTAAGTTTTCAGGGCTGACTATTTGGTGTTGGATATAGCTGATAAGCATTCCTTAGTTGCCTAGAGTTCTTTGCATAAGGTGGAGACCTCTTGTACTCTCCCCACTCACCTTAGCATGTCTATTGGTCTTGTCCTGGTTCCGATTATGTCTAGGTAATCAGGTTGGTGAGACTTTATGGAGGGTGCATTTGAGTTCCTGACAGATACAGTCTCACAGCAAACTTCCTAATCCTCCTGCTTTAACAGTCTTTTAGTCTCTTCCACAATCATCCCTGTGGCTTTGACTTTCACTTTCTTCCTTCCTGGTCTCCTAATCTGTTCCCTCCTCTCTAATCAGAGGGTGTCTCTTTTTAAAAAGAAACCATATGTTGTTCAATGTTTTGTGATTTATACCCAGGAAAGTAAAGGTTATGTTGAGGCCAGAAAAAGTGCCAGAGTCATGCGCGTATCTGCTGCAGAGGCCTTTATTATAAAACAGGAAAAGATTGACCATTAAAGAAGTAAGTAGAATAACATAAGATACTATCAAATGCATTGAATAAAGTATGCGCAATTAATATAAAGAACATAATCTTTATCCCTTTCTTAGATATTTAATTAGTCTTAGATCTTACCAGGTCAATCACTTCTATCATTTGTAGAATTCATTTGGAAAAATACTCCATAGCTCATGGAGCTGCTAGATGAAGAGCTAGTATTATACAATGACTCATATACTAGCTTTTAGATAGTATTTAAATCCAGGATCTCTATAGTTTCTCAATATCTTATGGCTTATTAGATCAGAGATTATTATGAATATTTTGTACAATTTAGATTTCAGAAAGTGTTTTACTTTGTCTCAAATATCTTTGAAATACTTTTATTAATTGTTAATGAAAACTGAGTCATTTGAAAAGCCACATTTAAAAATGTAAATGGAATTTATTCAATTGTTTTGGCGATGCAAAGTCAGGCAATGGGAGAAGTGGAAATAAAACCCAAAGCTCCTAATTTCTAGATTACTTTGTTAGCTTTACGATATATTACCAAATCACAATATTAAAACTGTGATCATATCAATCTATCCAATGAAATGACATAAAACTTGGACAATTATTTTGTATGCAAAATGATCTGTCATATTTGTTTAGGGAAGAATTTGTTAAAGGAAAACTTTCCAGAGAGTTGTTTTTTATAATCAGAAATCAGAAAACAAAATTAGTTATACATACAGAATCATTTCCATTTGGAATAAATTTCTTATGCTAGTCCTCTGACTACAGAATTACATGCAAATGGCATTGGCAACTGACTGTTTATATTTGCTCCAAGTTTACCTATTGATACACTAGTTGCCAGTGTTAAGATATCAGGAGGGGTGTTCTTTTGGGGGCTATGTATGTAGAGATGATCTCATGATCATGGATTGGAAGAGAAGGAAACACAAAGCATTTTCTCTCTATTATGTGATGGTCTAAGAGAAGGTAGTAATGTGCAAATCAGAAAGAAGAATCTTCCTGACGACTAAATTTGCCAACACCATCATCTTGGCTTTCCTGTTTCCAGACATATACAAAATCAATGACATTTAAGCCATCCAGTTCATGATATTTTCTTATAGAATATAGTAAAGCCTCCAGAATTTTGAAATGGAAAATTTCATTAAGTAAATGAATCTATGAAGGTCTGTAATGGAAAACTATAACTATTGCTATTAAAAACTTAATAAGCAGGACTGAAAAGATGGCTTAGCATTTAAAAGCACTTGCTGCTCTTTCTGCACATCTGAAGTCAATGACCAGCACCCACACTACGTGGCTAAGTCCACACCCAACAAACTCAATGTACTCTTCTGATCTCTTCAGGCTTCAGGTTCCCCCTATTCATATGTCTCTCTGTCTCTCTATCTCTGTCTCTGTCTCTGTCTCTCTCTCTCTCACACACACACAAACAAACACACACAGAGACATACGCACGTGCACACACATGCACATGTACAATATTTTTAAAAATAAGTTAATAGATTAATTTAATAACATTTTGTAGCTGTGGAAAGAAATGTATAAGTGAACAAGAAGATAAGTTAGTATAAAAACAAGAAATTCAAAGAGAAAAATGAGATTTGGCAATGTAGAATAAAGTAGAAATGAAACGAATAATAATTAAATGTTCATATATCCACAATTGTAGGCAAAGCTGGTATAAGATGTTAGAAAGGAGACTTTAAAGACTACTGCCTAAGAATTTTTAAAAACATAAAAACAATTGATGAAGACATAGAAACTGAAGAAAAATCTTGGCTTCTGGAGGCAGCAGTGTTGATAATTTTGGTTATTATGTCATACTTGCTTAAACAGGAAACAGCTGGAAATCCAACAATGAAGGAAAGTTTGAACAAAGAAGGATAAAACACAGGCTACCTCAGCTGTTACTGCTTGAATAAATCACGTCTACTGTATTATATGTATTTAAAGTTTGCAATTAAATCATGTCCAACCTATAAATACTTTCTAGTGAAGTCATTAGTACAATAAAAATTGCAATCAACTATGTCAAACATTAAAAGGTCTTGTAACTGTTTATCACTCAACCCCTAACTTATCTTATCTCTATTTGAAGATTAAGGAACCTCTCAACTCTCACCAGAGAAAGCTTCTGTTCTTAGTAATTGATGCCAACACAGAGACTTATATTAGACAAGGTGTACAAAATAAGAGGCTGAAGAATGACCAGTCTTAAGGGCAACATTTATGTTGTCTCACTTCCTCCAATAGCTCAAAGATCATTGCCAAGTGTCATCAGAAAAATTATATAGAGACAAAAGATGACCACAAAGAAACATCACTTTCTGCACACAGCAGAGTAGTTGCACATGAACCTACAGTGGGTGTCACAGATTCCATATATATGATATGTCAAGTCCAAGCCAGACCAAATCTCAACATGGAGAAAGGAGTTGACCTTGAGGTTCCATCCCTTGCAATGGATCTATGGTGCTTCATAGCTGCTGGGAAAGGAAAAGTAGCTTTAGTTAAGGGTATTGCCATCATGAGTGGACCGGGCTCCAGTAGAAAGTCATACATCCAAGAATGTTTGGACTGCGCCAATTGTCCTCAATAGGGAAAAAAACACGACATAAAATGGGTGAGATAGGAAAAGGGTAAGAAGAGTTGGAGGAAGGAGGGGGGATATGATAAAAATTCATTGTACTAAATTCTCAAGAAGAACAAAAGAAAATGAAAGAGAGAAGGAGAGAGGGTAACGGAAGGAAGGATCTGTGAAGGGGGACTGGGAGAAGAGGAGGGAGGGGCTCTGTAATCAAAGTTTAAAGTGATTAAATAAATAAATAAATAAATAAGTAAAAAGCATTTATGAAACTGAATCGTCTTGACAAAAAGAAAATTATCCTAAAAAGACATATAGAAATTCATACACAATACAATAAATATAGGGGAAAAAAAGCAAACACATATTATGGATTTGAGAATCTTTAAAGAAATAATAGTTTTTACTTCTCATATGTAAACATGGAAGTCCACACAAATAGTCACATCAAAGATAATATGAATATGAATTGAGTGTTCAAAGTTCTTGAATTGTCCATTATGTAACAAAAATATTAGTTATAAGGATTCTACTAAGAAAATATGTTGTGACCTATAGTAATAACATGAAAAATAAACAAATATGTATTCATCACACAAACTAAGAGGAAACTTATACAATACATCATCATACCATAAACAGATTTTAAAAGCAAGAAATAATGAGATACATTACAAACAAGAAAATTAGTAGAATAGAAAAATTCTTTCTTCAGAGACTTGAAGTTCTTATCATACAGATCTTTCACTTGCTTAGTTAGAGTCACAAGGTATTTTATATTATTTGTGACTATTGTGAAGGGTGTTGACTCGCTAATTTCTTTTTCAGCCTGTTTATCCTTTGTGTAGATGAAGGCCACTGTTTTGTTTGAGTTAATTTTATATCCAGCTACTGTGCTGAAGTTATCAGGTTAAGGAGTTCTCTGGTGGAATTTTTGAGGTCATGTAAGGATACTATAATATCATCTGCAAATAGTGATATTTTGATTTATTCGTTTCCAATTTGTATCCCTTTGACTCCTTTTGTTGACTAATTGCTCTGGCTAGGACTTCAAGTACTATATTGAATAGGTAGGGAGAAAGTGCACAGCCTTGTCTAGTCTCTGATTTTAATGGGATTGCTTCCAGCTTCTCTCCATTCAGTTTGATGTTGGCTACTGGTTTGTTGTATATTGCTTTTATTATGTTTAGGTATGCGCTTTGAATTCCTGATCTTTCCAATACTTTTATCATGAAAGGGTGTTGGATTTTGTCAAATGCTTTCTCAGCATCCAATGAAAAGATCATACAGGTTTTCTCTTTGAGTTAGTTTGTATAGTGGATTACACTGATGGATTTCTGTATATTGAACCATCCCTGCATTTCTGGGATGAAGTCTACTTGATCATGATGGATGATTGCTTTGATGTGTTCTTGGATTCAGTTTTTGACAAATTTATTGAGTATTTTTGAATCAATATTATTAAGAAAAATTGGTCTGAAGTTCTCTTTCTTCTGTTGGTTTTTGTGAGGTTTAGGTATAAGCATAATTGTGGCTTCATGGAATGAATTGGGTAGAGTACCTTCTGTTTCTATTTTGAGTAGTAGTTTGAGGAGTATTGGTATTAGGTCTTCTTTGAAGGTCTGATTGAACTCTGCACTTAACCCATCTGGTCCTGGCCTTTTTTTGGTTGGGAGTCTATTAATGACTGTTTCTATTTCTGTAAGGGATATGGGACTGTTTTGATAATTTATCTGAAACTGATTTAACTTTGGTACCTGCTATCTGTTTAGAAAATTGTCCATTTCATCCAGATTTTCCAGTTTTTTTCCAATATTTATTAGATAATTTCTTCATTTACATTTCAAGTGTTATCCAGAAAGTCCCCTATACCCTCCCCCCTCCTGGCCCTGCTCCCCTAGCCACCCGCTCCCACATCGTGGCCCTGGCGTTCCCCTGTACTGGGGCATATAAAGTCTGTATGACCAAGGGGCCTCTCTTCCCAATGATGGCCAACTAGGCCATCCTCTTCTATATATGCAGCTAGAGACATGAGCTCAGGGGGTACTAGTTAGTTCATGTTGTTCTTCCACCTATAGGGTTGAAGAACCCTTCAGCTCCTTGGGTACTTTCTCTAGCTCTTTGTTGAGTATCTGAAGAAGGAAATCAAAGATCTCAAAAGATGGAAAGATCACCCATACTCATGGATTGGCAGGATTAATATAGTAAATATGGTCATCTTGCCAAAGCAATCTATAGATTCAATGCAATCCCCATCAAAATTCCAACTCAATTATTCACAGAGTTAGAAAGAGCAATTTGCAGCTGGGCATGGTGGTGCATGCCTTTAATCCTAGCACTCGGGAGTCAGAGGCAGGCGGATTTCTGAGTTCAAGGCCAGCCTGGTCTACAAAGTGAGTTCCAGGACAGCCAGGGCTATACAGAGAAACCCTGTCTGGAAAAACAAAAAACAAAAAAAGAAAACAAAAAAAGAAAAAAAAAGAGCAATTTGCAAATTCATCTCAAATAACAAAAATTCTAGGATAGCGAAAACTATTCTCAACCATAAAAGAACTTCTGGTGGAATCACCATCCTTGAACTCAAGCTGTACTACAGAGCAATTGTGATAAAAACTGCATGGTATTGATACAGTGACAGGCAGGTAGATAAATGAAATAGAAATGAAGACCCAGAAATGAGCCCACACACATATTGCCTTTTATCTTTGATAAAGTATTCAAAACTATCCAGTGGGGGGAAAAAAAAAGACTGCATTTTCAACACTGCATTTTCAACACTGCATTTTCAACAAATAGTGTTGGTTCAACTGCTGGTTAGCATGTAGAAGAATGAAAATTGATCCATTCTTATCTCCTTGTATAAAGCTCAAGTCCAAGTAGATCAAGGACCTCCACATAAAACCAGGTACACTGAATCTAATAGAAGAGAATGTGGGGAAGGGCCTTGAACACATGGGCACCAGGGGAAAATTCCTCAATAGAACACTAATGGCTTGTGCTGTAAGATCAAGAATTGACAAATGAGACCTCATAAAATTGCAAAGCTTCTGTAAGGACACTGTCAATAGGACAAAAAGGCAACCAACAGATTAGGAAAAGATCTTAACCAATCCTACAACTGATAGTGGGTTAATATCCAATATATACAAAGAACTCAAGAAGTTAGACTCCAGAGAAACAAAGAGCCCTATTTTAAAAAATGAGGTACAGAGGTAAACAAAAATATTCCCATACGGAATGGCTGAGAAGCACCTAAAGAAATGCTCAACACCCTTAGTCATCAGGGAAATGCAAATCAATACAACCCTGAGATTCCACCTCACACCAGTCAGAGTGACTAAGATCAAAAATTCATTTTTTTCTCTTTATTAGATATTTTCTTCATTTACATTTCACATGTTATCCAGAAATTTTCCCTTACCCTCCCGTGTCCCCGCCCTGCTCCCCTACCCACCCCCTCCCACGCAATGGCCCTGGCGTTCCCCTGTTCTGGGGCATATAGAGTCTGTATGACCAAGGGGCCTCTCCTCCCAATGATGGCCAACTAGGCCATCTTCTTCCATATATGCAGCTAGAGACATGAGCGCAGGGGGAACTAGTTAGTTCATGTTATTCTTCCACCTAGAGGGTTGAAGACCCCTTCAGCTCCTTGGGTACTTTCTCTAGCTCCTACCTTGGNCAGCCGCCGTCACTGGTTGGACCATCCTTTTGATTCAGCTTCACACATGATCTCTGTAGCTCCTTCAGTGTGTGCTTTGTTCTTAATTCTAGGAAGGGGCACAGAGACCTCATTTTGAACTTCATTCTTCTTGAGATTCATGTGTTTAGTAAGTTGTATCTTGGGTAGTCTAGGCTTCTGGGCTAGTATCCACATATCAGTGAGTACATGTTATGTGAGTTCTTTTGTGATTGGGTTACCTCACTCAGGATGACAGCAGATGCTGGCAAAGATGTGGAGAATGAGGAACACTCCTCCATTGCTGGTGGGATTGCAAGCTGCTACAACAACTCTGGAAATCAATCTGGAGGTTCCTCAGAAAGTTGGACATATTATTACCTGATAACCCAGTAATACCACTCCTGGGCATATAACCAGAAGATGCTCCAACATATAATAAGGACACATGCTCCTTTATGTTCATCGAAGTCTTATTTATAATAGCCATGAGCTGAAAAGAACCCAGATGTCCCTCAACAGAAGAATGGATATAGAAAATGTGGTATATTTACACTATGGGGTACTATTCAGCATTTAAAAAACAATGAATGTATGAAATTCTTAGGCAAATGAATGGGACTGGAAAATATCATCCTGAGTGAGGTAACCCAATCTCAAAAGAGCACACATTGTATGCACTCACTGACAAGTGGATATTAACCCAGTAGCTCAGAATACCCAGGTTAAAATTCACAAACCACATGAAGCTCAAGAAGAATGAAGACAAAAGTGTGAATACTTCCGTCCTTCTTAGAAGGGGGAACAAAATACCTATGGAAGGAGTTTCAGAGAAAAATTGTAAAGCAGAGAGTGAAGAGAGCAGGGAGTGACCATCCAGATACTGCCCCACCTATGGATCCATCCCATATACAATTATCAAACCCAGATACTTTTGTGGATGACAAGTGCTTGCTGACAGAAGCCTGTTATAGCTGCCTCCAGAGAGGCTCCACCAGTGCCTGACAAATACAGAGGTGGATCCTCAAATCCTACATTTGGACTGAGCACTGGGTCCCCAAGTGAAGGAGCTAGAGAAACAACCCAAGGAGCTGAAGGGATTAGTAGCCCTGTAGGAGGAACAATAATATGAACTAACCAGTACCCCCAGAGATCCCAGGGGTTAAATAACCAACCAAAGAGAACACATGGTGGGACTCATGGCTCAAGCTGCATATGTAGCAGAGAATGGCCTAGTCAGTCATCAATGGAAGGAGAGGCCCTTTGCCCTGTGAAGTCTCTATGCCCCAGTGTAGGGTAATGCCAGGGTCAAGAAGTGGGTATGGGTGAGTTGATGAGCAGGGGGGTGGAGAGGAGAGGGGTTTTGGGGGTGAAATCAGGAAAGGAGACAACATTTGAAATGTAAATAAAGCAAATATCTAAAACAAATAAATAGAAAAATTCAATCCTAAAATATAAGTAAGCTCAACATCAAATTAAATAACATCAATTAAGTATTTGAATAAAAAGTAATTATTTATATAAACAAACATTTGTTCATGTTAGTTTTCGAAGATATATCTTAAACATGCATACAGAATGTTAGGAGTTAAAGATCTGGGAGGTGGACTCTGCCAAAGTTTATCACAAACATGCCAGGACAGCTCTTCTAACATCAGACAAAGTAAATTGCAGGGCAGGATAGAAATATCATGGGCAAATCCACAAGCTAGATATTTCATTTCAAAATGTACACACATCCAATAACACAACCACAAGAACACATGGGCTATAAACTAACAGAAACAGATCCACAATTACAATGGAGCCTTTTAGTGAGTTCCCAGTCAATAACAAAAGATGTGTGCAGAACACAAGAGGCACACAGAGTCAATAACAAACACACGTCTTAAGTGACTTCTACACCAACACAATACACGTGATTTTTCAAGTGCACAAGAAAATTTACCAAAACAAATCCATATGTTATGCTGGAAAACAATTCTCAACAAATTCCAAATGCTTGGAATCCTGTCAAGTCCAATCCTGAGCACGGTGAGGTTGAGCTAGAAACTAACAGTAAGAAAAACTATGATCCAGCACGTCCACTAACTGTTTAGCTCCTTTGCTAGTTGCTTTGGAAGGTTGGTAAGTCGAAGTGGTCAGCGTCAAAACTGGAAAGTTTTAAGTGAACGGTAATAAGAATGGAGCCTATTGGAGTTTTAGAACGTGGGCAGCATGGGATATGTAGACCCTTGGTGCTTGTGATAAAGTAAAACAGGCTGAGTCCAATGCCTGTACCACCTTCTCAAGAAGAGTTAAAAATGACATTTCAAGTTTCAGAAAATCGGGGAACAATAAAATAGTGACAATAAAGCTCAACACCCAAGATGCGACCATAAGACAAGGATCAAATAAGTCACACCCAAGATGCAACCATAAGATAAGGATCAAATAAGTCACACCCAAGATGTGACCATAAGACAAAGATCAAATAAGTCACACCCAAGATGCGACCATAAGACAAGGATCAAATAAGTCAAAGCATATTGATTTGGTAAAAGCTAATTGATATAATCACCCTTTATCAAAAGAGGAAAGGGAAAATAAAAGCAAGCTATATATCATCAGCAATGAAAAGAAGAGACATTTATCACACATAAAGCCAGTAATCACAAGTAAATAGCATAAACAGCTGGACTCCAAAAAAAAAAAAATTTAAATGAAATAGAAGTGAAGCCTTCCTCCTGGTGGGGCTCAGACAAGGCAAAGCTTTCCTCTATCTATAAGAATTGACCAGTAGATGCAGTTTCCTTGTCCCAGATGATGGCAATCTGAGACTGCTCCCCTACAGAGATGAGCTAAGCCCTTCTGGGCTGCACACAATAAATATGATGATGTTCCAGGTTGTTGTTGAGCATACCAGGTTCCACCAGAGAAAGCATAGCCCAGTGAATCCCGCCTTTTCTGTATTTAAGTTTGTGTGTTTGTCCTTTCTTTATTCCTTTGTCAACTAAGTCAAGTCTTTAGGACCAGCTGACTCATTCTATATCCCACATTATATTCAAAGGTAGTTTGCTTTTATGACACCAAACAGCTCTTGCCTTTTCCTTTGAAAAGGATGGAGGCTGACAGGTGGAAATGAAAATGTAAGCAGCTCACTGTGGTTACAAAGCTCTCCAGGGTAGAGAGTATTTCAGGATAGAGAGGTGTTGGAGTAACTTTCCAACCCAAATATGCCCCAGCAATGAAAACACAACTCTATTAATATGAATGCAAGCTGTGCACCTAGATTGGGCAGATCTACCACTATACTACCCCATCTTCCCCATCTCAGAGACCCCTTATAATTTGTGGTTTCTCCAGGCCACGTGCTTCTGCTCTGCTTTCCTTCTACCTCCTCCTCCTTTGTTCTCTCTCTCTCTCTCTCTCTCTCTCTCTCTCTCTCTCTCTCCTTTGAGCTCTACCTTTCCTTTTTCTGCCCAGTCACAGGCTCTAGCCTTCATTTTACAAATTAAGGTGGGAAGAAGGTTTATAGGAAATCACCTGAGTGCTGATTCACTCCTTGTTTGAAGCCCCTCTCATGAGAATGGAATTAGCATCAAATTATACATAGCCCCAGAGCTATCACAACAGAAAAGATGGATACAGCAAGAAGAGAGACCAGCAAAGAGGGTGCCTCAGTAACCCAATGATGTTTACGAAACTACAACATGAATTCCCAAGTGCTTGTGAATGTCCTACCCATATAGCCCTGTTTATCCAGGATCCAAATTTGTGCACTCTAACAGTGTACCTGAAGTAAGTCACCTTGCCAATGTCTCCAGACAAGGGGCCTTTATGACAGTCTTTATGACAACTAACATTGACAAGTGAAATTTATCTAACTGCTGTGTGTTTCCTAGTGAGTGACCAGTCATACTACTGGGCTGTGTTCCACAGCAAATGAAGAGTCTCAGAGGATGTTTTAAGAATTTGGGAATGAAAAAAAAGCAATCTCTGTGAAATCACAGAGTAGTGATTTATTGCAAAATGTCATGTTTTAAGGAGCATACATAGAGAATGGGTTTCACAGTAGAGTATGTTTGATTCCGTAATCAGTTTCATCTCACCCTGACTATATTAGCAAGCTACCTGCATTACCTTCCTAAGACTTGATTTTCTTGCCATAACAAACATATCAGTTACAGCTGGAGTAAAGGTTATCTACATAGTGACAAGATGATTATAAGGAGCTAAGACATACTCCCTAGGACAGGACAGACCAGCCAGGTAGAGGCACCAGAGTATGATGTTTCTGCTAATCTCAATGACCAGTACTTTGTTACCAGAGAACTGTCAGTATCAGTCAGGTAATTTCCAATGCCCCTAAAGTAGTTATCAAAAATTTCTAGAACATAATAAAAGTGGAGAGGAAAAAATATCGGCTAGCTAATGATTTTCTCAGTAAATGTGAATTCTCTGGAGATCAGTTAATAACAAAAATAAGATGAGATCTCAAAGTATCTACTTACCTATCTGGATAGTCAATGTTCATTAACACCCAACAATTTCTTGTACCTAAGGGCCTTTGCATATACAATTTGTGAATAATGTCTTTTCCATCTATATTTGGTCAACTCTAAGTGTTACATAACTGGACATGCAGCTACCAGGTCATGCTCTGAATACAAGTAGAGTTGGAGATGTGAAAACTAATGTTAATAACCTGAAAGGTTGAAATGGTTCTCTTACCATCTCTGACCTCCGTTCTAAGCTGCTCTACCACTAGCAGCAAGTCCCTATGCGCTCTACCACTAGCAGCAAGTCCCTAAGCTATTATCACAGCTCTTATTTGTAGGGTTGCCCTTTCTCATTCTTCCGAAGAAATGCCAACACCAGTTTATGGTGTGTACTATCATTTGAACAGATTTCTGTAGGGTGACAAGATATATATCATATCATAACATGCCATATAATATATGAACATTTACTACAAATATTTAATTTCATAAATATATAAGGATATAATTGCATAAAATATAAAGGTGTTTGTATTATATATAAATTGTCACATGATCTATTTACATAATAGTTGCAAAGATTTTTGCATAAAATCTTTAGATTCTAGTGCAGGTCTTGTCATATGGCAAGCATTTGTTTTTAATGACTAGATATCACTTGCTTTCATAATGAAATAGTTTTTCTGAATCCTACTTTACAGATGAGAAGAAGGGGTGGATGGAAAGGTTAATTAAGTTATTCAAGGTTATATTTGTTAGCAATCATTTAAGTGGATCAGTATTAATCAAATAGAGGCTGGGCTCTTAGATACATCAATAATCAGCTTCTGAATACTTTTAGAATCATTATGGACAAGTCTGAACACATTTCTGTGATAGTAGCAGCTGTCCTAGAAGGGGTGGTGACTCTTTCTTAGGGTTCCCTGTATTTGCTTGTCTCTTGAGCATTTGGAATCTCTGGATTCTATCCTAGCTTACCTAGTTTAACTGTCTGTATTTGTTACTTAAATATATTAATGTTGACCATAAATTATTTCACCTTCTTCACTTCTACATTCATCCTGTTGCCAATTATTCCTTTTGGAAACAGAGTTGTGAGAAAGGTAGAGCCTCAGCAGGCATTTCCTCATAGCAAAGAGGTTCTGTAGCTTTCCAGGTAGTATAACTGACACACTCATCATCTGATAGGGATCTTAGAGACTCCAAAATCTACTCTATCACATCACAATAGAAAGAATGGAGAGAATCCATTTTTCTGAGCCCCTATTACCTGTGATGAACAGCTCCAGGAAATGGGAGAGCCCATCAGAAACTAGAAATCACCACCCTCAAGGGATTTGAATAAAAGCAGAAGCTAGATATTTATCTAAGGAAGAAAAACATGGTAACAATGACATTAGGAAAAAGGGCAGGGCAACTTTATCTACTAAATATCATACTGAGCCACAGCCTGGACCTACCTTTAGATCAGGAAGGAAGTTTTCAGCTGTCTTTGATAAAAACAGATTCCTTGGATGCTTTCAAAGCAACATGGGCTAATGAGAAATTATGGTGAGTTGTCTAACACTGTGAATTCCAGAATCTAAGGACCTTACCCTCACACCCCACACAACAGCCTTCTCACCTGGAGCAAAGGCATGTGCTTTCCAGGGGCTGAGCTGCTGACCTGCCCCACTGCCTTGGGAAGAGCACAGTTGCTTGGCTCCACATGTGAGTTTACCATTCTTCAGGTCCACAACATTCCACAACCTACTTGCTCCTTCTTATTCTGTAAATAAGAGACTGCAAGGGTTAACTTGGATTAATTATGTCAAATCCTTGGAAACACAGCAGTCACTCTATTTTCAAAGATGATGGTGGCTATTTATAGAAGTTAAACCTTCTGCCATATAAACAAACAAACCACTAGAAGAAAGAAAACTGAAGGCCACAGTCCTTCCTGTCACCCCCTTTACAATGAATGCTGGATTCTGTAAGAAGAGTATGAAGCAGTTGAGGAAGAAGAAGAGAAAGGCATTGTTCTAGGAGAGGGCTCCAGGTAAATTGTACTTAACATCTTTTATTTACTCTGTCTTATGGGAGAGGGATTCCTAGAAATGAGAGATCCACAGCTTTCAGAGATAATTAAAAACCTTTTGGCTATATTCTAAGAAAAATGTTAATTAGTGTATACTGATTTATTTATGCTTTGAGGGTTTTTTTTTTGTACTGAAAAAAATATTAGAAGTGAATGTACTCAAAACTACAAATGAGAAGAGAAAACCTTTGAAAAGCAGCAGCACCTGATATAGCTGTCTCGTGGGAGACTATACCAGTGCCTGGCAAACATGGAGGTGGATGCTCACAGTCAGCTATTAGATGGAACACATGGTTCCCAAGGAAGGAGCTAGAGAAAGTACCCAAGGAGCTGAAGGGGTCTTCAACCCTATAGGAGGAAGAATAACATGAACTAACTAGTACCCCCTGAGCTCATGTCTCTAGCTGCATATATAGAAGAGGATGGCCTAGTTGGCCATCATTGGGAAGAGAGGCCCCTTGGTCATGCAGACTTTATATGCCCCAGTACAGGGGAACACCAGGGCCAAGATGTCGGAGCGGGTGGGTAGGGGAGCAGGGCCGGGAGGGGGGAGGGTATAGGGAACTTTCTGGATAACACTTGAAATGTAAATGAAGAAAATATCTAATAAAAGTTGGAAAAAAAGAAAAGAAAAGCATCAACAGAGCAATAGAGAGGTAGCATTCTGTGCCAGTTGGTAAAATGAGCCCTTAAAAGTATAGTCTAATCACTGATGTTTACTGAGATTATTTCAACAATTGAGCTGTCTTTCAGCCTGAACATGAAAAGACAACAGAGATGGGTGTTTTCAAAAAGCCAAGGAAGAAAGTTCTCCAACTATGAACCTCACGACCATTAATGCAGAGCTCTAGGTACCCATCAACGTCTCCAGTCTTCTAATTCTGGGAAATTAGAATACACCATGACAGAGTATGTAAGGTGCTGGGGAATACAACCCAAGGCTTTGGGCCCACTACCCAAGCTTTCCATCAGCTGAGCCACATCCTTGGCCTTTCCCTTTTTTGGAGTTCATTTTGCTCTTGACAGCCATGTTTTGCAGCAGGAGGAGAAGAGCAGAATTGAAACTAAAATTTTTGCTGGGATTTTTTTTTTATTGGAGCCAAGTGCAAATATGTGCAATAACAATTAAGGTAAATGAATGCATGTACTCATGCAACTCAAAGTATGTCAAATGAGACAGTCTCACAGAGTCTCAAGATATAGGTTAGAGCCACTTAAATGCCATCAGGACTCTTTTTTTTTTTTTCAGGTTTATTTGTGTCTCTTCATGGGGCTCTTGGAACTTATTCCAGGAAACAATTGGGAGAGTAGTATGAGGTACTGAGTTCCCCAGTCTCTAAGGCTGTTAGAGTCAAACATCACATTTTGAACCTAGGTTCTTTGCTGGACCTACTCACTCTTGTCCCAAAGCTACTGAAGCATGTGGCTGTGAAGAGCAAAATGAACTACAAAAAAGGGGAAGACCGAGGATATGGCTCAGCTGATGGAATGCTTGAGTAGGGGGCACAAAGACTTGGGTTGGATTCCTATGCACCTTATATAAGCTGTCATGGTGTATTCTTCTAATCCTAGCACTCAAAAGGATGAAGACAGAAGATCAGAAGTTCCAGGTTATCTTGGGCTGTATAGCAAGTTCAAAGTCAGACTAGGGTACTTAAAATCCTGTTTGTTTGTTTGTTTTAAAGATAATTTCTTTCTTTCTTTCTTTCTTTCTTTCTTTCTTTCTTTCTTTCTTTCTTTCTTTCTTTTTTTCTTTCTTTTCTTTCTTTCGCCAAATCTTCTTAGTGAGATTACATATAAAATCAAATTTAATTGGCATATACTTTGGGTCAATGATTCATGAGCAAATATTGCCCATGTTTTTATCATGAGGAGTGGAGTACTCATGTAAATGAGATTCAGTAGGGACACAAAGACAAGGTTCTAAAAAAGAAGGGTCTAGTAGAGAATGTTCCTGTATACTAGACCCTAACTTTGGTGCTTTAGTGAGCAGAACTGTGCCCCTTTAAAAGACGTGTTCACATCCATCCATCAGAACTTGTGGTTACTGAGAATAAATATGTCTTAGATATGAATATGTCAAGCCTCATGAGAACAGCCTTGCTTACTCAGGTTGGCCTTAATTAAATGGTAATAACCATCATTAAAGCCATATAAAAAGGAGTGGAAGAGGAAAGAAAGAAGAGGGGGGGAGGGAAGGAGAGAGAGGAAGAGGGGAGGGAGGGAAAGAGACAGAAAAGGGGAGGGAAGGAGAGAGAGAGAGGGGGGAAGAAGGGAGGGAGGGAAGGAGAGAGAGAGGAAGAGGGGAAGGGAGGGAAGGAGAAAGAGAGAGAGAGAGAGAGAGAGAGAGAGAGAGAGGAGTTTGGGGCTTAAATTCAAGTTTTATAGCACCAAATCAGAATTTGCTTGGGACAAGTATACTGAAATGATAAAGGGTGGATACTTCCCTGGTTACCCAGGAAGGAGTTGCGCTCTGGCAACAACTTGATTTTGGATTTCTGACCTTGCAAACTATGAGAGAACAATATCTTTACTCTCTTTAGTCACCTCATCTGTAGAAACTCATGGCAGCTCTAGAAATCTAATACAGTTGTCACATAAGAAACATGAGGCAGGCTATAGCTCAACCATCCATTAGAGAACATGTGGCCAGTGGCATGGTTAAAAGCTTGAGCTGTGAACCAGGCAACTAAGGTTTAGATTTTGGTTCTGACACTGGCTCCTAGACATCATCTTAGTCTTAGACCTCTCTGAACTTGTGGTAGCCGATTTATGAAGAATTTAGAATAAGCAAATGAATGTGGTATGTACTGATAGTGTCCCATGAATTCTCGGGCCTGAACTGAGAATACTGTAACAGTTCTCTTGGTGTGGTTATGACTGTTACCTGTGGATTCTATTCAAATCAAATGACCTCCTGTATACCAGGAAAGGCAATAGGAAATGAATCTAAATAAGGGAAATAAAGCCTCTGATCTTAAGGAACCTTTAGTTCAGGGTGAATTTATGTCTCTCCCTCCAAGGAGAGCAAGGCAGAAAGTGAAGTCAAACAAATCCTAAGAAAGAAGCCAGACACAAGCCACAGAGAATCTGCCCCCCTTCCCCGCACCTAGTGACAGACTGGTCAGAGCTCTTAAAGGAGCTGTTGTGGTCATAGGGTTAGGTTTTCATCTGATAGATCAGGTAGGTGTCTTACAAAAAGAGGTCACTCTCTCTGTGTTCATAGAGGACAGGGCATGTTGAATAAGCATAGATAGCATGGCCTTCTGCAAACCAGAGAGGCCTCACTCGACACCAGTTCAATTGATCCTTCCATCTTGCACTTACAATAAAACAGTGAGACGTTTCTGTTGTTTAAGCTCTTCAGTGTCATTTTGCTAAAGCAGACAAGATAGCAAAACATGGAAAAAGCAGGGAGCAGTACTGAAGAGTTGCTTGTTGTTTTTTGTTGTTTTTGTTTTTGTTGTTTTTTTTTTAAACAGAAACAGCAAACTTTGGATATAAAAGATGATTTTGTGGTCTTCATTTTCTGTTTTATACTCCAACTCCAAGAAGTTTGCTTAAGCAGACAGTGGAGTTCAGGAAAGTCAACAGCTTTCAATGAAATGTTCCCTAGAGGGAGACAAGCAGGAAAAAAAAATTCTGGTAAAAAAAATAAATAAATGAAAATAAAAATAATCTGTCTGTTCATGAAGACACTTTACCTGTGAAAATGTGTTTATTTCAGTGATTCCTTTTCATTTAACCTTAGTTTTAAAAAGATTTTTTTTAAAAAAACAAACAAACAAACACAAGACAAAAATACCTGTTTGTTTGTTTGTTTGTTTCCTCTACTATCGATGGACTTGACCCTGAGGTAACAAGCTCTTTTACTGTAGGAGGAAATGAGGTAAACTATTCTCGTCATATGTCTGTCAGTCAGATTCCTCTTCACACTGAGGGCACATTTGTACTTGTACATTGTACACACTTGTGTGTGTGTGTGTGTGTGTGTGTGTGTAGTGTTATAATATTATAACTAGCAGGGTACATCTTCACCACTCTCAGACTTGTAGAACTGACTTCAACTTGAAATGCTGTAATTGCAGGTTACACAGCTCAGTCTCAGATGCAGAAAGTGCCTTTGTGTTAATAAGGTGGAGGAGTGGGGATGGTACCAGGTGTGACGCACAAATGAGTCTTAAGATACTAAAGTCTGGGAGAAGCACCACTGAGGAAGTTCACTTGATAGCTGCGAGCCCTCAACTTTTGGCTAGGACCATATGATTTCCATTCTGCAAGGCGATTTGGAAGTTTACTAAGCACCGAAGTCCTTCGTGTTCCCACGTAGGTAAGGTGCTAAATAAACAAAGTCAGACGGAGCCTTGGTCCTGCGTTAGAGCTTAAGATCTGAGTGCCCACACGTTTGCAGGGCTTGGTGCTCCCACGGGCCTCCTGCACCTGTTTCCTCCTGCTCTGTAGCAAGCTCCCCCTCACCTGGCACACACGCCACATGGAGTCTCATCACACCTTGGTGAAGGAACACATGGACCCATATGTCAGCCAATGTGTTTATGTCTCATTCTACAGAAAGGGGAAATATGTTTCATAAGAAATGTTTGCATACTTTGGAGCAGATTTATTAATTTTTTTTTTAGAGAAAAGAATGGAAAAATAAAAGAGAAAGGAATCATTCCTGGAGCAGTTGAAATTTTATTATTTTGAATTTGTTTCTCCCTCTTCTTTGACAATGGCCTGGGCGTTAGCTGGGAAGGATTTGCGCTGAGGTTTGAGCCCCCCAAGGGTATAATATGGGTAGAACATGTTAGTTGAAGTAGTAAGGAGCAGAAAGAGTTATTGGTCAGAGGTAAGTTCTCTTGGACCTAATTAAAAACTACCAAAGCCTACAGGCTAAGCAGTAGGGGAAGCTTGACGCATCCAGGAGCTATGCATTAATGATTAAGGAGTCTTTTAGGAGATTGCCAAAGCATCCACCGGAAACTTAAGTGGTCTTTATGTACACAGTAAAGAAGACAGTTTTTAGCAATAGTTAGGGACCTATGTATTAAATTAATTATAATTGAAATAACACTGATAATAGAAATGTTCTTAGGGTCTATCCTCGGAAGTCTGTGGCACAAAGCTCTCTCTGGTGTCCTGCTTGGCAATATAAGCTCTTCCATTCACAGTCCTCTGCTAGGAAGTTAACAGCCTAAAATCTCCTCCTCCTCCATAGGTCATAGCTCCTTCTTCTATTCAGGTTTGTTATCTGAAGCAGTAGAGTCTTTGTCTTAGCTCTGGGATGAATACTATTAGCTTTGGTTTGTAAGGAGCACTTCTTCACTTAATCATGGTGCAGGTGTTCTTTCTCACCAGTTAATTTTCTATAATCTTGAGCAGCTCTGTTGTTTGTGCAGACTTGCTGGTGGTATGTCCCTAGTGGGTAAGATGGAGTGTATAGCACATGATGAACCCTGCATGAAGCCATAACACAGTTTCCTGAAAGGCAAAGACATATCATATGCAAAGAATTATAGGTCTTTTTGGGCTGTTTTATATGTTAGAGAGGCCTGGTAGAAACAGAGAGCTCAACTAAAAGGCACCCAAACAACCTGCATCCTGAACTGCACTTTGTGAGGTGGATTTTATCAGAGCCACCCATTTTTAAATTTATAATTGGCCAGAAATTACCTTGTAGTAAAATGTGAATTGTATATTTGAGGTTGAATAAAAGTGTCAGTTTAACAAAGAGAAGGAGACTGACTGTAAGAGAACGGGAAGGAGGAAGTCCAGTCATAAGAGCCTTACACTGCAGTGGATCTCCAGGGAGACACCCATCAGAAGTGCATCCTGTCTGTTTCAATGGCCTGGCTCTAGTATGCTGCCATGTTCCTTCTGAAGCCTGGTGCTGCTTGGCACACTTGGTCTCATGTGAATCCTTTGCTGGATCCAAAATGTGCTGGCTTGGGTCCTGTCAGTCAACTATGCCACTCAGGAAAAAAAAGTTTGCATGTAAATCTGAGTGGCATATTCCCTGTCCTTTATCTTTCCTAAGATATCCTTCATGGTCCCTCTGCAGTGTCCTCACATGGTCAGTTGCCTTGCATAAAATGTTCTTGTTTTCTTACTCTCATGTGACTGTGGCCCAGGGAATTTCTCTTTAAACTGCAGGAGATACCAGAGCTCCTTGTTGCAGATTTCAAACTCTTCATGCTTTTATGCAGGAGGGAATTTATCCAAATTTGTCATTACACATCACCAGAATTGTTTTCTTTATATCTTCATGAAGCTGTAAGCTCTTTGTGAATAGAATCTGTTCTGTATGGAATCCCCATTACCTATCATTGTCCTAGAATGTAGAATAGATTCATTGTGTGCTTTTAAATGAATACAAGAATGACTAACTTGTCTTTATTAGTTCAGCCTTTTGTGTAAGTATCTGAGAAACTCTTACAGCATTTGACTCATAACTCAGATATGAATTACCATAATCCCATGGATAGATGAAAGTGTAGAACATTCCAGGGATTGGTGCCAGGAAGTTATAGCTTATGAAATATAAATTTTCTTGGACTCCTTTCCAGATTGTAGAGTTTAATAATAAGAAAACATTGATCTTTAAAACATTTTGCATATTTGACATTGTGATCTTTAAATTTATGAATAGATTTTATATATATATATATATATATATATATATATATATATATATATAATAGTAAAATTAGTGGTGATATGAGTACAACGTGATTTCTCCCGTGTGGTATTCAGCCTGTGCATCATTTGGTTGCATGGTCTGTACATGATGTTGTTCTGGGTACAGATGTTCTTATGTCATACATGAAAATTTTAGGATTTCATGAGATTATATATTTGCTTCAGGTCTCAGACGTACCATGTGAAGGGTGTAGTTTTACACTTATCAAGTCTATCATGGCTCCATTGACCATGACCTTGCCACAATTCTGTAATAACTAATAGTTTTAAGTTCTTACCCTAAAATTTAATTTTCTTTTTTTTCCCTGGGAGGTTAGCTGAAACATAGGGACCTTTGCATCTAAAATAAACACTGGACTCCTCCATCAGGATATCTTGTATACTTTTCATTAACAGTATGTTCGAGGGAAGAATGCCATTGTGTTCTTATTTCATAACCTTTTCTTGGAGTCTCTTTACAACAAATGGCATCGTTGCCTTTGTGGACAATCAAATTTGAAATCTCGGAGTTACTTAGTCCTCCAAATGTTATACATTCTGCATTTCTGGACTTTATGAGTCTTGATGTATCTCTCTTGTGCTTTTAGTGTTTTGCATAGGATATTTGCTCAAGAAATAATTTAGTGGTGACTGTTTGTATAATACCACACCTTAGAAATGGGTGTCAGTGGGTGTGTCTGTGTACCTTTTGAATATTCTATGAATTTTTAAATCTGTCTTTTAGGAATTAATTTTTTTTTACTTTGTGAAATTATAGTATGATTACATAATTTCTCCCCAATCCAAATCACCCCATATATCCCTCCTTGCTCTTTTCCAAATGAATGGCCTCTTTTTCCATTAATTGTTATATACATGCACATATATACATGTATTTCTAAAAACACAAGTGGCTATATATGGTGCTTATGTAGGAAAGGGCACATTCCTCAGACTTTAAGAATCTCTGAGAACAAGCTTTTGGAATGTCACAGCATGGAGACCAGTAGAAGGGATGGAAGCAGCTTCAAACAATCATAGGCAGAGTCCAAATTCAGGACAGTAGGTAGATGGAAGAAAAGGAGGAGATTCAGAAGCTATTTCTGAAAGAGTTTGAAAAATATAAGATAGGAGTACAACATGTATTTATATGGTTTCAGATCCATGAGGTGACCTGAGGAGGGGGATATAGAAGCTTCTTTCATGGAATGTTACTGTGCCCTGATACCATTTTGGCTAAACTAGTTCTGTGGTGTTGATGTATCTTGAAAGGGAGAGGGACTAGAAAACTAATGAAAGAGTTGTTTTTGGATAGATGAGAGTCAGGGTGTCCTCTGAAATGTTAATGTAATTGGAGAGATATGGAAGCCAAAGTTGGTTCCAAGTCTTGGTTTCAAGTTTTGGTGTTTGCTTGTTTTTTTGACAAATATGAGACAAAATCTTCTAACAAGAACAAAGACAGAGTGTTGGAGACAATATTTTTATATCAAATTAGGGGAAATTTTGAAAAATTACAATTTGTAAAACATTTACTGTGTAGATACTGAGGATATACTGCCTTTGTTCTTATGGTCTTGCCGAATTTAATAAATTATAAGTTCCTCAAGGATATGGACTGTGCTGTAACTGTTCACATATTCCCCGATAGTGTATAGCCTAGAGCTATTTGCACAGTAGGTAAACATTAAAGTTTTGGGTCAACTGAATTGAATCCACATGAACTATTTATTTTAAGCCAAGCCTGGGGCTCCTTCCTTGAATTATTTTGGTGGGGAGTTCTATATAGCCAACTTGCAGAAGTCTGCTGCTTGGGAATACATCTTGAAGGGCTTAGGAGCTACAAATGCATTTAGAATGGTGATTCTGAACCTCAGCATTGTTGACATTGGACTGGGAAATTCTTCAGAGAACTGTCTAGTACATTGTGTATGCTCAACAGGATCCTTGGCTTTTGCTGAGTGTGCCCCTGTCACTCCCCTAGCCATATCCAGTTGTGACAAAAATATCCCTAGATACTAACTAGGGCACAGGTCCTCCAACCATTAGAACCTCAATTCTATAAATTTTGATGATTTACTCATGTGAAAATAATTCTTTGTAATGACCGTTGACACTCGGGAAACCTGAGTACTGATTGATGAGCAGAGCCTGCTGTGGCCATGTATAGTTATTGGTGTTTGAAAAGTTCCCCATTCTCCAGAAGGAGCAGGACATGACTTTGAAGTGATGACTGACCTCAGCTCTTTGCAGCTGTTAGTCCCTGAAGCTCAGATTCCTGATTTCTACCTTCTTTTCTTCAGGGTAAATAGAGGAACCTGTTGTCTTACTGATGCTGTGAGCTGACTGGAAACAACCTCACATGGTAACCCAATATGTAAAGCCAGTTTTGGGTGGCTCACTCGAATTACTTTGTTCTTTCATTTTTGATAACGACATATAAATGATAAAGCCTTATTTGTATTCTGTAAAGCACTGTGAAAAAACTCAGCATTACTTTATTTGGAGAGAGTGGAGTAGAAAGATACTTCACAAAGATCTCTGCATATTTGACATTGTTTTCATGTGATGAACACAGAATTAATGTATTGTAAAAGACAGCAAGACAGATCAGTAGGAAAGATACTTGCTGCTAACAGGACAACAAGAGTTTGATCCCTATCTCAAAGTACATGATGGAGTGAATGAACTCACTGACTTGGGCTCTCCTGTGGGTTCCACATCCATGCATGTGTGTGTGCACATGCACACACCCATACACACACACACACACACACACACACACACGCACGCACGCACACACACACACACACACACACACACACACATACACACACATGATAAATGCTCAAAAATGTTGTTCAAACTTCAAATATTTCTGAGCATAATAGTGATGGTCTAAAATACTGAGATTAAGAATTTTTGAAATGTATTTTATGTAGCATAAAATCTCCCTTTGAAACAATTCAATATAGTGGCTTTTAGTATATTAATTAAAATTCAGGATGTTTTCTGGGATACAAGACAATGTCTCCTTTGGGAAGTGTTTAATTTACAGGCATTCTGCTAATGTGCTTCTTATTTCAAAAATGTGCAAAGACATGTGTGAGGCTGCCCACAGTAAACCTGCAAGCGGCAGCAGTCACACTTCATGATGAAACTCATATGTTTCAGCAAGAAACTTAAAGGGCTTGAATCCTATTTTCTCTAACATGCAAATAAGAGCCATCATGTAGTCTGAGGCCACACTTAGTTGAAGGATCACTGACCTTCCTAGTAGAGGAAAATCGACCCCAACAGTTGGAGCTGCAAGCCATCTGTCTTTGGTTATTTTACACTTTGTCAAAATTCATCAGAATGGCTGGAAAATAGCTGGGGCCAACTAATATATTAAAATATAAAATGTGATTAAATGGCATACTCAAACAGTTTATTCAGGGATAAAATATTATATACCCTTTGAAATTTTGGAAGAATAATAAGAGTTATGGAAGTTATTCATGTTGTAAAGATAATGCAGATACTTGACAGGTTGCTGGAAGAAAGTGGATTTATGCTTAAATTTTTATAGGTGTAGAATCCTAGTTTCTTACATTAAAACTATAATTGAATTTAGAGACCATTAACTCAATTCCGTTGTTTTATTGGTAAGGGAAACGACACCAGAGAGTTTAAAAGGTTTGTCCAATATATAATATACCAGAAGAAGAGAGCCCCTCACCCTTCTACTATATTATAAGGATCAAGCATTATTACTATTAATACTGCTGCCAATAGAAACATCTCAAATTTCAGGAATTCACCTTTATTAACTTACTTAATCCCCCACACAATTCTAGATGGTATGTATTATGGCCTTTTAAAAAATCAACCAAGACTCATGATGGTAAAGAATCTTGTAATATAAACTTTTTTATTTTAACCAATTAAAAAATATGTGCATGTGATTTGCTGTATGAAAGATTCTTTGTTTCATAAGACCCCAATTAATTTCTGATCTTAATGCTTATCAGAAATTAATGTTCTACAAAGGACATCATTATTTGGGTAAAGATACAGCCTACAGAATGGGAAAGAGTTTGTCAGATATATATTAGTCAAGAATTAGAAACAAAACACACATGGAAGAAGTTACAGAGATAAAGTGTGGAGCTGAGACAAAAGGGTGGACCAACCAGAGACTGCTGCATCCAGGGATCCATCTCATAATCAGCCACCAAACGCAGACACTATTGCATACACCAGCAATATTTTGCTGAAAGGACCCTGAAATAGCTGTCTCCTGTGAGGCTATGCCAGTGCCTGGCAAACACAGAAGTGGATGCTCAAAGTCATTTATTGGATGGAACACAGGGTTCCCAATGGAGAAGTTAGAGAAAGTACCCAAGGAGTTGAAGGGGTCTCCAACCCTATAGGTGGAACAACAATATGAACTAACCAGAACCCCCAGAGCTCATGTCTCTAGCTGCATATGTAGTAGAAGATGGCCTAGTTGGCCATCATTGGGAAGAGAGGCCCCTTGGTCTTGCAAACTTTATATGCCCCAGTACAGGGGAATGCCATGGCCAAGAAGTGGGAGTGGGTGGGTAGGGGAGCAGGGTGGGGGGTGGGGGAGGCTATAGGGAACTTTTGGAATAGCATTTGAAATGTAAATGAAGAAAATATCTAATAAAAAATTGAAAAAAATACACAAAACTAAAACAGCTAAATATATATTTTAAAAATCTTAATTAAAAATGGGACATAGAACTAAACAGGAAGTTCTCAAAATACAAATGACTAAGAGACATTACAAATTCAGAGCTATGATCAACAAACAAGAGTATGGTAGTTTGGACATGGTTGGCCAGGGGAATGGCAGAGTAGGAGGTGTGGCCTTGTTGGAGTAGTTGTGACCTTGTGGGAGAAAATATGTCACGATGGATGTGAGCTTTGAGATCCTCCTCCTAGTTATGTGGAAAACAGTAGTGTTCTCTGGTTTGGCTTAGGAACAAGATGAAGTAATTTCAGCACCTCCAGGTTCGGGTCTGCCTAGAGCTGCCATGCTCCTGCCTTAATGATAATGGACTGAACCTCTGAAGCTGTAAGCCAGCCCAATTAAATGTTGTCCTTTATAAGAGTTGCCTTGCACATGGTGTCTTTTCATAGCAATGGAAACATTAAGACAAAGAGAACATAGAACTTTAGTCCTCTGGGTTTAGGTAACCTATTCAGTACAATACTTTGTAGTTGAATCTACTAATGAGGAAATGGACTCAGCAGGCTGTATTTATATGCGCACATGCATGTGTTCATATGTAACAATTTTTACATATTGTATACATATGAGTGTATGGATGTGTAATAATATCTAAAGAAGAGGTCATGAATTTGAAGGTGAGTTGGGGGCATAAGAGAAAGAAGGATGGAACTAATGTAAACACAGTTGTCATGAATGGATTTCTTACAAAAAAAATTACAAATAGTGAAGAAGTTATAAACCAATAGAAAGGAGTTCCATGGTTATGAATACCAAGTCTCTAAAGCTGTAAAGCTATCAAGTTTCCCCAAATGTAGTACTTTTTAAGCCTTAATTGAATCTTTTGTAAAACTGATAAATTGATTTTAAACTTCTGAATTGATTAAAGTAGACAAAGTGATCCTAACATTCTAAATTTATTCTATTTTCAACAATTTAACATACTCTTGATGTTATACAGGTATAGAATATTTTCTTGTCCCACAACTCTGTCTTGAAATTCATTCTCCCATTACAGTGTTTCATGTTTTGTTTACATTTTGTGACCAAAGAATTTAACTAAGGTCACTGTCATGAGAAACGGTGGTACATCCATTTGAGCATGGGTAACTCACCAGTTGTTACATCACTGAATACCATGACTCCTCTCCTATGACAACTATCATGTGTCACTAAGTCTCCCCTACATGTAAACCTAGGAAGGACAGGCCCCATGAGCCTCTCCCCAAGCATACATGTTCATACCCAGTCTTCTGTAGGCCTGTGCATATAATGGCAGCGGCTGTGAGTTCATTACTGCAGTGGGCATGTCACTCCCAGCAGACAACATTTCATGGCTTTCCTTGCCCCCATCATGTGGCTCATATATTGGTTCTGCCTTCTCTTTCTCAATTGTCCCTGTGCCATTTACTGATGCCTGACTGAAAGCTGAACATTCACTTATTCTCAGGACTTTGACCAACTAGCAATTTCAGAATTAACTGCTATCTGCTGCAAAAGGGGTAAATAAATAAGGAATATATTAAGTTAAAAGGGAGAGATGTTGAGGGTTTGGGAGAAGTTGGAGAGAGAAATAGGTGTGGGACATGTATGGAATTCTCAAAAAAGGTTAAAAATATTAAAGATGTTATAAACCAATAGAAAGGAATTCCATGGTCATGAATAGTAAGGCATGTATACATGTATGACAATTTCAAAGAATAAATAAAAACACTAGTCTGTGTTTATCCTGAAATTTTTGTAAAGAAGAAACACCATGAGCAGTCAAAGGAGTCCAATAGGATAAATAAGGAGAAAGTGAGGACATAATCCAGTGGCCATCAAGGCATGCCTGTAGATCACAGGAAGTGTAGATGTAATATGGGCTTGAAATGGGGCAGGGCAATTTACTTAGGACAGAAATGTAGAAAAACTGCCCAATGCTAAGGTGAAGATTGCTACATACAGAGAGAAAATAAATTGACTTCCTTTCTATCTAAAAATGTAGAGAGAAATAAGAATAAAATCTCTACTTTAGAAGGGACCATCAAATTTTATAAGTCATTGTAACATATCTTATGGCTTGAGTGCAGAATGATTTTATAAATAAAGCATAGAAATGCCACCAGAATAAAATTTTACACACTCATAAAATATATTGTTCTATACTTGTTAGCATGCCCAAATTTAACTCTATCAATATTGGATTTTGGTTAGAAAGCAGACGTCTCTGCTTTCTATTGCTGTGATAAAGACCATCATTGCTATAAGCAACTCGGGAGGAAGGAGGTTGTTTCAAGTTATAACTCTCAGGTCACACTTCATCACTGAGAAAAATCAGGGCTGAAACTCAAGGCCAGGACCTGGAGGCAGGAAGTGAACCAGAGGCTCTGGGGGGGCGGGGGGGGGATGATGCTTACTCCCTGTATTACTTGGTTTGCTTTCTTCTACAACTCAGGGCCACCTGCCCAGGGATGGAACCTTCACAATGGACTGGTTCCTCCCTCTGATATCAGTGACTAGCCTAGCCAAGACATGCCACACAGAGAAGGCCCACAGGCCAATCTGATGGAGCCAGGTCCTCCTTTGAAGTACTTTCTTCCCAAATGACTGTAGCTTATGTTACATTGACAAAAACAAAACAACAACAAAAAAACAAACCCCTCCAAAAAAACAAAATAACAAATTAAGATATCTAGCATGACCCCTGGTGACTTTCTGTTTTTCAATCAACTTGAAAAAAATGATTTAAAAATTTCTTCTATCTTGGAGAGGTAAATAAATACAAAATCATGTATGTTATGAATATTATATTTATTTTGTAAAATTAAAAATTAAAAAAATATTTAGAGTGTACAAATATGTAATTCATAGATTTGTACTTCAAATTCTTACATGTGTTCATTACAGGCCAAGCACATATAGGTTTACAATTTTTAATAGCCCAGAAGAAATAGCTTCATGGTTGTGATTATGCAGTATAGGCTTTATTCCCAATACAGATGAGTCTGAAGCAGGAGGGCCATGAGTTACAAGTCATCATGGTCTACATGGTGAGACCCTGTCTCAGAAGCCACACACACACACACACACACACACAAAACACTAGAAAACCAAAACTAATCAATAAGCAAACAAGCACAGAAAAGAGAAAACAGCTTAAATATTTATAGTGTTCAAAGGAGGGATAAACAGGGCTGGAAGACAAAATGGTGGCTGACCTGCTTGCTTTATCAGCATTAGGACCCAAGTCATATCCCCAGCATCAATATAAATCTGGGGGTGGTGACACGAGCCTGTAACAACAGCAGTGCTAGAGCAGAGGCTATATTCCAGGGGTTCCCCTGCCAGCCACTGTAGCCAAAGTCATGATCCTCAAGTTCAGTGAACAGATTCTCACCTAGAACACAAGGTAGAGAGTGACAGAGGAAGTCATACAGGAGTCAGTCTTTGGCATTCCCTGTTGTGAGACTCTCTCCCTGGGGAGACTGAGCAAGTGTGTACAAACCCCAGGTTTAAAAAAATAAATAAATAAAACAAAGGCAATGATGGAACAATGTAAGCACACCACCAGAATCCAACTTTGTGAGACAGTAAGTTTATGGGACTGCTTACAGACATACTATTGAGGGTTTTCTTTCTCTTTTCTTTTCTTTTTTAAAATTTGTTTGTTTGTTTATATCCCAAATGCTGCTCCTCCTACAGGTCCCTCACTACAGAGTCTTTCCCCATCTCCCCTCCCCTTCTCCACTGAGAGGGTGGGAGATGTGGAACCCCCACCCCCCACCCCAAGAATTCTCCACCCCTGGCACATCAAGTCTCTGACAGATTAGGCATATCCTCTCCCATTGAAGCCAATCACAGTGTCTGCTACATAAGTGCTCGGTCACCAGGTGCGGGAGGCAGGGGATTCCTTCCACCCTGTAAGTGTTCTTTGGTTGGTGGCTCAGATACTGGGAGCTCCCAGGGGTCGAGGTTTGTTGATTCTCTTGGTCTTACTGTGGTGTTCCCATATATTTCTGGGCCTTCAATCGTTCCCCCAACTCTTCCATTAGGTGTCCCCGACCTCTCATGTTTGGCTCTGTTTGGCTGTGAGTATCTGCTTCTGTTTCTGTCCCTGTCTGGGTATAGACACTTAGAGGACAGTTATGCTAGGCTCCTGTCTGCAAGAACAACAGCATATCATTAATAATGTCTGGAACTGATGTTTGCCCATGAGATGGGTTTTGTCTTGGGTAAGTTATTGGTTGCCCTTTCCTTCCATCTCTGCATTTTTCTTTTCTTTCTTTTTTCTTTTTTTTTTTTTTTTTTTTTTTTTTTTTTTTTTTTTTTTTTTTTTTTTTTTTTTTAAAAAGTCTCCCTTTAGAACATTCAGAGACTTGGGGCTGGAGAGATGATATAGGGATAGACCTGGGTTTAATTTCTAGCACCCACAGTGGCTTATAAGCATCTGTAACTCCAGTTTCAGGGATCCTTCTTGCTTCTTACCTCTGTGTGCACCAGGCTCATATGTGAACCATAGGGATATGCATCACACAGATAATACAATCATACATACAAATAAAAAAACCTTGTAAAATAATATAACTTAAGTCTTAAGGATCCTGCAGGACAGAATACTTGACTTGCCTTTAGAACATCCTGATTCTTCATGAGTTTCTCTTTGACATGAAATGCTTTATGTTGGAATAAATTGCTATACAACACATCTAGGTATAGGTTCACATAAACATATAGACACACAACACCACACACACACACCAATATACACACACACACGGATTTAAGTAGCAAAAAAAACCAAAAAGGATCAAGATTCAATATAAACGAGAATGCTTGACTGGTAGAACTTTTGTATTCTGTTTATATATACTACTTTATCAACAGAACTACTCAACACTTGTAAATCCAGCATTCCCAGTGCCATTTGGAAAAAGTAATGTTTCTTCTCTAATGTATACTTTTAGCATCTTTGTCAAATATCAGATATCTGTAATTAAGTGCACTCATATTTGAGTATTCTATTTAGTTCCACTGATATGCAAGTCTATTTTGGGATCAAGATCATACTGCTTCTATTAACATAATTTGAAACCAGCATTGTTCAGGTTATCAAGAGTCTTTCATAGATCTATATGAATTTTAGAACTTATTTGTACTTCTGTGAAGACTACCTTGAGAATTTTGAATTGAACATGTAAATTGTTTTCAATGGTTATTTTTATAATATTAATTCTACCATTTAATGTGCATGCGATGTCTTTCCATAGTTTCATGTCTTCCTCAATTTCTCCAAATTTAAAAGATGTCATTGTAGGGGTCTTTCATCTCCTTGGTCAGGTTTTTCCTAGATATTTTATTTTATTATTTTATATTCTACTGAGAATGGGGATGCTTCTAAGACCTCATTAGTATTGGGTTTGTTATTGATATATAGAAAGGCTACTAAGTTTTATAAATTGATTGTGTGAAAATGTTGGTCATTTCTAGAAGATTTCTTGTGGTATTTGTGCAATCTCTTATGTATATCATATCATCTGAAAATAGGGATAATGTAACCCTTTTCCTTATTTGAATTTCTTTACTTTCTTTTTTCTGTTTTTTTTTTTTTTTCCACAAAAAATACCATTGAGTTCATTTTGTGTTGGACATCTACTGTTGGGCTTGAGGTTGTGCCCAACCTTCATGTGGTTAATAAACCTGATGAGATTCCACTGGAGAGACTAATTTTTATTTTACAAATGGATGCTAATTAGAGAGAGCTTCTTGCTTAGCGGTGAGAGCTTATGTCCACTTCTGCCTCTTAGTGCTGGGGTCCCATGTGTAGACTCTGTGAGTGCTGCCACAGTCTATGTGAATTCATGTATATCAGTCCTGTTGCGTCTAGAAATCCTGCTTCCTTGTCTTCCATCTCCACTGGCTTTTATAATCATTATACCTCCTCTTCCACTTAGATTCCTAAAATCTGTATTTTGATAAAGACATCCCATTTAGGACTGAGTGTTCCAATATCTCCTACTCTCTACACCTAGTTAAGGTGTTGGTCTCTATGTCATTTCCCATCTACTGCAAGACTAAATTTCTCTTATGATGCCTGAGGAAGATGCTTATCTACGAGTATAGAATAATATCATTAGGATCCATGTTGTTGCTTCATTTCTTTAGCATAACAGTAGTATTTGTTTTTTCCCTAGCACAATGGCCTAACTAGTCTCCAGTTTTTGGCTACCAACACAGTGTCAGACATGGGTTACAGCTCAAAGAGTGGGCCTTAAATCAAATCAGAGAATGGTTGGTTATCCCCACAATTTTTGTGTCTCTACTGTACCAGCATATTATGCTAGCAGGTCACCGTTTGTAGACTGAAGAGCTTGTAACTGGGTTAGTATTTACCTTTCTCCCCCAGTAGCATGGAGAATACCTCTCAGAACCATAAACAGTCAGAAGGGGTGAAGGCTCTAGTTTGGCATCATCTCAATTCCTTGATCTTCAGTAAAATATACAATAAGGACTATCAGCATGTGGCAAGCAGCTGATAGCCTTGGTAATAGCTGGAGATGTTTGGAGGTTTTCATAGGGTCCCCTTGGACAATGACTCCACTAGATGTAACCCACTCATTGCACTGGAGGTTTTACTGTGTTATTAAAGACATCTAGATGTGGCTCTGTCTTCTCTATTATTGGGTGACTCCATTTAGATTTCTTTCATATATGTATGTATTTTAGGGGGCATGTAGAATAGTAAGTTTCCATATAACACTCTAAACTCTTCATGCTTATTGACCCTCCTCATATTTTTTCACTCAACTCCCCCTCCCTTCCCTTTCCCCTTTTGCTCTTCCTGTTCATCTGTTTCCTGTTTATCTGTAAATATATCTATTCATTTTACCCACAAGAGACAAGTTTTTGCCCTACTCCAAATCCTTGCCACTATGATCTGTCATTTATTTTATTGATCTTGGTTATACTGACTGGTATAAGATGAAATTGCATAGTAGTTTTATTTGTACTTCCATGATGACTTAAAGACATTGAACATTTCTTTAAGTGCTTTTCAGCCATTTGTATTATTTCATCTTTTGAGAACTCTGCTAGTTCTGTCACATTTTTAAATTGTTTTTGTTTGTTTGTTTGTTTGTTTTGATGCCTAGGTTTGTTTTCTCTTCTTTTAAAAACTTTATATATATTTAGATATTAAACTATAAATATTTAAATAATTAATACTACTACTATGAATAATTTATAAAATATAAAAATAAATTATAAAAATAATCAGGTAATGTTCCTTCAGCTTTTATTTTGCAGAATAATTTGAGGAGGAGGAGTTGTAATTCTTCTTTGGTAGAGTTCTGAACATAATCCATCTGGCTCTGGCCTTTATTTTGTGGGAAAATTTTTAATTACTGCTTTTTTTTTTAACCAGGGGTTATGGGTCTGTTTAAATTGCTTATCTATCTATCTATCTATCTATCTATCTATCTATCTATGAACCTATCTTTCTCTAGAGAACCTTGACTTACATAAGGATGTAAGGGAAGTTGTTGTAAACACAGAAAATAGTAAGATAAAGGAATTACACTATACATTTATTAAAATATCTAATTGCATATTATGGCAGGCAGAATAATGATTACCCAAAGATAGCTATATTCTACCTCATGAATCCTATGTATATGCTACTTAAGCAAAAATAGGGTCTTTATAAATATAAAGGCTCTTGATTTGGGAAGTTTATGATGACTATGAGGTAAGCCCAAGATATCCCAATGGTCCTTACAACAGAGATTTAGGTGTGTCAAGGGTAAGAAGGAGGCATCATGTAAGGAGGCATCTCATCTAATCAAGTAAGATGAAAGCAGTATCATAGAGGAAAGAGAGTCATCAGGCAAAAAATGAGGGCTGACTTCAGAAGCTGAGAAAAGCAAAGCATGGGTTTTCTCCTAGAAAAACCATAATGGCAAACCTCCATCATATATAAGCTATTTTAGATCTCTAATTTCCATCCCTGTTAAAGGTTTAGTGTTACTGAATATCACTATTGGCTGTTAGTGCTACTGTAGTGATTTTTTTTTTTTTCTGAGTAGCGTTGTTCAGGGTCAATCACATACACCATGTTCCTTTCATCTCTCAATACAGACTTTCAGTAGATATGGGCTGAAATCTGAACATTCCCAGCAAGTAAAAACTACTGTCCTTGATGTATAGGGGAGCAGTGGCTGATGAATGTATGTCCTTCCTTTTATTTTGTAGGGGAAGAGTTCTAATAAAATTAGGGGCCCAGTCATTGACACCAGCAATGAAACCTATCATATGTTTATATCAATTTTGCCCTCTTTCCCATTCTCCTCTCTAGCTTGTGTGTGTGCATCATCATCATCTGATCTCAGGCCTCCCATACTGATAGAAATGTACTCTCTGTAGATTGTTGTATTTGGCAAGATATTTATTTGTAGTAGTAAGATTTCATATGGAAAAGATATTAAGCTAAATCAATTAATAGCCTAACTAAAGTAATAAGCTTTTGATAAAATCTGAATTCCTGCTCTAATTTAAGCTAATTGCAAACTTTGTATTTTCAATATACTATTCAAAATCTTAAATGAAGAACAATTTAACATAATAAATTAAAAATTCCCACCCAGTCCTCTACTCCATAGAACGCATTTACAAGACTGTCTTCAGAGAAGCACAGACAAATTAGATAAATCTGCATTTGGAATCTTTTGAAGCAATAGAAAATAAACTTTAGCAAATGTGTATCTGCTAAAGGACAACAGATCAAGTATAGAAAGCAGCACACCTATTGAAATGCAATGGGATTTAATGGCTCTCCCTTTTCACATGTGAGAAGATTCTGGGGCTTGAGATCATTTGTCACCACAGTCATGTCATATTCTGTTGAAATAAAGCAAATACTCTAAGTTTTATTGTTACCCTGTAGAAAGTCTCAAAAAATGAGTATACTCTCTGTTCCAGTAATTCTATTTGAAGTTTATCCAACTCATAAATCTGAAACACAGAAAGGGACCTTCATATTGGATGCTTATGGCAACATTAAGCGAATTAGAAGTGGGCTAGAGAGATGGTTTGCTCTTCCAGAGGTCTTGAGTTCAATTTTCAGCAACAACATGGTAGCTCACAACCATCTGTAATGGGATCCAATGCCCTCTTCTGGTGTGTCTGAGGACGACCACATATGTACTCACACACTTAATTAATTAATTCTTGAATAAAATAAAACAAGTAAAAGGAAAGAAAAAGAAAACTAGAATCAACAAAGCCCCTTCAAAACTAAGGTTTAAGTGTCATAAAAACTGACAAGCAATATTAACAATATTTTTATATGCAAAATTATAATTGGTAGAAAAAATAGAATAATTTTACTCATGTTCCTTAAACTAGTAATTCTTCAACCTTTTCAGCCTGACTGATAAACACATTCAATTGTATTTTTATTTAATTGTTAAGATGATTTGAATTTTAATGTTTTTCATTTTGAATGAATTTTAATAATATTTTACAACAAAGGTACACATATATAGGACAGTAATCTCCCCGTTTTTTTATTTCCAATCAAGGATAAATTTATGTGTCAACAACATTTCTTTGAACTTCATTCACATCAATAGGACAGTGTTCATTCGACAGTATGGAGTGGAAGTACTGCAAAACGAAGTAAATATGGGTTCTGCCCCATCAGATCTCTTTGCCATTTATTTTTGTTATTCCTTATACTTAATTTTCTTGAAATTCTGTTTTGTCTCTTTACCCCAAAGCTGCAAGAAGCCTACAATTGTTACCAGGACACTGGTTTGTAAGAGGAGCTTTAATTACACTTTGCTGTCATCAAAATTAAAACAAAGGCTTTAGTGATTTTTCTACTAAACTTTTTTCATTTATGAAAATGTCAGGCTTCATGTAAATGCAGTTAATTTAAGTGAGAATAATTGATTGCCTGGCTTAGATAGTTCATGAAATTGGAGACATGGTAGGTATAAAGTTCAAAGTGAAGTACTTCAGAGTTAGGCAGCAAATTGAAAATGTTTTATTTGTAGGGTTGAATAGTAGATCTGTGTGTAGGCATAAAATTTCTCAACCTGCTTTAATAAGGGTTCAACCTTCCCTCTAGCTCAGCACCCACCGGAAGTAGTGGAGAAGAGAGCTTATTAGGACATGGGGAAGTGGATCTCTTTAGAAATAGTTCTTTGTGGCAATTTCAATCTCTGTTGTCCTCAGTCCAGTCCACTAGCACACAGCAAACATGAATCAGCTTCAGACCAGTCCACTGGGCAGCCATTACACAAGAACCAGCAGGTGCATTTCAGTCCACTTGGCAGACACCACACATAAACAAGCAAGGACAGCTTAATCCAGAGGAAACCCCAAGGTTCAACAACCAGCCCAAGTGTGCAGAAGTGGTAAGAAGCCCATGAACCTCACAAGAAGTTCTGGTGCAAGTTTCTTTCTATGAAGTCCCCACAAGCAGAGCTCAGCAATGCAAAGTAAGGCAAAACAATGCTTCCATTAGAGAAGAATAGTAAGACAGAGCAAAGCAAACCAATGCTCCAGCTTCCACTGTCTTTGAGGTCATATTTATGTTCTTTCTAACATACACATCCTTTCATGTGTCTTCCCTAGCAGAACATCCTTTTACCTGGGTCTGCATCAGGAAAACATCCTTTCACCTATGTACCTCAATAAAATATCATTTGACATAACTGACTTTCCAAAGAAACCAGAAGTTTCCATTTCATCTGTGAGTATCCATCATTGCATTACAACTTAAATACATTTATATGCACAGTATCAGAAATGTTAATGAGCTACTGATAAGTGCCACACCCACTCCAGTGAAAACTGCGTGACAGGCCCAAAAGCTTTGATGCAGTTCTGAGGCAAAAAGTTTAACAGAAACTTAGTCTACTGGAGTCTTGGCATCCCATAGCACGAATGCTCCAAACTTGTTTCTATGTCAGTCGGTGAATGGATCTGTGTGCTTTCCTTCAATATTGTTTTATTATAAGTGCCTCCAAGGAATGATTTTGACATATAGCTAAGTTAGATTAGCCTCCACCAGTGTTCGAATATCCTAGGTAATCATTGAGCCAACCTTGGGTTTTGAATTTTGTAAGAATGTTACTCATTCAGATGAAAAAGCCTTCAGTTTGACAGAGAGATAGTGAAAGAAATCAGGCATTACAATTTACTGGAAAAGAGCTAGAAATCTCAGGTCTAGTTCTACAAAGTAAACTCAGAATAACAGCCAAGTCATTCCCATTTGCAGGAATTTACAATGGCCTAGGGAGAAGGTGGATTAACTATGGCAAGAGCAAGAAGCTCTTGTCCCTGGCTTCCAAGAATAAGCTGAGCTTAGGTGGGGCTGCTTTTTATCCCAGTTGTAAACACTGATTTTTGTCCCATTTGTAAACATTGTCTGGTTTCTGTAAGGTTTTGTGTATGCATTTCTCTATTTTGTGTAGAGTCTTTTTGCATTGGGCAACCTCCGTCTACCTTGGATAACCTTAATGTATCACCTAACTTCCTTGCTTTTTTCAGACTTATAAGTCTGATGTGCGCTTTGAAAAATTACACTCTCTCTGGTGTTCATGTCTGTTTGTCACTCACCACAGACTCCTTGCCCACCTGAGTACCGGGACCCTGATTCTCCCATGAGTTGAGGGACAGACTGAGTCCAGTCTGTGGCGGATAATAAGTCTAGGGATAGGATCTATGCAATTCCAAACCCTTCAAGTTTTTTCAAATAAAATAATATTTTGAAGGCATAAATTTGTGAGCACATGGGTCTAATTTTTATTTTTTACTTAATTAAATGAAACAATTATATTTGGAGTCATGAAGGAGTTGTTTTCTCATCTTCTATTTACTTCTCATGGTATATTGAGTAAGACTGAGATTCTCACCTTCAATATTTGAAATGTGGATTAAACATAACTGTTCCTAAAGTACTATGATATATTGTTGAGATTCAAAAGAAGGTCATAATAAGGAAGTCACAATAGAACATATCAATGGATAGAGTAGGTGGGGTAGATAGCTTGGCACATAAGTTTGCAAGTTAAGCTCTTGCAATGGCCCTAAGTTAAGTTCCCAGCATCTACATAATGGTTTACAACTACCCATAATTCTAGTTCCAGGGTATTTGATAACCTCTTTTGACTTCCGTACATACCAGACACAGATGTGATGCATATACACATCTTCAGATAACACACCAAAATACATAAAGCACAGATATATAGATAGATAACAATGAATTTAAAATGGCTACACACATATGGCAGTGTTTGAGCACTGCATAGAGCAAGAAACAATGGCATATGCTGGAGAAGGCTTCACAGAAGATACAATTGCACTGTCTGAAACCTGTGCAGTCTTTAGAGATGACAAGTGTATTGGCTGGTTTTGTGTGTCAACTTGACACAGGCTGGAGTTATCACAGAGAAAGGAGCTTCAGTTGGGGAAATGCCTCCACGAGATCCAGCTGTAAGGCATTTTCTCAATTAGTGATCAAGGGGGAAAGACCCCTTGTGGGTGGTGCCATCTCTGGGCTGGCACTCTTGGGTTCTATAAGAGAGCAGGCTGAGCAAGCCAGGGGAAGCAGGCCAGTAGAGAACATCCCTCCATGGCCTCTGCATCAGCTCCTGCTTCCTGACCTGCTTGAGTTCCAGTCCTGACTTCCTTGGTGATGAACAGCTATATGGAAGTGTAAGCTGAATAATCCCTTTCCTCCCCAACTTGCTTCTTGGTCATGATGTTTGTGCAAGAATAGAAACCATGACTAAGACAACAAGAGAGATGACAATAGTCAGAATGTGTATGTTTAGGAAATGATGATTTGTAAGTAATGGGACAGAGGGCTGCAACCAATGTGAAATTTATATAGCAACAGAGTAGAGTCTAGACCTCATATTCTTGTAAAATATTTATTATGTTTATCATGACTTCTTAAAAATAATAACCAACTAATGTATCCCAAACCAAATTTTCACTAGTTATACATTCCCTCAATAGAGAAGATAAACATTACTGAAATGTATTAAGCTTTATTAATCGTGCTATAGGTTTTCTTTACAATTAACTTTGAAAGAAAGAAAACATTTTATGAATACTGTATTTTTACTCTGAGGTCATTTCCCTTGCCTGAAGAAGAATAAACTTCAGGGATCTATCAGCCCCACCCAACTTATCAAAACTTCCATAACACACATCTAAAAGTTTTTCTGCTCTTTAAATTTGCTCCTAAGTGTATTATGACATCAGATATTGGTCTTACTGTTTAAGTTTTAGGTATCTGATAAAAAACAGTACCCACATCATTGTGTGACCATTCATTCATGTACTTACTAAAATCCTTAAAGCAACCGTCAGTCAGTAGTCTTCACTGCTGCTGTCCCTATATGGATAGAGTCTTTCTGTTTGCACTTGAGGACCATTTGTTTATAATAGACGCCAGTATTTTGCATGCTTACCAACCTTTACAAAGAGAAAATGAAGTGTCACATTGTTTCTTTTCAACAGAATAGAAAAAAATTGAGGGTGTCATTCAAAATAGTGGCCACCACAGTTTTTTTTTCCATTTTTTATTAGATATTTTCTTAATTTACATTTCAAAAGCTATCCCGAAAGTTCCCTATACCCCGCTCTGCTTCCCTGCCCACCCACTCCCACTTCTTGGCCCTGGTGTTCCCTATATTGGGGCATATAAAATTTGCAATACCAAGGGGACTCTCTTCCCAATGATGGCCGACTAGGCCATCTTCTGCTACATATGCAGCTAGAGACACGAGCTCTGGGGTTTCTGGTTAGTTCATATTGTTGTTCCTCTTATAGGGTTGCCGACCCCTTCAGCTTCTGGGGTTCTATCTCTAGCTTCTCCATTGTGGGCCCCATGTTCCCTTTTATAGATGACTGTGAGCATCCACTTCTGTATTTTCCAGGCACTGGCATAGCGTCATACAAGACAGCTATATCAGGGTCCCTTCAGGAAACTCTTGCTGTCCTATGCAATAGTGTCTGAGTCTGGTGACTGACTATGGGATGGATCCCCCGGTGGGATTAGTCTCTAGATGGTCCATCCTTTCGTCTTAGCTCCAAACTTTTTCTCTGTAACTCCTTGAAAGGAGACAAAGTTTGGAGCTAAGATGAAAGGATGGACCATCTAGAGGCCACCACAGTTTTAATTCTTCCATTTAACGTTAAAATGAATTATTTTTGTTCTGTTTGCTCTCAGTTCAGAGGGGCTCCATGTGACAAAGAAATCAGACAGCTTCTGGGGGACACTGCACATCATGAGAGTGCTCAGGTTTTCTAAGAATTCCAGGGCGTCATTTGCTATGTTGAATGGCCAGTGGCCATCAGGTCACACAGTGTGAAGATGTTGACGTGGTGCTCCTCTGTGCTTCCCTTGCCATGCTTCCTCCCCACCACACGGATTCTCATCTGTCCTTAAGGGCTTTCATTGTGGTTTTCCATGTACTCTCTCTCAGCATTAAACTTATAAGCTATTTCTAAATGTCTCCTTCTAACCCCAACCTCTGCTGTGAGCTACAAACTCAACTATCTAAATTTGCATATCTGTTGGAACATTCCCAGAGTATCTCTCCCTCTTTTCAAAATTAACCCCATATTTCCCATATTTCTTAGAACTTGCTGAAGCCTCGGCCTGTCATTGACCCATTCCTCCCACAAACCAGTTCCAAGTGAGGTAGATGGCACATCTCTAGAAACATACAATTTCTTTTTGTTTATTTCTAGCATCATATACTTGCTCCTAACCTTTATTACACCATGCTTCAACTGCTAAAATGCCCTCTTAAATAATTCCCCGTCTCAGGTCCACGCCTCCCCTTCATTTTTAGTAATCAAAAGAAACTGAAAACATAAACAATAAGGTTTTCATCCATAAGCACATGGAAATGTTTAAAACATTTCCATAGTCTCAGTTTTCCTTAAGGAAAAGCAATTGTACTGTTTAGTCTGCATGCACAGGCCAATGTGACATGCCAATTATTACTCAGGCTTCATTCTTGTTACTTTCTTCTATGCATCCAGGGTTCCAGGCACAACTAGACCCTTTGGTGATTTTTTTAAGTTCCTACATTCTTTTCTGGGGTGACTCTGCAGGATCCTTTTTTGTGGAACTGCTTTCCCTTTGTCAAATTCCACTCCTTTTAAGAGGCAGCTCAGGCTCATTTTATTTCTTAAGAGTCTGTCTTTCCCCCTCATTCACATACCTGCTAAGTGCACTCTGCTGTAGTCTCTATCATATTGATCTTGTTCGTACATTTACATATTTATATCCCCTATTTATCATAAGAATTTAAAAAGTAGAGGTCATATGTTCTATTTCTAGAGCCCAAACAACCTCACCTAGAATAAAAGTATAGTAAATAAGAACCTGACACAAGAATGTCTCTTAAAGATAGAAAATGAAAGTGCAAAGTTTGTAACTCTCCAGAGTCAATGCTTTTCATAATTATAATGGAAAGGGCCATATATATATATATATATATATATATGCACCTTTCTCCAGAAGTACTCCCTGGGCTTGAGGACCACAGTCCCACAGTCTGACAACATCAGCCAACACCTCAACATCAATACTGCTGAAAGGCACACTTATTTACCTTCAGTTTCACTGCTTGCTTAAAGTCACATGGAAAGGAAGGAGAGGAGATTCTAATTCAGTCCATTCTGGATTGCCAAGCATATGCAACATGGTCAAAACAAGCAATAATTTTCACCCTAAGTTACTTAATAAAGAAATCTTCCCCTGAAAGAAGCAGCCAATTATGCAAAGGAGGAGCTTTGCTAAAGCAAACATTACGTTTGATTGCCAAGTAGCACACTGATCTATGAATTCTGAAACATATGCATTCAGGTTATTCGCTGTTTTCTCTAAGGATGAGGAAGGCAATGAGGTGGGTTGGATAGACAGTATATACATTTGCATAGCTAAGTGTGTATACACTGATGATTCTTCAAGATGCAGGAAGGCTATGCCGTAAGATGTAGTTTAAAATGCTTACTACTTGCAGAATAGAAATGCTACTAGCTCTGCTCTTATGTGAAAATTCTGAGAAAAATTCCTATTCACTGAATTTACAAGCAAAAGAAAATTGTTAAAAACTAATGGAATCCAAAACAAACAAACAAGTTAGAAATGAGACTATAGATCATAAAATAGCTGTATGATAAAGATGTGATTTCATATTTGTGAAACTATTTAATTTTCATAGCAATCTCTCATGGTAGGCATAATCACTACACCATTTTAGGAGAGATCAATGAGGTTAAATAACTGTTCTAAAGTTATAACCAGGAATACAAAGTTCGAATATCTGATTTAGGTCTATCCTCTTAGTCACTAAAATATACTACCTATGGGTGCCACATAAAAGACAGGCATACATGTGTGCTTGAATTCAAGTCATAACTGGTATACATCTGTATATGCATAGATGGCATTTAAATGCATACACTATATAGATGAATATGTCCAGCTGTTTTCCATATATATATATATATATATATATATATATATATATATATATATGTATATAATGGAAACATATATATTTGTATACACGTATATAAAAACATAAAATATGCAATAAAATAAAATATAATTGTACCCATAGTATTAATAATTCTTTCTACTAAGGTGCAGTTGGGCCCCCAAATTCAAAAACATAAAAATGAGGACAGAATTTTCCCTCATGATTATATGTTTAAAAAAATGATTTCCAAGAAATATTGTTTAATCACTTCAGGGAAGCAGACTTTCTAGAGGCTGTAGCCAAGTAAAACTTTTGAAAATTGTTTTTGTAATGTTTACTCAGTGAGATCATATTTTCATTGCCCTGATGAAGTACAGGTGCAAAATCTAAACATCTCATTCCCACCGTGCCATTTCCTGCTGAGTTCCTTTCTCAGCATGGCAGAAATCCTTCTACCTTTTCTGCTCTTACCTCTGTCCTCCACACTTGTGGTTCTCACAGGCTCTCCTGAAGACAAAGCAGAAGGAAATTCCTATTCACTGAATAGTATTGACAAGGTGTCAGTAATGTACTGAGCAACATTAGCTAGATCACTTAACCCACTCAAACACAGTGACATGGGCTGCATGATTGCCCTTGAGTACTCTCGAGTATCCCATTGTAACTGCCCAGTTACACTCTGGTGAAAAAGGAGAAAAGATAGATTTCAAATTTGAACATCCAGACCCACACAGGCTGTTGTTATTGGACAATTGTCTATTTTTTTTTACAATATATTACAATAATTAGAAGCTCACATATGTCAAACATTTTGACATCCTTATTGTGTACTATATATCCCATAATAACCGCCTATTATTGTCATAGGAGAAACAGAACCCTGGGGAGTTAGTGCACTTTAACCAAAGCTACCCAGAGAGAGTGGAAGTGGCCATTTGGAATATAGGAAATGATATTTCCTTATCACTACTTTTTTTGTTGTTGTTGTTTAGAAACCAATGAAACTAAATGGATTTGAACCAAACTGAAAGCTATAGGTTGTTTGCCCATCTACGTTGCCAGTGACAGTTCACACAGACCAGATGGAAGGAATGATTCCTTCTAATGGTGCTAGGAGGTGAAGGTGTCATCTTGTTTTCACAAGCTACACAGCAGCACCCTTGCCTGGAGCCCCTGCTCCCTCACTAAGGGCCAGAGCTGCCAACTGTTAATCAGAAAGGTAAGGGGCTCTGCTGGGAATTCAAATCCACATATATTCTCGCATGGAAGCTAAAATCTTTTTTTTTTTTTTTTTTTTTTTTTTAATGCTTCTTAATTCAATCACACACCCAACTGGCAATCTTGCATATCAAAATGGGAATCCTGGGAGGCTGTTGGAATATGCAGATCAACAGAAGCTAATTAGCATTAACTTGCAGCCATCCTGAACTGATTGGCAGCACAGCTGTGGGGACCCAACAAAACATGCTGAGTCGCATGTTTGTCAGGCCACCTGCCACTTGGCAGAATCCAAAATAGTGCAAGCACTAAGCCATAATAACTAGGTGACCCTAAGTTGGGAGGAATAGAGAGCAGACACATTTGGATTGCACAGTAATTAGTACTGCCTTCACCTGACATGCACCCAACAATTGCATACCTTCCTCATCTGACGTGTGTTGATGTCTTAATTCAGATTGACTGCTTCTTCCTAAGGCTATTGGTTTCCCATGAAGCTTGTAATCTTAACTCTTGATGCCTGCAGCCTGCCAGAGCTTCAGGCATGGAGACTCTTGGTGTAGCTGAGGTGCCAGATTCTGTCTCCTGGAGCTTCCTTGGCTGACCCTTTTTAAATGTATGAATAAATACAGAAGACATTAGGGCAAGTAGAGAGAGAACCGGTGCCCAAGATGTTCTGAGATATCATGGGCATTTTGCTGACTTTTCTAGTGTTATTAAAATTATTAATTTGCTCTGATAGTTAATAGTGCCCAGAAATCATATCACTTTTAGCCTGCTTACAGCCACTGCCTGTAACCTCCTTCTCTGTTTGCCTGTGGCTTGGAAAAAAACCTAAAATCATACTGTATTCAGAACGGGTAAAAATCAGCTATATGATGGCCAAATAGGCTTCAGTTTGTATATGTGCTCTGGCCAGTTTGCGGTGGAAGCTGGAGTCTTAGATAGAAATGGCTCTTGAAGCCACATTCTGACTTGGGTGAAGGAGATAAGAGGATGGTATCAATATTCTATTGACAAATAGGTGTGTCCTGTAACTTAAATTGCTTTTAACTTTGGACTGTTTTCTTGCAGCAAGTTTGCATGGGGAGTGGGGGGTGGGGGGAAGGGAGATGTCATCATTTGCTGGAAAAGGAAAAATAGAGTTACACAGATAAATGAGGTAACTCAAACTGAGCGATCTTAATGGCACTAAAGAGAAGGAATCAAAAATTAAGATATTATTTTTAAGGAATTCAAGATACTTTAGTGCCATTCTGGCAGACATCAAAAGTCAGTCATTTGATAGATGAGTGCAGAGTCGGGCTTGTATAGTAATCAAGGTCAGTGAAGGTTGGTCCAAGATTAGAGTATAGCCATTGCTTCTGTTCCTGCTGTTGTCTAAGACGTGAAAGATGTCACTCAGTTAAAGAAGGGTGGCCAGCATATAGGAGGGCAGGGACACATGGGCAGCTCTTTTTGCTTCCAGTCTTTTTGGTCTTGTCCATAAAGCTCAAAGTTTTGTTTTTTTTGTTTTTTTTCATTGGGTCAGGGCACACAGCAAACACTCCAGGAGATTGTTTCTTCTGTTCTTACTGTCCTCTATGAATCAGATATCCTTGACTTAATTTTATAGAGTGATTTTATGAGAGGCTGACTAAGTGTTCAAAGCAACAGCCCGATACAAGTTCGAGTCTTTGGGGCTCCAAATCCTCTGTTCTTAACAAGACTATCACAGAGATAATGGCAAAATGATAGTCCTAAAAATAAGTAAATGTTTAAATGAAAATGTGAGCAGCAAATTAAAATAAGGAGAGGTTGAGACTTAATGGACTAAATTTTTGTGCACATAAGACTGCATGGCAGTGGGATGGAAAGTAGATTCTACAGTGTAGCCAAAGTGTGTGTACACTGCGCAACAAATGGGTAATAACGCTTATTCCGCTTTCTTCAAGAGTTCTGGTTTCATCCTCATTTCTATCCTCCTGCTCAGGATATTTCTTCCACCACCAGCCCATGAATGCGTCTTACTTCTTTGATGGCAGTTTTTAGAAGAATTGTCTGGTTGTGCCAGACTCTGCCACCTAAAACTATTCATTAGGCAAACAGAGTAGTATGGGTTCAAATATCCACAATCTTCTAGTTTATCACAGATCCACCAACAGACTCAACAGAGACAGGCCTGTTGTGAGAGAGAAGAGGGGACTTCTAGGGCATCTCTTATTTCATGGATGAAGTGTCTGGCCTTAGTGGTAAACAATGCCTAGCCCCACAGAGACTAGATGTGCCAGGGTAAGGGGATAAAAAGGGGAGACCTCTACCCTCTCAGAGGGGACGGCTTTAGAGTATGGGGATGAAGGGAGGGACTGGGGGTGTAGACAGCAATAGGGATGTAAAGTGAATAAATAAATTAATTTTAAGAATCTGCATAAATTCTGAAACATCTCAACTTTCATTGGTATCAACCTTTCTGAACCATGTTCTGTGGTTTTTGAAGTGCTTTTCTGGTGGTGGTGAGGGGGGCAGCAAATGAACCCAAAAGACTAATTCAAGAAAAGGAATGTTGTCAGTTAAAAGACAAAAAGCTACCCAAGATAACTGAAGAGAGACATGCAGGCTCTCCCAAAGTCATGGGAAGACTTCCTCCCTCTCAATCAAGTTTAACTTCCTTTTATGTAAATATATCCTATAAATACAGTGATCTAATATGTGACCATTTTACTTGGCATATTTTGCTAGCGTAATGAAATTCACTAATGTAGAAGTAGTATATTTCTTTCTGTTACCAAGTATTATTCTTCCGTATGGATGTACCACATGGTTTTCTATTTTCCAGTTGATAGTGTTTGCTTGTTTTCACCCTTAGTAATAATGACCCATTGAACGTTCACATTCAAGTTTTAGCAGTTACTTTCATAACCACTAATTATTTCCCTTGCATAAATATCAAAGAGTAATTTGTTTTTGTCATATTGAAGTATATTACAAAAGAAAATAGGAAGTTTCGCAATGCAATTACATTATTTTGCATTCAAATTTCCACTTTTTCCATGTTCATATACAGAGTCCATTGTTTTTTCTTTCTGTCTTTGACTATAGCCTTTTTAGGATTATGTTTTAATTCATATTTCTCTAATTCCTATAGATGTTAAACTGTATTTATAGCATTCTTGGTCATTTATATACCTTCTTTGTTGGAATTTCATCCGCTCAATTATTTTCACATTAAATATTGTTTGATTTAAATTATTAAATTATTTTTTCTGAATACAAGTTCTTTATCAAATATACAATCCTTAGATATTCTTCCATACCTGTTGTATCATCTTTCATTTAGTTTTAGCATTATTCTTTGAAGTGTTTCTGTATTATGTGAGGATTATTTTTTCAGAGGTGTCAAAACTTGCTTTCAAAAAATACTTTCCTATATTTACTGTTTTAGACATTTGTATAGTTAGCTTTTGTATTGAAACCTAAAGTCTATTCGAAGGTATATGTTATATATCATATTAAGTGAGAGGGTAAATTCACTCTTTGGCTCATGTCTATCTGTTGTCCCAGAATTCTCTGTTCAATGATAATCCTTTCTGCCTTGACTTGTCTCCACACTTCTGGGAATGATCACCCTTTTATCATTCCAGGCTCATGATAATATTCTTTTCCTTATCACTATCTACTTGGTACACAGATATAGTTTCTTCTTTTACTTTGAAGAACATGTACTTGAAAGCACAACCTTGTCCAGGATGCTATATATGCTGGATAAGCTAGGTAAATCAAGATTGGATTTTATAGGATTTTAAAGCTAATTGAATATGAAAATTGAGCACCAAATTGTTATGCTCTCTATGATTTTGTTTAGTCTTCTCTGAAAACATTGTGAACTTACAGCAGGAGGCATTCTGTAACTGTACAGACTCTAAAGAACGTGTGAGGCAGGCCAGGGAGCCCATCATATTGCAACACTGAATCCTGAGCATCTAACATGTTAACCTGCTATATGTCTGTACTCATGTAGAGAGCAATTTTATCCCACTTCTGTCACTTCTATCCTGTTTGTTGTCTTCATAGTTTCATTGTGCATCAAATGCAGATGTTTGATCTGCAATTTATAGTTTCTAAATCTGCAGTTTATAAAAGTTTCACACGAAAAGTACAACTGCCATTGGATGCCACTAAAGATCACAGAAGTGCCTTCCTGCATGGATCCTGCTGGTGGCCAAGCATATTGGGATGATTTCCGGTCCCTTTCTGCTTCCAGTGTCACCACCAGTGGCTGAAGCCCACATTCCAGGAAAACTTGATATTGGTCCTTGTTTAGGACATGGTTTTAATGTTGAACTCCAACTCTGTTTTGTGGACAGAACCTTGGCAACACTTTCAAATCTTAGTATCGGAAGATGCTCTTGTATGTACTGAAGCACTCAAGAAATGCATGTCGGGTAATTCCATGTGGCAGTGCTTACATAAGGACCTGAGGTTGGCAGGAAAAGACACAATCTCTGTCCTCAAGAAGCTTGAAATACAGTAGGAAGGGAGGACACTCAGTTCTCAGCTGCCTCTCAGAGTGCTAGATGAGAGGAATGAATAATGTGCTCTGGGAGTCAGGAGAAGGGAGGAGTGGTGTTGCCTGGGGCTGGGGAAGTGTGTTTATTTTGCTGGTGAGATACTCTTTCCTCCGTGGAAGCCCTGAGGATAATTTTTACACATACTCATTTGGCATAATAATATTTGTACAATATTTTACTGTCCTCAGATCATAAGGGAAGGGATTCATATGGCATAGCAGGACAAGCAGCACCAGTCTAACACTGGTTTAATACTTGCAAAGACTTCGCAGGCATTGCTGTGTAGGAACCCGGAAAGATCCTAATTACTTGTGACAGTGGATGTAAATTGAAACTTGCTGGACAAACAAGTCCCAGAATATCTTCCCCTCTTCCAGTGTTAGGAAAATAATTTTCCTTTCTTTCTTTTCTCTCCTTTGCCTTCTCTCCCCTCCCCCCTTTCATCTTCAAGCATTTTATACATTTCCCCCCCCCCATGCGTTAGACCTTGTGCTAGGTGTGAGTGGCTAAAACAGTCTCACTAGGGAGACATAAGTAAACAGATCAGCTAATTGCTGGACACAGACCCGAGCAGAATTACAGTATGCTGGTGGTGCTGGGTGCTACTGCAAACAAACCTAGGAATTCCTTCATCTCAGAGGCCAACAAGGTTTCTGAGAGGAGAGAATAGTTGAGTGGGTTCTAGAAGGATGCACTGAACATTACTTATTTCATGTGGCAGGTCTGACTGGTCACCCACAGCAGAACTTTTTAACCCAGTGTTTTGCCTTCTACAGCTTTAGTTACGCTTGTTCAGGACAAGTGACTACCGTACAATAAGAACAATAAGCTATTTTTAAGAGGGACTTTAAAAATAAAGTTTAAAAATTAAATTTAAATTTAGTATTTTTAAAATGAAAATACAGCTAGACTATTCCTCCCTTCCCTTGCCTGTTACCAACCATCCTATGTCCTGCTAATCCACCCCTCCTGTGCTTTCTTTCCCTCTTAAATTTATGGCTTCTTCTTTTTTTTTATTGTAATTGACAAACAAGTGCACACACACACACACACACACACATGCCTGATGAGTCAATTGTTTGTTAATATATGATTTCAGAGCTGACCACTTTGTATTGGATAACTAATTAGGGGTTCAAACCTGGCAAGGCTCATTTGGGTTCAGCAACTATTGGTTGCTTATATTCCTGTGTCTAGGGGTGGGGCACCATGTGATTTTCCCCTTTCTGCATTAGCACGTCTATCAATATTGTTATTGTTCAGCTCTTGTTTAGACAGCCATTTGTAAGACACACAGTCTCACAGAAGAATTATAATCTTCTGGCCCTTGTAAAATTTCTGTCTGTCCCTTCTTCTACAATTTTCCCTGAGCCTAAAGTTACATGCAATACATATTAGGTCTATGTGTATGATAAAGGAAACATATCATTTTATAGTTAAGAAAAATTATACACAACATACATACATATATATAGACAGACATATATATTATTGGATTTTATGCTACTTGAAATGTTACTGAAGGAGCTGTTTTGTAATTGTATGTTAGGTCTGGGTTCACCATCATCTGTTTATCTCTGTATGGTGTCTAGCTGTGGTATCCATTCTCTGTAAAATGAAGTTTCCTTGATAAAGGGTGATAGCTATACTTATCCATGGGTAAAGGAATAATGTCTATGATAGTTAGGAGTTATGCCAGTCTAATAAAGTGGCAGTGATTTATTCTATTCTAAGATCCATGACCTTACTAGCCTTGGGAAGCTGGTTAAGTTTTTAGTCCCAGACATGATTTCCCTCCTGCCAAGTGGGCATTCATTAAGTACATTTAGACAGTTATCACCAAGGTATAATAAGTACCACTACTAAAGCTTCAGGAATACCCATGCTGGTCAGTGTTGTAGTTCATAGGCATCCTAGCTGGACAGGATTACTGACTCTTCCTCTTCCCCACAATTTGCATACTTTCTGGCACTTTGAAAGCTAGGGTGCAGGAAAGAGACTTTCAAGTTAGATCCAGCTGAAACCATATGAATCGTGTGTAGTATGTACAGTGTCTTCAGCAATAGTGGATTGCCTTCAATGTCTGAGAGAAAACCAAGGGCAACACCTATATTATATATTTATATATAATATGTATATAATATATATTACATGTAACTTTAGGTAAATATAAAATAATATGATTCCTTGAGACCTTTTCAAACAATGTTGATGATCTTTGTTCCTTTTCCCGGTTTTTTGATCTAACCCCACCTCTAAAGCTACCTCCCCATTTTTCCTATTTACCACTTCATATCACTTGTGTCTTGCTATTACACTGTACTTGTTAGTTTTTTGTAAACTTGACCCAAATCAGAGTTATCTGGGAGTCTGTAACTACTTGAGAAATGCCTCCATAAGATTGGCCTATAAGTAAACCTGTTGGGAGAATCTTTGTAAGATGTTTCTCTGTCCTTCTTCACCTGATAGGCAGGACTTCCAAGGAGAAAGGGGAACTCCGGTAAAGAATCAGATATGGGGGTATTTTCACCAGCTAGACAGAAAGGGGGTCATACATTAAGGAATATCAGTGCTGTTATTGGGAGTTGGCAACTCCCAATTTGCTATTGACTCTTGTTTCTCATAATGATAGAAACCTAAATAAGGCTACAATTGATAATTTACTGTATGCAATTTTTAAACTAAGCTTTATTATATATTATATACATAGATATGATATATATATAAAGTTAGATTTTATCATATATAAATATGCTAAGAATTGAGTATTTTCCATGATTGCAACATATCCTGAGGGTCTTGGAATATGTGCCCTATGGATAGAAGGTACTACAACTAGTTCCTGGACAATTGTAGAAAAATAAGCAATCATAAGCTGATTCTGCACAGGAATAATATTTATACATTAACATTTTATTCCTGAAATACTATGCAAGAAATGTGGAATTGCTAACAAAAATATGGTTCGTTTACAAAATGGAACACAATAAGTTGGAAAGTGTCCTTTCCTGGTAGCTCAGTTAATCTAAGTTAGACCTTCCAGGCAGTCTCTTCCAGGCTCACAGGTCTCTGCTTCATCCAGGTGGCTAAACTTATCTCAGAGTTTTCTTTGCAGCTTGGCTCCTCTGGCAGTCTCTTGTACTTTTAATTATTTAGCCTTCCATCCTTCCTTCCTTCCTTCCTTCCTTCCTTCCTTCCTTCCTTCCTTCCTTCCTTCCTTCCTTCCTTCCTCCTTCCTTTCATTTTGTTTTTTGTTGTTTCTTTGGTTTTTCAAGACAGAGTTTCTCTGTGTAGCCCTGGCTGTCCTGGAACTCACTCTGTAGACCAGGCTGGCCTCGAACTCAGATCTGCCTGCCTCTGCCTCCCAAGTGCTGGGATTAAAGGTGTGTGTCACCACTTCCTGGCTTATTATTTATTCTTAAGGAGGGCTTTTAAAAGCCTAGTGAACCTGGTCAATTTCAGAGATTTGCTGAAACTGTTTTAAATTGTTTACTTTCTGTCTTTTTTTTATTAGATATTTTCTTTATTTACACTTCAAATGCTATCCCAAAAGTCCCCTATACCCTCCCCCACTCTGCTCCCCAACCCACCCACTCCTGCTTCCTGGCACTGGCAATCCCCTGTACTGGGGCATATAATCTTTGCAAGAAAAAGGGCCTCTCCTCCCAATGATGGCCAAATAGGCCATCTTCTGCTACATATGCAGCTAGAGACACAAGCTCAGTGGGTACTGATTAGTTCATATTGCTGTTCTTCCTATAGGTTACAGATGCCTTCAGCTCCTTGGGTACTTTCTCCAGCTCCTCCATTGGGGCGTCCTGTGTTCTATCCAATAGATGACTGTGAGCATCCACCTCTGTATTTGCCAGGCACTGGCATCGCCTCACAAGAGACAGTTATATCAGGGTCCTCTCAGCAAAATCTTGCTGGCATATACAATAGTGTCTGGGTTTGATGGCTGATTATGTATGGATCTCCAGGTAGGGCAGTCTCTGGATGGTCCTTCCCTTCTTCTCAAATCTAAACTTTGTCTTTGTAACTCCTTCCATGGATATTTTGTTCCCAATTCTAAGGAGGGACAAAGTATCCACATGTTGTTCTTCCTTCTTCTTGAGTTTCATGTGTTTTGCAAATTGTATCTTGGGTATTCTAAGTTTCTGGGCTAATATACACTTATCAGTGAGTGTATTTCATGTGAGTTCTTTTGTGATTTGGTTACCTCACTCAGAATGATATCCTCCAGATCCATTCAAATGCTTAAGAATTTCATAAATTCATTGTGTCCATTGTGCAAATGTACCACATTTTCTGTATCCATTCCTCTGTTGAGGGACATCTGGGTTCCTTCCAGCTCCTGTGATTATAAATAAGGCTGCTATGAACATAGTGGAGCATGTGTTTTTATTACCAGTTGGACCAAATTCTGGGTATATGCCCAGGAGAGGTATTGCTGGATCCTCCAGTAGTATTATGTCCAATTTTCTGAGGAACCACCAGACTGATTTCCAGAGTGATTGTACAAGCTTGCAATCCCATCAGCAATGGAGGAGTGTTCCTCTTTCTTCACATCTTTGCCAGCATCTGGTGTCACCTGAATTTTTGATCTTAGCCATTCTGACTGGTGTGAAGTGGAATCTCAGGATTGTTTTGATTTACATTTCCCTGATGATTGAGGCTGTTGAACAATTTTTCAGGTGCTTTTCAGCCATTCGGTATTCCTCAGTTGAGAATTTTTGTTTAGTTCTGTGTCCCATTTTATAATGGGGTTATTTGATTTTCAGGAGTCCAGCTTCTTGAGTTCTTTGTATATATTAGATGTTAGTTTCCTATCTGATTTAGGATGGTAAATATATTTCCCAATCAGTTGTTGGCCTTTTCCTCTTACTGACAGTGTCATTTGCCTCACACAAGCTTTGTAATTTTATGAGGACCCATTTGATTCTCAATATTAACAGCACAAGTCATTGCTGTTCTGTTCAGGAATTTTTCTCCTGTGCCCATATCTTTGAGGCTTTTCCCCACTTTCTCCTCTATAAGTTTTAGTGTCTCTGGTTTTATGTGCAGTGCCTTGATCCACTTGGACTTGAGCTTTGTACAAGTAGATAAAAATGGATCAATTCGCATTCTTCCACATGATAACCGCCAGTAAAGCCAGCGCTATTTGTTGAAAATACTGTCTTTTTTCCACTGGATGGTTTTAGCTCCCTTGTCAAAGATCAAGTGACCATAGGTGTGTGGGTTTATTTCGGGTCTTTAATTCTATTTCATTGATCTACCTGTCTGTTGCTGTTCCAGTATCATGCAGTTTTTACCACAATTGTTCTATAATACAGCTTGAGGTCAGGCATGGTGATTCCCCCAGCGGGTCTTCTATTGTTGAGAATAGTGTTTGCTATCCTTGGTTGTTTGTTATTCCAGGTGAATTTGAAGATTGCCCTTTCTAAGTCTGTGAATAATTGAGTTGGAATTTTGATGGGGATTACATTGAATCTGTAGATTGCTTTTGGCAAGATAGCCATATTTACTATATTAATCCTGCAAATCCATGAACATGGGAGATCTTTCCATCTTCTGAGGTCTTCTTCAATTTCTTTCTTCAGAGATTTGAAGTTCTTATCATATAGATCTTTCACTTCCTTAGTTAGAATCACACCACAGTATTTTATATTATTTGTGACTATTGTGAAGGGTGTTGTTTCCTTAATTTCTTTCTCAGCCTGTTTATCCTTTGTGTAGAGAAAGACCACTGATTTGTTTGAGTTAAAATTTTTTGTTGTTGTTTTTATTTTTTCGAGTCAGGGTTTCTCTGTATAGCCTTGACTGTCCTGAAACTTACTTTGTAGAGCAGGCTGGCCTTGAACTCAGAAATCTGCTTGCCTCTGCCCCCGAGTGCTGGGATTAAAGGCATGCTGCACCACGCCCAGCTTCTTGAGTTAATTTTATATCCAGCTACTGCACTGAAGGTGTTTATCAGGCTTAGGAGTTCTCTGCTGGAATTTTTAGGGTCACTTATATATACTATCATATCATCTGCAAATAGTGATATTTTGACTTCTTCCTTTCCAATTTGTATCTCCTTGTTCTCCTTTTGTTGTCTAATTGCTTTGGCTAGGATTTCAAGTACTATATTGAATAGGTAGTGAGAAAGTGGGTAGCCTTGTCCCTGATTTTAGTGGGAAACTTTTTGCTTCAAGTTTCTCTTCATTTAGTTTGATGTTGGCTACTGGTTTGCTGTATATTGCTTTTAATATGTTTATGTATAGACCTTGAATTCCTGATCTTTCCAAGACTTTTATCATGAATGGGTGTTGGATTTTGTCAAATGCTTTCTCAGCATCCAAGGAGATGATCATGTGGTTTTTGTCTTTGAGTTTTTTTATATAGTGGATTACGTTGATGGATTTCTGTATATTAAACCATCCCTGCACCCTGGGATGAAGTTTATTTGATCAGGATGAATGATCATTTTGATGTGTTTTTGGATTCTGTTTGTAAGTATTTTATTGAGTATTTTCATATTGATATTCATAAGGGAAATTGGTCTGAAATTCTCTTTCTTTGTTGTGTCTTTATGTGGTTTAGGTATCAGAGTAATTGAGGCTTCATAGAATGAATTGGTTAGAGTACCTACTATTTCTATTTTTTAGAATAGTTTGAGGAGAATTTGAATTAGGTCTTTGAAGGTCTCATACATCTTTGCAATAAACCCATCTTGTCCTGGGTTTTTTTTATTTGGAAGGTGATTAATTACTACTTTTTTTTGCTTTTTTTATTAGATATTTTCTTAATTTACATTTCAAATGCTATTCTGAAAGTCCCCTCCCCCCTCCTCCCTCCCTGCTCCCCTGCCCACCCACTCCCACTTCTTGGTCCTGGAATTCCCCTGTATTGGGGCATATAAAGATTGCAGTATCAAGGGGCCTCTCCTCCCAATGATGGCTGACTAGGCCATCTTCTGTTACATATGACGCTAGAGACACGAGTTCTGGGGGGTTCTGTTTATTTCATATTGTTGTTCCTCTTCTAGGGTTGCAGACCCCTTCAGCTTCTGGGGTTCTATCTCTAGCTTCTCCAATGTGGGCCCCGTGCTCCCTCTTATGGATGACTGTGAGCATCCACTTCTGTGGGAGTCAGCTATATCGGAGTCCCTTCAGTAAACACTTGCTGTCCTATGCAATAGTGTCTAAGTTTAGTGACTGATTATGGGATGGATCCCTGGTGGGTTAGTCTCTGTATGGTCCATCTTTTCATCTTACCTCTAAACTTTGTCTCTGTAACTCCTTTCATGGGTATTTTGTTTCCTATTCAAAGGAGGAATGAAGTATCCACACTCTGGTCTTCCTTCTTGATTTTCTTGTGTTTTGCATATTGTATCTTGGGTGTTCTAAGTATCTTGACTAATATCCATTTATCAGTGAGCACATATCCAATGACTTCTTTTGTGATTGGGTTACCTCACTAAGGATTATGTCCTCCAGATTCATCCATTTGCCCAAGAATTTCATGAATTCATTTTTTTTTAATAGCAGAATAGTACTCCATTGTGTAAATGTTCCATATTTTCTGTATCCATTCCTCTGTTGAGGGACATCTGGGTTCTTTCCAGCTTCTGGCTATTATAAATACGGCTGCTATGAACATAGTGGAGCATGTGTCCTTTTTACCAGTTGGAACATCTTCTGGGTATATGCCCAGGAGAGGTATTGCTTGATCCTCTGGTAGAACTATGTCCAATTTTCTGAGATAACGCCAGACTGACTTCCAGAGTGGTTGTACAAGCTTGTAATCCCACCAGCAATGGAGGAGTGTTCCTCTTCTATTTCTTTGGGGGAAATTAGATTGTTTAGATCGTTAAACTGATCTGATTTAAGTTTGGTACCTGGTATATCTGTCTAGGAAATTTTCCATTTCATCCAGGTTTTCCAGTTTTGTTCTATATAGCCTTTTGTAGGAGGATCTGATGATGTTTTGGATTTCCTCAGGTTCTGTTGTTATGTCTCCTTTTTCATTTCTAATTTTGTTAATTAGAATATTGTCCTTGTGCCCTCTAGTTAGTCTGGCTAATGGTTTATCTATCTTGTTGATTTTCTCAAAGAACCAGCTCCTGATTTGGTTGATTCTTTGAATAGTTCTTTTTATATCTACTTCGTTGATCTTAGCCCTAAGTTTAATTATTTCCCGCTGTCTAATCCTCTTGGGTGAATTTGCTTCCTTTTGTTCTAGAGCTTTTAGGTGTGCTGACAGGCTGCTAGTGTATGTTCTCTCCAGTTTCTTTTTGGATGCACTCAGAGCTATGAGTTTTCCTCTTAGGAATGCTTTCATTGTGTCCCATAAGTTTGGGTATGTTGTGCCTTCATTTTCATTAAACTCTAGAAAGTCTTTAATTTCTTTCTTTATTTCTTTCTTGACAAAGTTTTCATTGAGTAGAGTGTTGTTCAGCTTCCATGTGAATGTTGGCTTTCTATTATTTATGTTGTTATTGAATATCAGCCTTAGTTCGTGATGATCTGATTGGATACATGGGATAATTTCAATATTTTTGTATCTATTGAGGCCTGTTTTATGACCAATTATATGGTCAATTTTTGAGAAGGTACCATGAGGTGCTGAGAAAATGATATATCCTTTGGTTTTAGGATAAAATGTTCTGTAGATATCTGTTAAATCCATTTGTTTCATACCTTCTGTTAGTTTCATTGTGTCTCTGTTTAGATTCTGTTTATAGGATCTGTCCACTG